>CAMXCT020004657.1:0-134928 GCA_947184155.2 Cladocopium goreaui
ACCCCATTTTATTTATAATTATATTAATATTAAATTAAATATATTAAAATTAAATTATTTATCATATATTATTTTTTATTCTAAGAAAAATATAATTATAAAATCAAATTTATTCCATAATATTAATTTACCAAAATACATAATAATTAATATTAAAATAAATAATTTATAAAATCTTATTATAATATATTATAATTAATATAATTAATAAAATATTAATATATAAATTTAAATTAAAAAAACAATTAATAAATCTATATTATATATTATTATATTTATATAAACCATATTATATATAAAAAAAATATTAAATATATTATTTTTCATTTATATATATATATATTTATATTAATTTTATAAAATTATTTTCATATTTTTATAAAAATATAATTATTATTACAGAATTCCATTCTCAGGACAGGTTGTTGTTGCTTAGGCAATTTTTTTGCAAGGCTTATTGGGCCATTCCCTTCAAAATGTATTTTGATTTTCGCAGAATTTTCGCGGAATTTTCGCGAAAATACCCCTGCAGACCCCAGTCAGCAGGGGGCGTATCGAAGGAAAAGCAAACACCAGGGGCCTTGGTGTTTGGCTCTTGCAAAGCCTCACTTTTGGAAGCTTGGCTGCTGCATTTGGAGCTTGTTTCTTGAGATTTCAGAAAGCAACGTTAGGCAATACAATGAATAAATGTATAGAAATAAATAATATATATAATTATATATATATATATTAATGACATTAATTAGTAATTTATTGAATAGATATATAATATATCAATGAAAGGATGAATAATTATTTAATTGAATCAATGAATGAATTAATTAATGAATCAATGAATGACTACATTTAAATATATGAACTTTTAAATATACGAACAGGTATTTTAGACTACCTCCGGAAGGTTTTCCTTGGCCCGCCCGGCCATTTAAACATACGGAATCCCATTTATTTATACATACGGCAACTACATTTAAATATACAAACTGGTATCTCATACTACCTCCGGGGCCTCGCGGTCTGGCCCGCCCTCCACATATTTAAATGTCGTTACCGTATATACATATATATATATAAAAATAAAGCAAAAAAATGTTTTTTCTCCTCCCATGTTTGATAGTGACAAAAATCATATCTAGGTTTGTGGCTGGTTGCCAGCCCAAGCCGCTAGCTTGCACAGAACGGACCATGGACCCGACTAAGCATCAAGCGGCTCAACAAAGGAGCCGTTTCAAGCTGGGTCAGTAAGAGCAGAAAATGAAACACAACGAAATCTTGGCTGAATTGAATCCTGAAACTTGTCGGATATGCAATCACCATCAACCACCCCTATCCAAGCATTCCAGTGACATCGCAATGAGGTTGTTATACTTATCCAAAGAGATATGGACAACTGACTACGGCGTTGAGGAAGGGCAGGTTAAGTTAGTTGCTGTCTGGATACCGAACCCCGAAATGTATCTGAATTTCTCAATTGAGTATGTATCAAACTTGGCTCCACCCCCCCAATTGTCTACAATGATATTCCCGATCAACATGTCCCTTTTGAGTCTTCCATTTTAAATATCAAAACAAACCCAATGGGCAAAATGACTTGCCAAAAACACAAAGAATCCATCAACATCAACATCAGTAGTTAATGTGGTAAACGCATGTAAACGCAATAAACAAACCATCAGTACTTGTTTACCAGAGTTGTTGTCCCAATGTTTGTGACCAAATAAACTCATCCAGTCTAGCCTGGAGAGCTTAAGGGCAGCGAGAACAACTGCCCGGTCCATGGCACTATGGATCACCGTGGCACTGCGCGGTGTTGAAGACTTTGCTCCACTCAGTCATTGCCATGGCCATCACCCTTCTTGACTTCCAAGGCCAATTCTGCCTGGCCCCCCAGAATCCAACCATCGCACGATTCGTATGCACAAAGGAGAGCTGGGGGTACCCATGATGGAGGACACCCACAGGTATCGCCAACTCACAAGAGACCGTACGAAAAGTGCTGCTGGTCAAAGTTTCATCTCAAATGTGCAAACACAAACACATCAAGGTCACATCAACAAAAGAAAACATAAATCAGAAGAAATCTCTTCACTTCAAAAAAAAAAAACAAAGCCAATGATGCCCGTCAGAGTGAGCTGAGTTTGGTAAGAATCAAAGCCAAAAGCTCATAAGACCGTCGTGAAAACTGCTCTCATCATTTCAGGCAGGCTTGGTGCAAATTTCGGTAGCGTTCCATTGACTAGATTCAGCATAGCAGCTAGCATCAACTATCATCAACTGGTACGCTGCTACCTTTCTAGCAAAACAGTTCCAAATACCTGTTCCATGCTGCGATACCAGCCAGCATTGACAAAGTGCAACGTGCTGGGAAAATAGCATGGTCACAACCGAAGCTGACATGAATATTTGCAATCCCCTAGCACCAGGAGGCCATAATACACACCCCACGGTGACTCTGGGTGCAAGATGGGTGCAAAAGGTCAAAGTGTATTGCATTCAAAAGTGTGCAGTTTCAGTTCGTGTGACGAATCTTGTGGCATGCAAAAAAGCACTTGCCCGTCAGAGTGAGCTGAGTTTGGTAAGAATCAAAGCCAAAAGCTCATAAGACCGTCGTGAAAACTGTTCTCATCATTTCAGGTAGGCTTGGTTTAAGTTTCGGTAGCGTTCCATGACTACATAGAGCAACTATCAGCTAGCATCCACTGGTACGTTGCAACCTTTCTAGCAAAACAGTTCCAAATACCTGTTCCATGCTGCGATACCAGCCAGCATTGACAAAGTGCAACGTGCTGGGAAAATAGCATGGTCACAACCGAAGCTGACATGAATAGTTGCAATCCCCTAGCACCAGGAGGCCACAATACACACCCCACGGTGACTCTGGGTGCAAGATAGGTGCAAAAGGTCAAAGTGTATTGCATTCAAAAGTGTGCAGTTTCAGTTCGTGTGACGAATCTTGTGGCATGCAAAAAAGCACTTGCCCGTCAGAGTGAGCTGAGTTTGGTAAGAATCAAAGCCAAAAGCTCATAAGACCGTCGTGAAAACTGTTCTCATCATTTCAGGTAGGCTTGGTTCAAGTTTCGGTAGCGTTCCATGACTACATAGAGCAACTATCAGCTAGCACCCACTGGTACGTTGCAACCTTTCTAGCAAAACAGTTCCAAATACCTGTTCCATGCTGCGATACCAGCCAACATTGACAAAGTGCAACGTGCTGGGAAAATAGCATGGTCACAACCGAAGCTGACATGAATATTTGCAATCCCCTAGCACCAGGAGGCCACAATACACACCCCACAGTGACTCTGGGTGCAAGATGGGTGCAAAAGGTCAAAGTGTATTGCATTCAAAAGTGTGCAGTCTCAGTCCATGTATTCCAAGGAATCTCGCGGCATGCACAAAAAACCACTTGCCCGTCAGAGTGAGCTGAGTTTGGTAAGAATCAAAGCCAAAAGCTCATAAGACCGTCGTGAAAACTGTTCTCATCATTTCAGGCAGGCTTGGTTCAAGTTTCGGTAGCGTTCCATTGACTAGATTCAGCATAGCAGCTAGCATCAACTATCATCAACTGGTACGCTGCTACCTTTCTAGCAAAACAGTTCCAAATACCTGTTCCATGCTGCGATACCAGCCAGCATTGACAAAGTGCAACGTGCTGGGAAAATAGCATGGTCACAACCGAAGCTGACATGAATATTTGCAATCCCCTAGCACCAGGAGGCCACAATACACACCCCACGGTGACTCTGGGTGCAAGATGGGTGCAAAAGGTCAAAGTGTATTGCATTCGAAAGTGTGCAGTCTCAGTCCATGTATTCCAAGGAATCTCGCGGCATGCACAAAAAACCACTTGCCCGTCAGAGTGAGCTGAGTTTGGTAAGAATCAAAGCCAAAAGCTCATAAGACCGGCGTGAAAACTGTTCTCATCATTTCAGGCAGGCTTGGTTTAAGTTTCGGTAGCGTTCCATGACTACATAAAGCAACTATCAGCTAGCATCCACTGGTACGTTGCAACCTTTCTAGCAAAACAGTTCCAAATACCTGTTCCATGCTGCGATACCAGCCAGCATTGACAAAGTGCAACGTGCTGGGAAAATAGCATGGTCACAACCGAAGCTGACATGAATATTTGCAATCCCCTAGCACCAGGAGGCCACAATACATACCCCACGGTGACTCTGGGTGCAAGATGGGTGCAAAAGGTCAAAGTGTATTGCATTCAAAAGTGTGCAGTCTCAGTCCATGTATTCCGACGAATCCAGCGGCATGCACAAAAAAGCACTTGCCCGTCAGAGTGAGCTGAGTTTGGTAAGAATCAAAGCCAAAAGCTCATAAGACCGTCGTGAAAACTGTTCTCATCATTTCAGGTAGGCTTCGTTTAAGTTTCGGTAGCGTTCCATGACTACATAAAGCAACTATCAGCTAGCATCCACTGGTACGTTGCAACCTTTCTAGCAAAACAGTTCCAAATACCTGTTCCATGCTGCGATACCAGCCAGCATTGACAAAGTGCAACGTGCTGGGAAAATAGCACGGTCACAACCGAAGCTGACATGAATATTTGCAATCCCCTAGCACCAGGAGGCCACAATACACACCCCACGGTGACTCTGGGTGCAAGATGGGTGCAAAAGGTCAAAGTGTATTGCATTCAAAAGTGTGCAGTCTCAGTCCATGTATTCCGACGAATCAGCGGCATGCACAAAAAACCACTTGCCCGTCAGAGTGAGCTGAGTTTGGTAAGAATCAAAGCCAAGAGCTCATATGACCGTCGTGAAAACTGTTCTCATCATTTCAGGTAGGCTTGGTTCAAGTTTCGGTAGCGTTCCATGACTAAAATAAGGCAACTATCAGCTAGCATCAACTGGTACGTTGCAACCTTTCTAGCAAAACAGTTCCAAATACCTGTTCCATGCTGCGATACCAGCCAGCATTGACAAAGTGCAACGTGCTGGGAAAATAGCATGGTCACAACCGAAGCTGACATGAATATTTGCAATCCCCTAGCACCAGGAGGCCACAATACACACCCCACGGTGACTCTGGGTGCAAGATGGGTGCAAAAGGTCAAAGTGTATTGCATTCAAAAGTGTGCAGTCTCAGTCCATGTATTCCAAGGAATCTCGCGGCATGCACAATAAACCACTTGCCCGTCAGAGTGAGCTGAGTTTGGTAAGAATCAAAGCCAAGAGCTCATAAGACCGTCGTGAAAACTGTTCTCATCATTTCAGGTAGGCTTGGTTTAAGTTTCGGTAGCGTTCCATGACTAAAATAAGGCAACTATCAGCTAGCATCAACTGGTACGTTGCAACCTTTCTAGCAAAACAGTTCCAAATACCTGTTCCATGCTGCGATACCAGCCAGCATTGACAAAGTGCAACGTGCTGGGAAAATAGCATGGTCACAACCGAAGCTGACATGAATATTTGCAATCCCCTAGCACCAGGAGGCCACAATACACACCCCACGGTGACTCTGGGTGCAAGATGGGTGCAAAAGGTCAAAGTGTATTGCATTCAAAAGTGTGCAGTCTCAGTTCGTGTGACGAATCTCCTGGCATGCAAAAAAGCACTTGCACGTCAGAGTGAGCTGAGTTTGGTAAGAATCAAAGCCAGAAGCTCATAAGACCGTCGTGAAAACTGTTCTCATCACGGAGGGCTCAACCATGAGAATGTACGAGACACAAAACACCCACAACTGGTATTCGACAAGCCACACTCCTCCCAAATGTATCGCTTTCAATCAGGTAGCCATGGCCCGTCAGAGTGAGCTGAGTTTGGTAAGAATCAAAGCCAGAAGCTCATAAGACCGTCGTGAAAACTGTTCTCATCATGGAGGGCTCAACCATGACAAATGTACGAGACACATAACACCCACAGCTGGTATTAGACAAGCTACACTCCTCCCAAATATATCGCTTTCAATCAGGTAGCCATGGCCCGTCAGAGTGAGCTGAGTTTGGTAAGAATCAAAGCCAGAAGCTCATAAGACCGTCGTGAAAACTGTTCTCATCACGGAGGGCTCAACCATGAGAATGTACGAGACACATAACACCCACAACTGGTATTAGACAAGCTACACTCCTCCCAAATATATCGCTTTCAATCACATAGCCATGGTCCGTCAGAGTGAGCTGAGTTTGGTAAGAATCAAAGCCAGAAGCTCATAAGACCGTCGTGAAAACTGTTCTCATCACGGAGGGCTCAACCATGAGAATGTAACGTACGAGACACACAACAACCACAACTGGTATTCGACAAGCTACACTCCTCCCAAATGTATCGCTTTCAATCAGGTAGCCATGGCCCATCAGAGTGAGCTGAGTTTGGTAAGAATCAAAGCCAGAAGCTCATAAGACCGTCGTGAAAACTGTTCTCATCACGGAGGGCTCAACCATGAGAATGTAACGTACGAGACACACAACAACCACAGCTGGTATTCGACAAGCTACAATCCTCCCAAATATATCGCTTTCAATCAGGTAGCCATGGCCCGTCAGAGTGAGCTGAGTTTGGTAAGAATCAAAGCCAGAAGCTCATAAGACCGTCGTGAAAACTGTTCTCATCATGGAGGGCTCAACCATGAGAATGTACGAGACACATAACACCCACAGTTGGTATTCGACAAGCTACACTCCTCCCAAATATACCGCTTTCAATCAGGTAGCCATGGTCCGTCAGAGTGAGCTGAGTTTGGTAAGAATCAAAGCCAGAAGCTCATAAGACCGTCGTGAAAACTGTTCTCATCACGGAGGGCTCAACCATGAGAATGTAACGTACGAGACACACAACAACCACAGCTGGTATTCGACAAGCTACACTCCTCCCAAATATATCGCTTTCAATCAGGTAGCCATGGCCCGTCAGAGTGAGCTGAGTTTGGTAAGAATCAAAGCCAGAAGCTCATAAGACCGTCGTGAAAACTGTTCTCATCACGGAGGGCTCAACCATGACAAATGAACGGGACACATAACACCCACAACTGGTATTCAACAAGCCACACTCCTCCCAAATATATCGCTTTCAATCAGGTAGCCATGGCCCGTCAGAGTGAGCTGAGTTTGGTAAGAATCAAAGCCAGAAGCTCATAAGACCGTCGTGAAAACTGTTCTCATCATGGAGGGCTCAACCATGAGAATGTACAAGACACATAGCACCCACATTTTTTTCATTATCCTAGATTTGATAATGATAAAGATAATCCTTGATAATCCTGATCATGATCATAATAATCATGACAATGATGACAATTAATGACAATCATTGAAAATAACAACAAAAGTCAACAACAAACTAATCAACAGTGAGCAACCATGATAATGATAACAATAAACAATTTAATAATTCATGACAACAATGATAATCATGGATCTAATAAATTAAAAAAAAATAGTCAATAGTCACCAAGAACATCAACACCAGATCCTCTCATCGAACCCTAAGTCCCTGATCGAGTCACATTGGGATGTCGATCCACACGACCGATGCCATAATTCCGCGGTTCATGTCCTGTGCCACGTCCGAAAGTGTGTCGTTCTTCAGTAACGTGCCCATGACTACATCGGAGAATCATAGCAACAAGTATTTTTTCTAAAAAAAAACACTCGAATCATGGAAGTTTGTGTTTTGGAAAACTGCTGGATCACTCGTAATGTTATGAAATGTCCACAAGCTTCTTCACTTGGATGAAGTCTTGGGGATGGAATGGGATGCCCATGGATGCCATTCATGGCTTGGCCAATCCATTTAAATCCCAATAGGCTGAGGATTGAAATCGCCATGTTTGGTCCTAAAATTATGCTTGGTTAAATCATGTTAAATCCACAGTGTTGCTTTGGTAAGTCTAACACTTTGTAATGATGGGTATGGGCCAAACATCTGGTCAGATCCATTTTGGGAGCGACTTGGAATTTGAACCAAACAAACCTTTTGATCACGCTGCTATGACTGGGGCAATGCACTTCTTCCCTAACCAATATTGACATCCTGTCTTCCTCTATTGATTTGCCGTGCACTCTGACTTCAAGAGGCTGTCCCCACATGATCTGAGTGTCATTAAAAATCACAAGAATTGCAAGTAGGACGGAATTTCCTCTGAATCTAGGAAATTTTTCACAAAATCCCAATTTCTTACAATACTTAGGTAGTCTCAATTCTGAATCTCTCGTTTCATGTTTGCTGGTTAAATGCCATTTGGTGGTTTCCCGCTAGATCATCCGTTCTTCTAAATAGGATGTTCCATTATAAACCTACCAGCTATTGGGGATCCCCATTTCTGGAAACCTCCATTTTTTCCAGGTGAAAACTGCCAAAACATGTCGCCAGTCCTCCAATCCGCAGCAAGATGTGCGTGGAACGTAAGACCTGATTCCGAGGGCATCGCGCGGCTGGAGCATGTACAAAATATGAGTACATTACATAGGCATAAACGAGTAATTACTGAAATGTATAAGAGTATATAAGTGTATACATCTATTTATGTATAATGTATCAGAAAATGGTAAACCATGTATATATATATACACCCAGAATTAAACATGTATAAATATATGTATACATACATGTATACACAAATATGTATATATGAATGTGCATGCATATATGATATTGTATATGTTTTACTGGTGTATATTTCATATGTCTTATATATCCGCCGACCCCGGCTGCGCAAGGGGGAGCGCGTTAGGGAATAAGACAGCAGCACCCAGCCAGTAGCCAGCAGTCAATATCCGCCGACCCCGGCAGACGCAAGGGGGAGCGTGCCAGGGAATAATACTTTTGACTCTTGTTTCGGACTACTACTACTACTACTACTACTACTACTACTGCCATGGTGTTTTCCCATCCGGCAGGTGCCTTTTGAACAGAAGGAGTCACAGGAGCAGGAGCAGCAGCAGCAGCAGGAGGAAATAGAAGGTGTTTGACAAGACGGTTATCATCACAAAGGCAATTCTTTTTTTTCTAGGATTTCAGAAGGGACGTTAGGCACTTTTTGGGCTCGATTTTGGAGCGTTTTGGGCACGAAATTAGGTGGCGTTTCAGCGTTTCAAGTGGTGGCCATGAGCAGCAGCAGCAACAGGAGCAACAGGAGGGGTCTATGTCTCATTGCACAAACAGTGGTATAAACATTGGTCGAAAACTATAAACATTGGTATATTATTGTGATTGATTTTGCGTCATGTTCGGCACGAAATTAGGTGTCTGGCTGCTGGTTTCTTACTTTATTAGAGGCAGTAGCAGCAATCAAAATTAGAGATCAAATTGGACAAAATTAGATTTCTATTGGACAAAGTTGGATTTCTAGTAGGATTTCAGAAGGGACGTTTCGGCCCCCGAAAACCTATTCTTGTGATTGATTTTGCGTTATGTTCGGCAGGAAATTAGGTGGTGTTTTGCTGTTTCGGCTGTGTTTTAAAAAAGGTGTCTGGCTGCTGGTTTCTTGCTTTATTATAGGCAGCAGCAGCAGTCAAAATTAGAGATCAAAATTGGATAAAATTGGATTTCTAGTAGGAGTTCAGAAGGGACGTTTCGGCCCCCGAAAACCTAATAGTGTGATTGATTTTCCGTCATGTTCGGCACGAAATTGGGTGGTGTTTTGCTGTTTCGGCTGTGTTTTAAAAAAGGTGTCTGGCTGCTGGTTTCTTGCTTTATTAGAGGTAGCAGCAGCAATCAAAATTAGCGATCAATCAAATTTGACTAAAATTAGATTTCTATTGGACAAAATTGGATTTCTAGTAGGATTTCAGAAGGGACGTTTCGGCCCCCGAAAACCTATTATTGTGATTGATTTTGCGTTATGTTCGGCACGAAATTAGGTGGTGTTTTGCTGTTTCGGCTGTGTTTTACAAAAGGTGTCTGGCTGCTGGTTTCTTGCTTTATTATAGGTAGCAGCAGCAGTCAAAATTAGAGATCAAAATTGGACAAAATTGGATTCTAGTAGGATTTCAGAAGGGACGTTTCGGCCCCCGAAAACTTAATATTGTGATTGATTTTCCGTCATGTTCGGCACGAAATTGGGTGGTGTTTTGCTGTTTCGGCTGTGTTTTAAAAAAGGTGTCTGGCTGCTGGTTTCTCGCTTTATTAGAGGCAGCAGCAGCAATCAAAATAGAGATCAAATTTGACTAAAATTAGATTTCTATTGGACAAAATTGGATTTCTAGTAGGATTTCAGAAGGGACGTTTCGGCCCCCGAAAACCTATTATTGTGATTGATTTTGCGTTATGTTCGTCACGAAATTAGGTGGTGTTTTGCTGTTTCGGCTGTGTTTTAAAAAAGGTGTCTGGCTGCTGGTTTCTTGCTTTATTATAGGTAGCAGCAGCAGTCAAAATTAGAGATCAAAATTGGACAAAATTGGATTTCTAGTAGGATTTCAGAAGGGACGTTTCGGCCCCCGAAAACTTAATATTGTGATTGATTTTCCGTCATGTTCGGCACGAAATTGGGTGGTGTTTTGCTGTTTCGGCTGTGTTTTAAAAAAGGTGTCTGGCTGCTGGTTTCTCGCTTTATTAGAGGTAGCAGCAGCAATCAAAATTAGAGATCAAATTTGATTAAAATTAGATTTCTATTGGACAAAATTGGATTTCTAGTAGGAGTTCAGAAGGGACGTTTCGGCCCCCGAAAACCTAATATTGTGATTGATTTTCCGTCATGTTCGGCACGAAATTGGGTGGTGTTTTGCTGTTTCGGCTGTGTTTTAAAAAAGGTGTCTGGCTGCTGGTTTCTTGTTTTATTAGAGGCAGCAGCAGCAATCAAAATTAGAGATCAATCAAATTTGACTAAAATTAGATTTCTATTGGACAAAATTGGATTTCTAGTAGGATTTCAGAAGGGACGTTTCGGCCCCCGAAAACCTATTATTGTGATTGATTTTGCGTTATGTTCGGCACGAAATTAGGTGGTGTTTTGCTGTTTCGGCTGTGTTTTACAAAAGGTGTCTGGCTGCTGGTTTCTTGCTTTATTATAGGTAGCAGCAGCAGTCAAAATTAGAGATCAAAATTGGACAAAATTGGATTCTAGTAGGATTTCAGAAGGGACGTTTCGGCCCCCGAAAACTTAATATTGTGATTGATTTTCCGTCATGTTCGGCACGAAATTGGGTGGTGTTTTGCTGTTTCGGCTGTGTTTTAAAAAAGGTGTCTGGCTGCTGGTTTCTCGCTTTATTAGAGGCAACAGCAGCAACAAACAGTGGTATAAACATTGGTCGAAAACTATAAACATTGGTATATTATTGTGATTGATTTTGCGTCATGTTCGGCACGAAATTAGGTGTCTGGCTGCTGGTTTCTTACTTTATTAGAGGCAGTAGCAGCAATCAAAATTAGAGATCAAATTGGACAAAATTAGATTTCTATTGGACAAAGTTGGATTTCTAGTAGGATTTCAGAAGGGACGTTTCGGCCCCCGAAAACCTATTCTTGTGATTGATTTTGCGTCATGTTCGGCAGGAAATTAGGTGGTGTTTTGCTGTTTCGGCTGTGTTTTAAAAAAGGTGTCTGGCTGCTGGTTTCTTGCTTTATTATAGGCAGCAGCAGCAGTCAAAATTAGAGATCAAAATTGGACAAAATTGGATTTCTAGTAGGAGTTCAGAAGGGACGTTTCGGCCCCCGAAAACCTAATATTGTGATTGATTTTCCGTCATGTTCGGCACGAAATTGGGTGGTGTTTTGCTGTTTCGGCTGTGTTTTAAAAAAGGTGTCTGGCTGCTGGTTTCTTGCTTTATTAGAGGTAGCAGCAGCAATCAAAATTAGCGATCAATCAAATTTGACTAAAATTAGATTTCTATTGGACAAAATTGGATTTCTAGTAGGATTTCAGAAGGGACGTTTCGGCCCCCGAAAACCTATTATTGTGATTGATTTTGCGTTATGTTCGGCACGAAATTAGGTGGTGTTTTGCTGTTTCGGTTGTGTTTTACAAAAGGTGTCTGGCTGCTGGTTTCTTGCTTGTGATAATGCATTTGCCAAAGTTTCTCGTCACACAGCTTGCCTGTTTCACCAGCAATCCCCGATTCTTTACCGGGGTCGGCGGCAGGGGCGGCAGCCCTTAAATATATATATTATTATATATCTATATATATATTATTATATATCTATAAGTTGGTTATTTCATATGTGCGTCAAGTTCCATGGGATTCTAGAGGTTCCCCATTTTGATACACCGTAGAATACGATTCATGTATCTTCCGGTGAGGTTTCATATAAATGATCCGGGATCTGGGAAAAGACTGCAATGGGGGCTTGATTCGCTTGATGATGTTGGCATATTCAAATACCCTCTGGATATTTAACGTAGCTATGAAAAATCACAATGTTTCCATCAAAAATCATCAAGCATGGTTGGTGAATATGTATGGAAAATTGTTCAGGTATCGTTGGTGAATCATCAAGCATCATCTATACCTGAACCATTGTCCATCGCTATTGTTACATAACCAAAAGATACCAAATCTTGATACATCGGCCATACACAAGGAAACACAACGAAAACGCCTCGCTTCCGCGCGGTGAAGGATGACCATGGCATAAGGGTCACCTTGACTGACATATCATCTGGTAATTCTTAAGAAACTGGAAAACTCATCACTAAGAAAGATCACTGTTATATCCACAGTAATTGATTTGATGAATGATGAGTCATGAGTTCTCCGGAAAAATCGTACTTCTGGATAAATCAATTTCGATGCAATGTTTTCTCGTTCCATGTTCAACCCCCAAAAGCTAAGATTTCAATCTTTAGTTTCTATTCATCTTAAGTATTCCCGAAGAGATTTCTCTTCCCAAACCTGGATGCAGTTGAGCTCCAGCTGTGGACAAATCCAAGCGTTTTTTTCAGTCAAATGCCTGTTGATAATATGTGAATGGCCATTCTGGATGGTTATATAAATATATATGGTACAGATTGGTACAGTATCCGAAATGTCACCACACGAAATTAACAGCATCTACCAACTTAAACAGACATAGCCAGTTATAGCCCAGCGAAATATCGCACCTGCATGAGACAGTAGTAGAGCTCGAACTCCACACGCAAATCGCCATGTTCACGCGCCATCTTGATGGCCTCGTGGCGCAGCTGGCCGATGCGACCCATTCCCCACGCGCCATCTTCATATTGGGATGAGATACTTCTTTTAGTGATTTCCCATGGGGATTTTTGGGGAATTAACAAATTGGGATTTCCCAGATTTTTGTGGTATTATATATGCGGATTATATTGGGATTATAGTTTTTAAAGGGATTCTGTAGTGGTTTTTTGGGGGATTTTCATGGGATTGTATCGGCATTATGATGGGGATAGCAGTTGTTATCTAGCAAAAGTTGGACCGAACCAGGATTTGAAAGGGTCTCTAATCATCAAACAGTGGAAAATACGGTTTAGATTATAATGGGATTATGACTCATCTCACATATCTTAAGTAAGTTATATCAATAGTTTTGTCAGTGGGAATTTCCGTAGGATTCATTCACTTATTTCAATGGGGTGAATTAACCTACTCACTAAGTAGGATGAATCACCAAGTGACGATCAAGCATAGAACCCCCCAAGAGAGACAAGCACCTCTAATTCACCATTGTTTCAGTAGGATTTTACTCAATTTAACTCTTCTATCTTTTTGCAGGTTGACAAAGACATTCAATGTGCAGCCCCAAACCCATCGTTAAAAAAGAGGTGGTTTACAACTACAATCACTGTTGGATTCAGATAAATATAGACAAACAGGCTCCATGCACCTTACTGTTTATATTATATATTATATTACCCTCTGGTAATTTAACATAGCTATTGAACATTGCCATTTACAATGAGTTGTCCCATTAAAAATGGTCATTTTCCATAGCTACGTTAGTTTACCAGAGGGTACCTAAACTTGGGCCAATTGCGCATAATCAAGCAGATCCGGTCCTAAAGCAGGCAGCAGATGGGGATGGGTCAACAACGCAGCCGGTGATCCACAGAAATGGAGGGAATGAAGATCCAGCTGTTCCAAGTTCTTCGAACTAATGGATGCCAGGCTGTTGACCCCACAAGGCAATAGCTCCAACGCCACTGGAAAAAACTCCAACACATGCTGTGATGGTTTACTCGGCCATGGAGCCATCCTTATCTTTACTCAATTGACAAAGGAGAAGTCACTGGGACTGACTGGGACTCGAACAGACTTCACTCAGATTGCGTCACTACTAATGGGAACAGGAACAACACCAAACTTCCTCAGGCATTGCAGTTTCAAAAGACTAGGAGAGAAGATCTGAAAGAGTGAAGAACCTGTTCATTCTCCTCCGTTTCTTTTTTGGAGTGCGTCCCCAGTGAGGTTTGAAAGGCTACCACCTTCGAAAGACATGTCTCTGGAAGACCTGCGTATTCGAAGTGATGTCCCCGTTAGATAAATGGTGCCCTTTCCTGTCCATAGTTGCAGGTGCGAACTTTTGGGTTTCCCAGGTTGTTGCATTTCAACAGGTGCTGTCCCGAATATATGTGTACCATCTGGTTATTTAACATAGCCATGGAAAATCACCATTTTTAATAGGTAAACCATCTATAAATGGGCCATTTTCCATGGCTATTCACACATGGCCATCTTAGATATACTGGACAAATGAAAGCTGCTTAACATCCCCTGCCAGGTCTGACCCCCCAATGGTTTTACGGATGGTTTTCAAGGGGTCATATAACTTTGATACCAACTGAATCCATATAATCCATCTGTATATGTATATATATATAATAGTTGTAATAGTATCCATAGGTTTATTCAGTCAGGGTAAAAAAATGAAACTAACAGCAAAGCCAGTGAAGATGGGTGGCTCAGTTCTTCGGAGACCAAGTGCCATTGGGATTCTCCCTTGGTGCCTCAATCAGATTCAGGAAGACATGCACGTCCGGGATCTCGTCGTAGATGGCTTGCTTTGAAGCTCCCTGGAGGGCTCAACACGAAAGCAGGGAGCTTCGGTTTAGGCGATGATAGGGAAGATTTACGACACCAAGCTAAAACCCATCATTTTGAGGATGATACAATTTACAAGTTGGGCAACCCCAAGTTCCCAGACCCACACCCATATACATATATATATACATATATACATAATGCAGAAACACATTTATATTGACCCATGCTTTTCAAGGCTTCCCAAATTGGGCAACAAATCACCACGATCTACGCTTCCTGGGATGGTCAAGTCGTGTGCTTCGTACGGCTCTGCTTCCATGTCACGGGTCGTAGCTTGGTTCATGGTTCATGGGACCATGTGCAGTTGGCTTGGGATAACCGAATATACACATACAGTATATTATACATATATATATATGTATATATGTATAGGTATATATATATGTATATATATATATGTATATTATATATGTACATATTGTATATATATATATGTCTTTTTCGGAAGATGTGTTTATCCGGTGTGAGATCCTCGGCCCCCATCAAAACAGACGTGAGTTTGTCCATTTCATCAACGTCAGGGTCTCTTTTGAATGTAACAATCCACCATTTGGGATTGGCGAAACATAGAGTACCCTCTGGTAAACTAACAGTTTGCTATTGAAAATATCCATTTATAGTGAGTTTTCCCATTAAAAATGTTGATTTTCCATGGTTATGTTAGTTTACCAAAGGGTACCCCCAAAAAACTATCTCATGGTTGATGATTACTTCCACAATCAGAATTGCCATGAATTGGGGGGGCTGATCCCTCATTTTCAGGTATCGTTCATTGTGATATCCCATTCTATCCCCATTACCCTGCTTAATTTCCCTTTGTTTGTAGCTTTGCCACATGGATCTTACCCCCATCCCAATATGTAGAATCACCACAACATTCCCGCAGATCCTTATTAGCGAATTTGTATCTAATATGTATATAAATGTAGATAATATGTACATACCCCCAAACTACACCCCCAGTAGGCTAACATAGAAATGGAACATCCACCGTTTGTAGGTCGTTGTCCACGGGAAAGTCATGAATATCGACGGTGCTTTGTTAGCTATATCCCACTACATTCCCATTGTTGGCTAAATCATGCTAAATCCCCATTGTAGTTGCTGAACTCCCCATTGCAATCCCATGACATCACCATATGTTTTCCCATTTATTATTCTGGTTGGTGGTTTTAACCATCTTGACAAATATTAGTCAATAGGAAGGATTATCCCGTATATTATGGAAAATTAAAAGTCATGTTTGAAACCACCAACCAGTATTCCGAATGTTCTCTGCCTGAAAGGCTCCACGAAGATACCTCCCTAACACCAAGACGACCTTGTTGGCAACAGTCGCCACATGCGAACAAAGAAAAAGATGGGAAATTCACCGGGAAACATGGAGATATCATGTGAATATCATGGTTTTTGTGATGGGAATATGCTATAAATCAAGAAGCGATTTAGGTTGGAAATACTACCCGGGATCTATAACCAACAATATCAAAATTGGGTAGCCCAAAATTTGGATAGCCAATACAACAAAATAATAATGTTATCTGCTTTCTTTCGAGGCCTTACAATTTGGACGACAGATTCTGTTATTACTTGGATTCACCATCTAAGTCGCAGCCCAAATTGGACCAATAAACCGTCCAGTTGTGTGGCTATCCCCAAAGAAAATGCATGGTAGTCTCGGACCTCAATTTCGACCCGTATCCATTTCCAAGTTTGGCCCAAACTCACAATAATTGGCACCCAACGGCCATGAGTTATTGGAACATATTCAGTTGCCATAACTTATCTCAACCTAGCGTCGTGGCAACGACGTAGCCCCAATCTCCAATTCACTTGGATATTTATATGGTACAATCGCTGGTTGGTGGCTGAGCCTACCCCTCTGAAAAATGATGGAGTTCGTCAGTTGGGATTATTGTTCCCAATATATGGAAGCCATAATCCATTCATGTTCCAAACCACCAACCAGATTGGCACCAAAAGCAAAATAACTGTGGCTCTGGGTCCAAACCTTATGGGAACAGAGTGGTGGGCATGCTATGACCATCGTCACTGCCATCAGCAACATCATGATCAGCATCGTCATCGTCAGGAGTCATCATGATCATCACTACCATGGTCGTCGACATCATGTAATCATGCATATGGAGGTTTCCTGAAATGGGTTAGCCCCAAATCATCAATTTCATTTTCGGATGGTCCATGAAATCAACCATCCAGCTATTGGGGTAACCCCATGACAATGGGGTTACCCCTATGCCTTAATGTCCACAGTGCACCGCAGCCTGCAGCCGCTGAAGGAGCCCCGTTCCATATTAATAATGGTTTATCAGTGGCCCTATGAAAGGGGATCCCTGGGCCATGTTGGTATATTCTTATATACCCCAGTTTCAGACACACCCAAACCCCATACATCCCCATGTTTCCTTTAAAAAGAAAAACATGTTTGTCGCTATAGACACTCCAGTAGCTGCAAGGCCGCTGAAGCGGATCCCAGGACCCCCGGCTGCCACGTATAGACCTCGACAACCGGGTCATCGCTTTGCATCATGCAATGGGGAGTAGCTATGAGGAAATAGCAATATGATAATCATTAACATATCATTACAATTACGATATAATTTTGCAAAAAAAACATGTATTATTTATGGTCATGAATTCTTTTCAGACTTGTCATGGGGAGATGCTATTCATCAGTTGCTTGACTGTTCTGGGACCAGACAAACCACCCAGGGTTTTTCTTGATTCTTCACTTGTCTTCAAGCAGGTCCAACATTAAAGCAGGAAACCTTAAATTCACCGTGAACAACGAATGAGTTTGGATGTCCAATAGAACTAGCAAACCTTACCGAATCATCACCATGGGTAAAATGCGGTTATGTCAAAACCCTGTCAAATGTGAAATGCAGCTCCCTGCGTTACATGGGGCAATGACTGGGGCGGGCATGGAGGCATCACGACATTTCACGAGTGTTTTTGTGAACCCATGAGCCTGACATTAGAGCCAAGTGGGTTCAGTTGAACGTTGTGAGCATCTTGAGGGCCTGAACCCTCTGGTTTTTGAAGACAAGAAATGGTGATGCCAATATACTGACGGATGCTAGTTCCAGGGCTGGGCAATGCGATGAATGCAGCAGGCAGTGTGCAAATGAGGCAAAAGTTCGATATGAGCCCTATACTATGGGCGTATTATCAAAATGAAAGTCATGCATGCCTATTGCTCATGATCATTGCTGACAGAAATAAGTATTCTTGATAATTTGGAAACAGCCTTGCAACATTGGTCTGCCCCATGAGAGAAGGCATGACCACTCCCACAACAAGTTCGGTCAACCCAACCCGGATTTTGCGACGACTCATTCGAGCATGATTAAACATTTGCTGCAGAGAACATCGCTCGTTGATTCCAGCAAGGGCCAAAAATTGAAAGTTCTTGCAATTTCTATGAATGATTCAGATCTTGACACTAAGCCATGACAAAATCATCATAATCATCATATATAAGCCGTTATAATCATCATATATCATAATAATTTATTAATATTATTATTACTAATATTATTATTTATTATTATCATCTAAGCCTTGACCCAAACTAAGCCATTATAATCATGATAATCTACAAGCCCTGGATTTTAAACTATTTTGAGTCACCAAGACCTCAACAGCGGCCACACCAAGTCTTCGGGCCCAGAGCAGAGGTGTAGTCGCTACTGCTTCCGGCTACACCTGGCGAGCGACGGAGCTTGGAAAGTCATGAGGGATCCCCAGATTTTAACCTGGTGATTAACCATATATTGACCACATATTAACCATCATTAACCATCATTAACCAACCAGAAACGCAATGGTTAATGATGGTTAATGATGGTTAATGATGGTTAATGATGGTTAATGGTGATTGATGGTGATTAATGGTGATTAATGATGGTTAATGATGGTTAATATGTGGTTTCTATATGGTTAATGATGATTAATAATAATCTGGTTGGTGGATTCAACCCCTCTGAAAAATGATGGAGTTCGTCAATGGGAAGGATTATCCCATATAATTATGGAAAATAAAAAATGTTTGAAATCACCAACCAGTATTGTTGTTAACCCAAGAAAAATGGTCATGACGACTGGACGATAAAAGGGAAATCCCAAGACTTCAGGACACCTCCATATATGTATGGCGTACAAAAGTCAACTCCTACTGACATAGTGGACATGTTCATGTGTCCCAGTCCGGGGTTAGTATACTGCTTCATGAACAAGGAAAGTAACCGGATTTACAATTGTAGCAGCCATCAAAGATAAGCCCATAGTTACTAACCATATCAATGGGACTGATACAAACCAATTATAATTGGGAATTCAGCACTAGCAACGGGACTTTGATATGCCAGTGACAACTGGGCGGCTGAGGATTCATGGGAGATTCAGCCCAGAGAGGTGCAAAAACATCTGTAAGGCCATGACGTAGTTATGTGTTATATATATATATATATCTAATACATACAGGGTATAAACTTATTTTTTTTGTATATATATATAGTTTCGCACATATATGGATGCAATACATATATATATATTACACACATCATATTCATAAACTCATGGTGTAACTCAGATACAGTGCAGATATGTGTATACATAGATGCCACATATCCCATCAGTCTGCGGATCATCAAAACGTGGGCGGTCACGTTGGTCTTAGCCACCCAACTGGTCACCAATCATCCTAAAGTAACTGAAGTACATAGAACATATATGAAAACATTGAACTATATGGATATTTCTGGATGAATATGGATCATGAATATGTTGCTGAATATGGATGAATATGGTATCTTTAAACATATTCGCATTTAATCGTGCTTTTAAATTCCACATTCTATTTACTCCAGCATGACTTTAGACATCTTTAGACATATCTGCCACACCCCCCATTTACGTTACTTATGAACCAGCTTGTCTTGTGGGCCCCACTAATCGGAGATAATCCTGCTTCATCTGTCCGATCAAGGCCCAATCTTAGACACCCTGGTTATCCCTGGTTATCCCTGGTTGGCGTATTTTCTAAAGTACCCACGAAGTCGATACACAGAATATAATTTTGTTGGTAATATGAAGACATATATAAAGTATAATCATATAAATAAAATACATAATTGTATTATATTATATGTGCGCAATCTTGGAAACTCGAGGTTCACGAAAGGGACATCAGCAAATTTGGAAAGGTCCCATCGCTTACCCCACGATTGCACAAAAGTGATGCATTGCAAAATTTGGGGATATCACTTGAAGAAAGATTACAGTAAGTATCTGCACAGGTATGGCATACCCTTTCAAAGGAGGTATCGCTCATGTCTGTCCAACTGTTCAAAACCTATCCCCATATCATACCCCTGGTAATCTAAGATACCTATACAAAACCACCAGTTTTAATAGGTAAATCACCTACAAACTTGTCATTCTCCACAGAAAACTATTGGATTAGCACAGGGGTGAACAGCAGCATTAGTTCTACACTTCTGAACAACAGCATTCTGGTCCGGCGGTTCTGGCCCCTCGTGATTTCCCATAGATTTTTTGTGACATTTTGTGACCATCTTCACGTCACCCCAACGATACAAACATTTGTTGAGAACGGGATTCCACGTTCATGGATTATGATCATCGCCAATATATTGGTTATATTACAATCCCCGGACGAATCATCCACCAACAGTGATTTTGAACACTGCTCAACTACCCAATAATGGTATACCAGTAACAGTACAATTCAAACTGAGACCCCACATTTTTTTGGTAAATAGGATCGTTTATTTATGGGTATACCACATGATACTGGTTAGTTGACAGCGATTCTCCGTTCATGCCGTTCATGGAATCCCATACCAGATTCTATCATCCCATATGCTAATCAACCAACATTTATCAACCATCTGGGTAACTTAAAAATGATTCACCAACCTGAATTAAGGCCATTTGGGGATGATTCCCCTTACTAACCATGATTTCCAGTGAGGTCGCAGTAAGGTCGTTATAATTTACCCAGATCTATCAACCATGGTTAATTAAAAGAACACCTGGACCTTCATCCCCCCATGTTGCTCCACCTTGCACGTTCACCGACTTTTCCAGCTCCACCTTCAAGTGCAGGTTGCCCTCGCGAGGTCCAGGAAGCTTCGGGAAGGGGATCTGGGTGTTTATGTCTATTTTCGCAAAAAAATGGACTAGTTGATGTGTTTTGAGGCTGCTTTTAAAGATGACTAGTTGATGGCTCTTTAAGGATGCTTTTTCAGATTCAATTTCTGAGGCGATTCTTGGGATCCATGGATCCGTGAAGGACTCAAGTACTGCTTGTACTTCACATATTGCGTATGTTGTATGTGGTGGGGACCTGGTTGTCAGAAAGTACTTAGTCAGTCCAAACAATGATCAGTATCTAATGGGGATCCCCACAATGACATATTAAATTATTAACTGGTTGGTGGTTGAGCCATGCCCCTGAAAAAAACGTCATTGGGGATCATCATCCATTTCTGTGGTTGAACATACCAAAAACAAAGCATGAAACCACACACCAATATATTGGGTCGTATGACCCCCTCTAATCATCAAGCAGCCATCACTTATCAATGACCTTTATGTGCACTCCCATATGTTTGATTGAAATCCCGTTAAATCATGCTGAAATCCCCATTAGATACAAATATAACCATTATTTGTCAACTATGCACCATATTTTGATGGTTCAAAGGTTCACAACCCCCTTTAAATAATGCATGAAACCTCACTGAAAAACTGATCATCAACTTTTACACAGATGTTATTTGATGGTTTCACCACCATTAAAGCTGGCTGAACTACAGTATAATAATTCACTAACCATTGGAAATCAAATTAATCATGAGGATTAAATACCACCATGAATCTCTCATTTATAGTTGATTCTCCCAACTAGAAACCTCCATTCATAGTGTTTCCATGGTTTAACATGGTTTATACAACTCCACCATTCAATCTGGCTGATTTTTTTTCAAAAATGCACTAACACCATCAAACTTTCTCACCACATTACCCAGACGTTTCATGGTTTAGTTTAACATGCTTTAACCACCACGAAATACCTAACCTCACGGTCACTGAGGCTTCCCGACACTGGAGCTGTTACCGCTCCTCAAGCTGCCCCAGCGCAGGGCGCTTCCGGCCGCCTGGGGACCCATTTTCTGGGATTCCATGGAAGCGGAGATGAAATGGGTAAGTTGGTAAACAAATGGAAACAGATTCCACATATCAGAAGTTATGCAAAATCCCATATATCATAAAAAGTTGGTTGCCAAATATCTCCAAATATCTATATAAGTTGGTTACCAAATATCTCCAAATCATCTATTTTTCAGATGTGCTATGCGCAGTTGCATTAAGTACCAATATCATATATATATATATCTGTAATATATTTAGTATCTAATCCAAATATATGCCGCAGGTAAATGTGTCATACATGGATGGCGAATTGGATCTAGGAGCCATCTGCCCTGGATCGTTGTTGGGTTTCCAAAGTCATTGGAGTACCCCACAAACCGTCCAGTTGTGAATGACCATGTTAGTATTGAAACAACCATGGTGACTGGGGATACCCCGTTTGAACAAATCCACATTTACTAGCCAGCATGCATTGGTATTACCATTACCATTGCCTGGTAATTGAACATAGCTACAGAAAGCCACCAGGTTCATGTGTAGTCAGCAGGAAATGGATGGTAATGGGGGATTAGTGAGTATGGATCATTCCCTCATTCCCTGCTAGGCACCAGTAGGTCAGTAGGTAAATCCTCTATACACGGCCCACTTTTCCTTGTCGCCATATTAGAGTGCCACATCGGGATGGATTACCGACAATTACGCACTGAAACCATCTGCAACCCCCAATTTTGGCTAGTCAAATGGCATTTGTGATTCTGTGGTCATGAACATTTGGCACATATCCATCAAGGTGTACATCATATAAGTCAGAATAAGCGATCAAATGCATTACTCTAAACATATT
Organism: Cladocopium goreaui; assembly: GCA_947184155.2. Taxonomy (NCBI): domain Eukaryota; class Dinophyceae; order Suessiales; family Symbiodiniaceae; genus Cladocopium; species Cladocopium goreaui. The sequence goes on from CAMXCT020004657.1 coordinate 22,992, forward strand.
GGGGATGTTCAAAGTGTATGCTTGGAAAGAAGCCATGACGCAAATCTTCTTTTAATAGCAAGTAAACCTTGGAGGCTTAACACTCTGTTGGAATGGTCAAACTGAGCCTTCATGCTAGGTACCTTCGGATGAGGTGCCCGCACATCAGCCGACTATAAATATATTTGACCGGCCATTCCACCTGAGGCCATTCTCTCAAATCTGGAAGTTTGTGTGCGTGCTATACACACATGTATGTGCTGTATATACCCTCAGAACCCTCTCTTTGTCAATATATGATATGACGCTTTAACAAGTGCTTCCCAACTCAGGGATTTCCTTGGCATCATTCACCCAAAATGACCAGCCCACCAGCCATAGACAGCTTGTACAGACATGTACGGGAGATTTCCTTTGAATTGTCTTGAAGCAAGGGCCCTACTCGCTGCACCCCATCCCAAGCTGTGGCTTCCGAACCGAACACGGTCCAGTGAAGTTGCAGGGTGCAACTTCTTGAGTGGCCTCGGGGGGGAACTCCATGCAGTCACGTGGGCAATGCTTCTGTGGCAATACGGTAAGACCCGTGTTTGTCTTAGACATCTTAATAATATATGTATATGTACAGTATATATATATATATTTTGTACATATACATACTATATATAAATTCGTGTATATATATATATATGTATATGAGATTCTATATACATGGTATATGTATATATATATATATGTATTTCTATGTTTACCAATAGATATCTACCAGCTCCACTATTCCTGGAAATCGTCATCACAGGTCCAGCTGGTCCTGTGTACCCCCCTGAATACCAACTTGGAACCCCTGAAAAGAATTACAGCAACTTCGGGGTACCGAAAAAAATATTCCTGAATAGCAACTACGACTACGAGTATCTTCTTTTTGGCCCAACTGTATATATGGCTACATCTATATCTAATCTATATATATATATATAATACAGCATTCTACAACAAGTTAGGAAACCATCACCCACTGAACTGACAGTGGCGTCCCCAGGCTCCCCGACCAACCCGTAGATGAAATCTCTCAAGTCCTGCCGTTCCGTCAGCCTGGACCGATGGCATCCCGGGAATCTTCTGTGGGTAATTCATGGTTACCGGTTATTAATAGCCATAGAATGGGGTTTCCATGGCCATGGGGGTACCCCAATATGGATAGTTTAAAATGGAAAATCCATCTATAAATGGATGATTTGAGGGTACCCCCATTTCAGGAAACCCCCGTATCATCATACAAATGAACAGAGGAGTTTTGAGGAATCGTTCTGATACATGACTTCCAAAAGGATTGAGTTCTGTATATCGTTGATGCTCTGCACCTGTTCCCATACCTGACAAGACAGAGTGTAACCAACTCCTCATCGTACATATGTACATATGTATATATATATACATGTAAATTTAAATAATTACAATGTGCTTGTGTTTAAGTCAATAGTACAAGTATCATAATCAATCTCCAGATCTTCGCTCTTTTATATGGCACCAATCTTGTTGGCGATGTTCATATTGCATTCCTGCGAGAATCTCCCCGTGTAATCACGCCAGGAAAACCCGGCATTGCCCAAATTCACACCTGAGCGCAGGTCACCAGAAATTGCAACCATGTTATTTATGGGGTTACGGGAAAATCATGGGAATATAGTGGGGATAGATTTCACAAGCATGTGATTTGTGATTTGTGATTGGTTTGGAATGTGTACAACTATGTTTACCCTCTGGTGAACTAACATAGCAATGGAAAATCACCATTCTTAATGGGAAAATCCACTATAAATAGCCATTTTCCATTGCTATGTTAGTTCACCAGAGGGTACATGCTTTGTCCTGGATGCACCCATGGTCAGGTGTCTCAAATGTAGCAACGGATGTCCTGTTGGGAGATGGGCCACATGTACCAGAATTCCTGGAACGTGGAACATGGCACAAACAAATGCAACATCTCCTATGTCAAACTTACTCCGGTAATTACATGTGTATATATATATATATAGACATCGGTATAGTCCATTCAAGAGTTCCAACACAAAGAACGCTTGAATGGACTATACCCATATATATATATATATAGTTCTTTGATCTTCAAGTGGGCACTTGACCACATAGTTACTAGATGTAACCAACATGCTATGGGACCCTGCCTTCCATGCTTGTGGCTTGAAACGATCTGAATCAACTCACAATAGATCCTAGATATATATATATATACATATTATGGGCCCCATGTATAAATATCTCTGATACGTATACGACGCTTTGTCTGAAAACAGGGTACCTCCAAATCCACTGCTTCCCTATGAAAGACTGACCCATATACCACCTTATTGGTTGTATATCTCCCATATTCTCCCATTATATCATTGATGGTGAAACCACCATTTTCTGGATCCGCGAATAAAAGCCCTGGCGTCCCGGACGTGGTGACCACAACTTGGGGAGCACCAGGGTGGCCTTGAAAACGCGAAAATAGGGTTCTCCCAAGCATTATTTTATTGGACACAACATATCGTTGTTTATAACTAATAAATATAGTGATCCCCAAATAAATGTAAAAGAAAGTCATCATCAAATTAGTAGGGATTCACTTGTCTATCTATTTGCGAATGACTATACAAGAAGTTGGATATGTGGTAAGTATCACTATAGTTAGATGGGGATAGATGATTAACCTTACTATCTTTGATTGAACATGGCCAATCTTAGAAATCTGTCAAACAAATAGTTGGTTAAATCAACATATTCCCGTTTATAGCAAGAGTCTAAAGAGGCAAACTATCCATCCAAGATCGGCACAGCTAAAACACGCAATGAACATAAAACACGTGGAATTCTTAAATACGGGGCAGAAGATGATTCTTGCGCTTGAAACAACTATTACGTGTCTGGTTCCATGGTGGTTTTGGTCAAAAAACATGTTTGTTTCATGGATGCAAGGTGTCATCCCCAAATCTTGCTAAACCCCTTATTTTGGGGAAAATTCCCTTTACTACAAAACATCATGTATGGTGCGGTCGTGACCTGGCTACAAACTCACCACATGGCTTTGTTCTAAATTCGGCGGGACCAATGATTATGGGTAATTATGGTCATATTCTTCAATGGGCATATAACATCATATAACAATAAAACCAGTGAAATTGTGGGGTACCTAATTTTAAAAACATATCTAAACACATCTCACGTCTGGCCTCTTGGAAACTGCTCTGCGCAGCTTCACCTGGGCTAAGAACTCAGCCGGAATGAGGAAAGATCAGGCATTAGGTATCCATCTTTCTTTTTGGGTACAGTCACAGTACATATAACATATATTGATAGATACGTATATTTTAAATGTATACATACACATATATACATGTTGTATACTGTTATATATATATGTATAGGTATATACAATGGAGGTGCTATTTAGCGATACCCTTAGCGATAACTTAGCGATAACCATTTGTTGCACTCGGTCCCCTCGCCAAGCCATAGAACCATTTCCATCACTTTAGAAAGGAGATGAAAGGACATGAATGCAAAATGAAAGGAACATTAAAGGACATGAATGCACATTGGAATGAACATGAAAGGAATATGAAAGGACTATGAAGGAAAACAAAGGGAAGTTACAATCGAAAGGAACATGAAAGGAGAATGAAGGAAAATGAAGGGACATGAATACAAAGTGAAAGGAAGATGAGTACACATGAAAGGAAAATGAAGGAAGATGCATGCAAATAAATGCAACATGAAAGGAACATGAAGTGTTGCCGAAGAACCTGAAAGCAACAAAACAACTCCTCGATCATCGATCCATGTCCGAGCCTGTTTAGGAATGGATTTTGGCTTCATGTTGGATCTCGAATATGCTCATTTCCACAAAACCCTGGAAAGCGATAGGGCCCCCCAAAAGCGATAACCATAACAATAGCAACTACTCAGATGTAGAGGATTTTGACGGGAAATCATATATATGTACAAAATTGTATATATGTATAGTATATATATATACTCTATACAAGTAATATATATATATATACACATTGTTTTGGAGCTCAACCAGTCTATTGAGTACAGCACAACTAGTATTTTCCCCAGGAGTCTTCTTCACTTAGATCTCACCAGATGAGAGATCTCACCAGCGCCACGATGAGCCCTCACTGTTTGGCTTTATCCAGTGGGAGTCTTCGGTCAAAGGGAAGAAAAATGTGTCTGCAACTGCAAGAACCACACCACTGTTCGACTCTTTAACGCTAAAAACCAAGCAAGGCTGGAACAGTTTGTCAGTTTTGGAATGATTCTTTCAATCCTAACCATCATGTATGCTGAAGCTGGCGAATGAGTTGGCAACATCATTTACCCAAATGTTTGCTTACATACAACTTAATACAATTGATATTCCCGCGTTTGATCCTCAAATTTTGCATCATGGGACTTCAACCTGTCCAAAGGCGACCATCCTTTCTATCAAGGGGTTTCGTGAGGGCTTACTAGGCAGCAACAACCACTAGATCACTACTGGTTGGTGGTTTTAACCATCTTGAAAAATGATGGAGTTCGTCAATGGGAAGGACTATCCCATATATGAAATGGAAAAATAATCCACATGTTCCAAACCACCAACCAGCCATTCATATTCCATTACCAGAGGGTTAATCACCATTAAATCATCATTAATATGACTAGTAAGGGCTCATTCTAACCAGCTACCAGAAAGAGCTGTCGACGGTGTCGCGTGTCTTCGGGGGAGTGAAAAAATATCCCCATGAAATCATTTTTTCCTGGCGAAATCTCATGGATTTCGAAGCTACAGTTCATGGCTCAAATCCTCATTTTCGAAAAAACAAAAGGGAAATTTTCAAAATGTTCCATCAATCTTCCTGGCATCCATCTTCCATAATTAGCTATGTTCACGACCGAAAAAAAACTCCATCCTGTCGTCAAGGCCTCGCATGGCTGCCGTCAGGGAACGCCACCAGCTGCGGGTCTCATTCGCCACCGCATCCAGCGGCTCAGAGATACTGACCTGCCCAGGCTGGCCAGGCTGCACAGGTAGGATGGAAGATCCATGAAATCTGGCATAAATCTGCGTATATCTATATAACATATATAGTATCACATAGGAATAACATGCTCAAAATAGAATATGTACAAACATATGTCTATATGATATATATATATATGCAATATAATTACAATTTAATATAACAAATATAACTATATCTTGAACCCCCAACCTTTGCTTTGGATATTGAGCTTCAAAGGAAGTAAAGGACAGTCAATGCCATGCCAATTCACCGTGGAATGTCATGGCTGCAGGACACCACTTTCTCACGCAGCTGTGCGAGTCATCTCATTCTGAGGCGCGTAGACCGGGCGCTGAAGGTTCAACAGCCTCTGCCAAACATTCCTTGGCATCGCATCCCAGCACTGGAACAAACATGAAAAAGCAGTGTTCAACAACCCGAAATCTCATCCTTTTTAAAGAATTGTGATATTGTGATAATCCCCAATGTATTGGATAGTGTAGCCCCCTATAATCAACCAAAAGAGGTATAAAGAGGTTTTGAACACTGCGCATTTGACAATCATTCCGTGAGATTCTTTCATTTTTCAGATTTTTCAGCAGGAAGATTTGTGTTGTAAGCGGTAGCGGCTCCACTCACTGCTTGGCTCCAAAAAAAGTGTGGCAAATCGCTACTTCAACCATCCATCCAGTTTTTGTATGTGTTTATTCACCATCGACTATCTACTTGTTCTCCAATCTCTGGAATTAATTGAGATATATTGAGATTCATTTGCCCATGCAATGCGCGCAGCAACAAAACATAAGACATGAGGTGTTGGTTTGTTGCATATTCCTGATTGAACAGGCTGGTCCAACTAGCTGAACACAAATTAATATCGTATTATATAACCGGAAAAAAAAAACACGACCAGCCGCACTGGGCACTTGAACATCATCAAATGACCAGCTGAATCCGTTACGTAACAAATTGGCAAATCACCAGGGGAAATTGGCACATCTCTGTATTTGACCCAGCTCCATAGGCCTGGGAAATTCCCAGCCGGGAAAGTCATCGAAGTAAATACGGTGGATTTTCCATGGGATTTTCCATGGGATTCCAACATCTTAGGGATGGCTGCCATGTTTTAAAAAACCAGAGGCTACGTAAGAAATGCTGAAGGGGTCAACATCCCTATTCTGACAACCAGTTTGCTCCGTGGCTAACTGGTGATCCATCAAAACCCTGGTACCTTTTCTTTGCATCCACAAAATGAACAGTATTTTCGATATTGTGGGATGCAACTAAATAGAAGTAGATCTGGGGATGGTTCACAGACCACCCATGTGTGGTAAGTCACAACTGTGACTAGTTTATGCTTCAAGGTTCCCACATTAAGCGAAATACATAGATTAGCATGTTTACTCCCCAAAATAACTAAATTGATGAACCTCGAGGGTACTTTAGACATTCCTTGTCCGAATCTTGACTGTTCCACTGAGACCAATTTTGGGTACTTGGTAATGAGCTATTGTCTGGTTGATGCATGGTTTCAAATCATCCCGAAGTGTATATAAAGGTCATTTTTGACCATCATCATTCCCATTTTTTTCATCAAAAATCATGAAACCACAAGCCAGTTGTCCTGAAGCAATCCCTCCCCCAAATATCACAAATCATTAACTCAAAAACATCGGTTTAGTATTGGTTCTAGTCATTTTGATGGTGGATTTTCCACTGGGAGAAACATTAGAAAAACCACGTTTATCAAATCCACGGTAATATAGCAAATTCACGAAGCCCCATGATTGCAAATATCAACTAAGCCCTGAAGTTTTCATATTCATCCCCGGAATCATACATACTGTAATAACTCAATATCACCCCCCTCACAAATATTCAACCCAAAGATATATAATTTTGTATATAAATGGAGCAAATAAATTCCATCAGATTAATCGCACCCATACAAGTGCGTTTTGTATGATTTTGTCTGAAAATAGGGAATATCCCCAAGATTTTCAACATCTTTTTCTATGTTTACCCGAACGGGAAATCCAGGGACGCAGCCGAGGCACTTGTCGCATCGAAGAAAGTCCTCCTCCATGGCTTGGCAGAGGCCCCAGTCACCTCCTGGAGAGTTTATTCGATGGAACTGGACATGAGCTCTCCAGGAGTATAGCTAAATATAGTTAATATAGATAGAAGAGTATCTAACATATAGATAAAATATACTTAATATCTAGTTAATCTGATGAACTATGGAGATATGGATATATGGAAATATGGATATGAACTATTCCATATATATATAGTATATATTATCTGGTTGATATAGATGGCATAGTATAGTGTAGCAAATATATATATATATACATATTCCAGTTATTATAATATCATATGGAAGTATGGTTTAGATAGACTATGGCGATAGGGATATATGTACTAACACAGATGGATACATTGAGATAGATGGATATGTGAACCACTGTATCATATTATGGTAATGAACTATTCCACTTGTGATTGATTGTTTTATATCATTCAAAGGGCATATTTGATTATACATATATGTACGATATATCTAAAATTGTATTGTAATATGCATCATAAGAACATATATACCGCGATTTGTCGCATCAATATGCACAATACTTAAAGTGTATCATCCAAACAATTTCCGGGACAACATTTTTCCCTGGGAGTGGCAAAATGACCGAGCGAAAGCAGCGTTAGTGACTCCCTGGGATGCTGTTTAAACTACTCATTGTTGGGTACTGTATGTTTCCGCTTTACCAAATATCCCTTCGATTTGTTTGGATTTCAGTAGCCACACCCGTTTTGGGCAATCTTTTTGGCCAAACGTATGGACACCTTCAGTATGACATGCATGAATGGCATCTGTGAAGAAATTCCGGGGCCAGTGAGGTTGTTCTGATTTGCCCTGATCATTGGTGATTTATCCGTATCTTTGATGGTTACAGTAATACGTTATAATTCGTTATACTTAACATATTACTGGGTAAACATACCCACTTTTGTTGGTTCAATCTCAATGTTCTGTTAATTCCGTTTTCAAAATCCCGAAATGTCCACCATGCCCATGTGTGCGAAGCAACATCTACATGCTTTTTTGCAGGATGAATCGTCATTACAACTGGCTGATGGTGGTTAAGTCCTTCCGGGCTTTAAAGCTTTTTTAACCTAATATACTATACATGTAACTGCAGGTCAGAATCCCTATTGTCGCGGCTTAAATCCCAAATTCATCATGGCTAAATACTAACATTTTTGTACCTTGAAATCCACATTGTGGTTGGTTCGATGGCTGGTTAACCATTTTCTGTCAGACACTTGGGCAATGTGACAATGTTGCACTGGTTAAATCCATATCATATTTGCTGTCAGAAAATTTATGATTTAAATTGGTGGGTGGTTTGAACCCCTCTGAAAAATATGAGTTCGTCAGTTGGGATGATGAAATTCCCAATATATGGAAACATAAAAAATGTTCCAAACCACCAGCCAGTTTAAATTGGTGGGTGGTTTGAACCTATCTCATTTCTATTGTCAAATTAGACAACTAGTTTCAAATAGGATGGACGACAACAAAACACATTTTTTCTGAAAATATGCTACTCAGAATCCCACGGGTTATCATCATGTTCCACCTAAAAAATGTTATTATGGGGTATACCGCCGTTCCAGACACATCCAGGTCAATATGTTTTTCCTATGTTTTTCCTATGTTTTTCCTATTCATTTGCAGTAACTCCATTGTTTATACATCAGCTACCTTCTGGCACACATGGCAATGGAAAATCCATTGCTCATTGATGATTTTCCCAGCTAGAAACCTCCGTTTATTGGGTGATTTTCGGGCCACATTTGATGACACCAGAGGGTAAATCCAATCCCATTTCCCCAAAAATCCCCACTGTTGATGGTAGATCCCATGAAATCTCCATTCAATCACCATTCTTCATGATCAAATCCCGTTCAATATCAATTTTTCATCATACAACTTTCATGAAATCACCACTTTTCATCACAAAATCCTATGAAATCACCATTTTTCATGGTAAATCACATTGGATCCCCATGAAACACAGCCGATCCCCCCATCAGCTTGGCCGAGTCGCTGGCCAACTCTCCCAGCAGCTGCGTGCGCTGCCATCGCGCTTCGCCCCAGAAGATGCGTAGCCACGGTGCTGACGGCGCTGCGGGAGGTCCTGGAGCCCCATGGAACTTGGGAAATTGAGGGAGTTTTAATGGATTTATATATATATATATGTATATCACACACATTCTCATGAATAGATATAAAACGATATAAGTAGGTGTGTATAGATATACATACATATACAGGCACTTTCTGAAGTTGGACAATTACCTTGAAATGTTGCACTTTGCACAATAACAAGTGGTGAACATGCCGAGAAAAACAGCACATTGTTTTGATTTGATGAGAAAAACACACGGAAAAAATGTGTGTAATTCGCAGTATATATTTTTGTGCATATTACAATATAACGATTCAGCTTGTTTTCACTTCGAAGATTCAGGCTTCGTCACACAGAAAAGTCCCAGGAAATCTCCCAGCTCCTGTGTCCGTTGGGCCGTGATCCGCCTCTTCGGTCTCGCAAAAGGCCGGTTTTTTTGCAGGGAAGGACGACTGAACACACTCCAAATAACGCATATGTGGCTCCAGACAATAGGTATTACAATAGGTTCATGTCACAAATACATACAAATACCATTTTGATACAGTACATGGGAAAGTCTCGCCCTCAAGGCGTCAAACAACTTTCATACCTTTTACCCCAAGGGCAAAACGGCTCCTGACACGTCAAACGATGTCTGATGCTCCATCAACAAACGATGGCACAGCAAGCCAGAGAACCACCATTGCATGTTTTGTCATGTGGATTTCTTTGTCTGAAAATAGGCTATACTCCCAAAATCCCCAGGTTTATTAATGCTATCGTTTTCAAACATGCCATTCTGAATCATTTTGGGGTATACAGCGTTTTCCCATGTTTTCAGACACACCCAATGTTTCAAACCATGCAGTTAGACACCACTCCTCACCAGCGGCACCTCTGATTGCGACTCCTCATCGTCATCGTCCAAGTCGTCCAAGGGTGGGCCACTGAAAGCAAACTCACCAGCAGACCTTTGAAGCCCAGGCTGCATCAAAGGGGGGGGCAACTTTCTGATCCAGGGAAGGAAAGGCAAGGCCTCCCTCCCACTAGAGTCGGCCTAGGGAAAACAACCTGAAGACAGAATTCATGGTCCACATTGATCAGACTGGTCACATTGGTCATACTGGTCCTTGAATCCTCTTAGAAGCACCCAAAAAACCTGGTCCAAGATACTGGCCCCACTCGGACACATCGGATCCCTCATCCTCGGGAACCTGGGGACAAGCCAGGGGTTCCTATGAGTTGCTTCACCTGGTCACCTAGTCCATGCGACTCAAAGTTTCAAAGCCGGGTAAATATCTAGACCTTTAATTTCTACTCATTTCAGGATACTTCAGGTATCTATCAAAGGTTTTTTAGATGTCCCAAGTATGGGACAAGTTCATGGCCGTGTCCAAAAATCAGGTACCAACAGCGACCAGGCCTCAGGCACTTCCTCATTGGCTGTGGGCCCCGTGGGCTCATCAGTTTCTTCCTGATCTTCCTGGCACCCCATGAAACTGAGATGCAGGAAGGATGGGAAATAGTAATTAATTCTGCGGCTTCATTCATTTTGATCGGTATTTGCACAGTTGAGAAGGATCCCAAAGACAATTTCAGGGGCCATTAGGAACTAAACTTCTGCATGACATTAAAGTTATTGATTGCGAAGACAATTGTCATGTACCAACATCCTGCTGCCTTCTAGTTTCGCACAGTACAAGTCATCGTTTTGGCACCCAAGAAGGGGCGAATTGAATGGTTGTAGAATGATCTTAGAATCTTGGATGAAAACCATGCCAAATATATCCTTATCCCTATGCCCATATCTCACAATCACCTCCCACACCCCTGTGCCCCTCACTCCACGGCACCTCCACTTTCCTTCTCTTGCTGGGCCGTTCGTCGTCCGCTTCCGCCGGCTGCAAGGTCTTCAGTGCGGCGATGAGGTCAGTTCCAAGAGCCACCTGCAGGATGCACATGGCTATTATGGGTCACAGTTGGTGCACCCTAGAATGGATGTGTATTTATATACATACATTATTATAACATTGTATACATTAATATATATATATATACAAAATACCAAAATCCGTGATCATTTGGACCTTGAAGCTTAGAATTCGTCATCCCCAAATGGGGTTGTTTGAAAATGTAAGCCCTCAATTTCTGCTCATTCTGCGAGGGAAAATGAGGTCCTAACAGTAAGCATCCCATGTTTTGGGGCACCCATGTTTGAACAAACGCCACTGGAAATCTGGACAGATAAAAGTCACAAGGCTTTGGAAGATTTTCTTGCCCCAGCAAAAAAAATGTTTCAAGACTGAGCCATGACCAATCAATTAGTTGGGCCCGTTGTGACCTTGTGTTATGAACCATGTAGCATTGTCGAACTCGCAGCCATTGTGGGGGCCTTTCAGCATAAAATGCTGAACTCCAGATAGCTGAAAAGAAACAAACTTCAAAGTACAACCCTTCAGATACAGTGTACGCATATATCTAAATATCTAAATCCACTATAAATAAGAACAAAATGTAGACACCTTTAGACTCTATGTATACACAGATACGATCTATACGTAAAAATACATTGTACACAAAAACACATACTGTCAATATGCTCACAAAACATCAAAGTACACACCATATACTCTATATAGATACGTCTCTACATATATATATATACTATATACATGGACCATATATATATATATATATCATATAAGAGTATATAATATAAGTTGATACTATGTAGTATATTATTGTAACCATAGACCGCGGCTCCAGGACATGGGACATCCTCCAGTTCCACCTGCAAGGCGTCAAAGACCTTGAAGCCCGGGCATGGCATCGTGGCAGCTTGACTGGCAGAGATCATGACCTGAGGCGATGGCAGAGCCAGAACGTTTTTAACAGATCTATAGATGGCTTATAAATGGCTTATACATGATAACATGGCTTATAGATGATAAATGATAAATGTGACTTATAGATGATTCTAACTGGGAACTGGCTTACAGATGATGAACATGATGATTTAACATGACTTACCTATTAAGAATGATTTCCAACTGACTCGAACTGGAAAGTCTTTCTACTACTTGGTTGAAAACGCTTTCTGTTAGCCATTGGCTTAGTGATTTTCAAATCCCCAATGAGCCAAGTAATATCATGCCCTATTTCATAACTGGTTGGTGGTTTTAACCATCCTGAAACATATTAGTCAATGGGAAGGATTATCCCATATATTATGGAAAATAAACATGTTCCAAACCACCAACCAGATAACCAATCAACCAAGGTATTCTTAATAAGCTCAACTCGGAAACTGGGACAACCTGATGATGAACTCAAACTGTGATCACTTCCATCATCGGTTATCGCTTGTTGCATATTTCTGGGTAAATTATATTTCACTAACCTGAATTGAGGCCATTTGGGGATGATTTCCCTTTCTAACCATGATTATTGGGGGAAGGGATCGCTCAGGTACCCCCCCTGGCCGAATTTTCCATGTTTCTGCTCTGCTGGGCTCTTGAAGCCTTGGCCAATAGGCATCGCAAAAAACGCCACTGCCCAGCCTGCTCGCACGCACCAGTGGCCGCGCGATAGGAAAGCGGATCACGGCGAAGCTTTGCCACGGGCATTGTGTCAAAAAGCATCAGGGCTTGCTGCCATTGATGGCCTTTCCCACATGCACTTATCGCTGCATTGTAACTAACAAGCGAAGGATCCAATCTCCAAGAAAGCATAGCTTCAAAGATTCCCAAAGCAGATTGCCATTGACCCCCTTTATCACATGCACTGATGACTGCACTGCAGCTGGGGATGTTGGGATCAAGCTTTGCTTCCAGCATTTCAACAAACAAATATAATGCATCATGCCAATGACTAACCTGCTCGCAAGCGCTTATGGTGGCACTGTAGCTGATGATGTCTGGAACCAGTTCAGACTCGTCCATACCTTGGAACAAGTGAAGAGCCTGCTCCCACTGCGCATGACTTCCACAAGCACTGATGGTGGCATTAATAGTAATGATGTTGGGATGGAGGTGCTCTTGGGTCAACGAATAAAACAGATTCAGTGCCAGCTGCCATTGACCTCCCTTCCCACATGCACTGATGCTGGCGTTCCAGGTGATCATGTCCTGGGCAACTTTTGCCTTCGGCATCGAGTGAAAGAGACTCAACCCCTGCGGCCACTGAGCACATCTCTCACAAGCACTGATGGTTGCATTGTAGCTGATGACATCTGGTCGAAGTCTTGCCTTGGGCAAAGATACAAACAAAGTAACTGCTTTCTGCCACTCACCCCCCTTTTCACAAGCGCTGATCGTTGCATTGAAGGTGGTGATTCGAGGCTCAACTTTAAGCGTTGGCATTGCTTCGAACATACCGAGTGCACGCTCCCATTGACCACATTTATCCAATGAACTGATGATTGAGTTGTAACTTGTGACTCTGCGCTGAACCTGAGCTTCAGCCATGGAAGCAAAGATTCGCAACGCATGCTGCCATAGACCTGCCCTCCCATAAGCGCTCATTAGGGCGTTGTAGCTTGTGATATCATGCCGAACTTTTGCACAGGGCATGGCCTCAAACAACTTTAGAGCATATTGCCATTGACCACTCTTTTCACAGGCACCAATCGCGGCATTGTAAGCATTGGTGCTCGGATGAAGATTCATGGTTGGCATGGCAGCAAAAATCTGACAGGCGCGCTGCCACTGTTTGGATTTGGCACACTCTGCAATTCGTGCGACATGTTTCCCTTCATCAAGTCGGAATCCATCCAGTGTCGCATCAAACGCCTTGACCATGGGCTCGGGTCGTTGCTTCAGCCTCCTTAGGCCCAGCCTGCCATGGCTTTCGGAAATCCTCAGAATATGTCCAGGGTACAGCATCGCCTGGGACCCATGGTGTCTTGTGCCACAAAAGTTGAGGTTAACAAAAAAACATCAGAGTCACATACCATCAAATACCCGTCGAATTGCCACCCAAGGATGTTTTTTCCATACACATACATACAACATACAGTAATCATGCTACTATGGGGTATCGACCCACTCCGGCCTAAAGCGATGCCATTCAAAGGCAAAGACCCGCAAAAAAGGTTTGGTTGGATTTGGGGGCTTCAAAGTTATCATCCACGCTATTGGTTGTTTTTAAACAGGGAAACCATAGGAAACTGATGGTGGCTTGAAGTACCCAAATTTTGGAAAACAACGACATGTTAGAATATTCAATTCAAAAGGGTACCAGAGTACGATATTATACCAGAGTACTAGAGTTTTGCCATGTACCCAATTAGATTGTTGTAGGCCATTCCAAGATCGAGATAGCAACTTTGTAAAAGACGATTAGCAACTAGCAGCAATAGATATGTTTATTTCACGATTTCACGAATACCAACAGCGACAAATCAAAAGTGTGAAATAATACAATGAATCCTGTCCCCTTGATATTATCATCCCCACAAACTGTGATTTTGCAACTGGATCCATTCATTTTCTGGGGGCCCAATGGGGGCCCACATGCGTGTATTTCTTAGGGGAAGGGATCACATAGGTCGACATAGCTATTGGTCACGACGGTCACGATTTGGGATGATTTCCTACTTCGACTGACAGACTTTGTTGGTCTCGTGGCCGAGACAGTTTTGACCCATACCGGATGCAGTTGCTTGAGGTCACGGATATATAAATCAGTTTGGGATAAAACACATTCAAAGAACATTCCAAATATATCCAAATCTACCAATTTGTTCAATTGTGTCCTCCACTCAAAACATTGCAAATACATTCCAACATATTCCAATCATCCTACAGAATTCTGATTGTGAGACCGCGTGTTCATACCCCAGTCCTAGCCTGTAACATGCAATTGAATCCTTACAACTTATAACATGCACAAATACACACACACAAACACACCCTTCATCCACTGCATCTGTCACATTTTCTCAAGAATTGACCACCCTTGCGATATGCACTGAGGATAGCATTGTGGGTCACACTGCTGTGCTTCAGTTGTACCTTGGGCATCAATTCAAAGAGTTCTAAGGCAACCTGCCATTGCTCAACGTGCCGGCACGCAGTGATGGCGACATTGTAGCTGGCAACATCACATCTGACTTCCACACGATACATCTCAGCCAGCAGGTTGAGGACCACATGCCATTCACCGTGCCTCTCACAAGCACTCATGGTCGCGTTGTAGGTCGTTGTGGTTGGCCGCATCGATGCCATGTGCAGAGCATCGAAGAAGCTCAAGGCGAATTGCCATTGAGCGCCTGCTTTGCATGCACCAATGGCCACATTCCAGGCGAAAACATCTGGCTCCACGGTTGCAGTCAGCATGGCCTCAAACAAGTTGATAGCTTGCTGCCATTTGCTCCCCCTATCACAGGCCTTCATGGTGGCACTGTAGCTGATGACACTTGGACTTAGTCTTGCCCTCAGAATTGCCTCAAACCAGGACAGCGCATACTGCCAGTGGGCTCCCTTCTCGCAGGCACTATGGTGGCATTGTATGTGATGATGTCAGCATGTAGCTTCACCTCAACTAGTCGGAAAAACAAGTTCAATGCTTGCTGCCATTGAGCGCCCTTCTCACAAGCACTGATTGTTGAGTTGTAAACAATAATCCCAGGTTTAACTTTTGACCTGGGCATATCTTCAAACAATCTCAAGGCATGTTCCCATTGACCTCGCTTCTCACAGGCACTGATTGCTGCACCATAGGTGAACCTGCTGGGCTCGCAGCTCGGCGGCATGGCTTCAAACAAAGACAGCGCCAGCTCCCATTGACCGCACTTCTCAAGAGCACTGATTGTGGCATTGTGGCTGGTGCTGTTGGGCACCATGGCCGAGGACATGGCCTGAAACAGAGCCAGGGCATGCTGCCATTCTGCGCCCTTCTCGCAAGCACTGATTGCTGCATTGTAGCTGATGACATCATGACGCAATTTGCCATGATACATCGCTTCAAACAAACCTAAGGCTGGTTGCCAGGCACTATGTGTGCCGCAGACATTGATCGTCGCATTGTACACCGCGGTGTTTGGCCAAACAGCTTCTTCCAGCATCATGCTGAAGGAATTCAGTGCCTGTTGCCAGGAACTGGCTCCCCAGGCACTGATGACTGTGGAGTAGCTAAAGACATCATGGCGGACTTCAGTCGACATGGCATCAAACAGGCACAGAGCATCTTGCCACTGACTTTGCTTTACACAAACACTCATGGTCGCATTGTGGCTGACAGCATATGGCTGAACTTTAGCACTTTGCATTGCACTGAAGATGCTCAATGCTTGCTGCCACTGACCTCCCTCCCCAAAAGCGCTGATGACAGTGTTGTAGCTGACCACATCTTGACTGATACCAGCTTCTGGCATAGCTTCAAATAAGTTCAACGCCTGCTGCCATTGACCTCCCCTGTCACAGGCGTTGATGGTGGCATTGTACACAATCGTGTTTGGACAAACCTTCATCTTGGGCATGCCATCCAATAGGCTACAAGCGTGTTGCCACAGTTGCGACTTGGCACAAGATGAAATCCCAACCGTAAAATCGCTGTCACTCAGCCTCACTCCTTGACGAAATGCCAAGTAAAAAACATCAATAATCAAATCGTCCTGCTTCTTCAGTGCCAAAGTTCGGATCATTTCCTTGACCTTTTTCTTTCTGGAGGTCGACGACAGGTTCCCATACCCTTCCCATGCCATGGCCACGGCAGCTACAGCAGCACGCATATGTCTGATCTCTGCCGTATCTTGGGCCTTTGAACTTCGCCTGAACTTGCTGTTGTCGCATAATGGTAGTTTGGTGGGTAGTAGTGGTTGAGCCACCGCTGCCCTCAAAATCATCTTCCAATGTAAGGATGGAACATTTGGCACAGCCACACCGTTGCTGCAATCATCATCCACATTTCATCAAGCACTGAAATAAAAGGTACCCAACATTGGCCACAAAGGACCTGCCATGGAAGTGGTTTGAAGCCTCATGTTCAACAATCATCCCCCATGGGATTCAGCCATTCATTCAGCTCTGGGGAGATCACTCCTCCTTCAATCTCTAGCTCACTCAAGTGAACCATAATGAACCCTTCCCCAAAAGAAAACTTCACCAAGGTTTCAAGTGGTGTGGTGTGGTGATCTGTGATTACCCTCTGGTTATGACTAACAGTTCGCCATGGAAAATCCACCCATTTTTAAGAACAGTAAACCGGTAAACCATCTATTTCTATGGGCCATCTATACCATTAATAGATGATTTTCCCATTAAAACCTCCATTTATAAGGGATCTATACCATGGCTATGTAGCAGTCATAACCAGATGGTAGTTGCTGGTGGGACTCCGCAGCACCAACTCGTCATACTCGTCACCAAGATGCAATGCATTGAGCAGTGGCACACGGCCCGCCCAGGAAATGTTCACTTTTCGCCAGCAGCTTCTGAGGAACTTGGGCGGCCTGCACTGATGAGTAATGGTTAGTAATGACCTTCTCATTAGTAATCATATCTATATATATATATAATTATATATATATATATATCCATTAGTAATAGGACATCCACCCTGACATGGTTTTTCCACGGGACGGTCACTTCTCTATGAATAGACATGGCGCGATTTTCAAGTGCACTGATTGATTTACCAAGGCTACTGATTGGTACTCTCATGGCTTGCTGGAGACTCCTCATGACAGTGATTTGCCCAAGATTGGGAGTTGCATGGAATTACATGATATGAGCTGCGCAGTTCTGCTTGTTCAACATTTGAACATGCAACAACAACTATGGGTCATCCACGGAAGAGATACATAAAAACATATTCAAATAACTATAGTATTATTAATACCATATTATTTTACCATATTATTTTACCATATTATTTTACCCACCTCATATGTACATACCCATTGCTTTGCATTTTCAGCATCTTTTTAGCTTACAGTAATCGCGAAGCGCCGTCCACCTCCACAGCGCTGCGCAGTCGAGTCTTCGCGTCTTGGCTCAAATCCTCTGCCGGACATGCCCTTTCCTACAAAATGATGCTGGTAGAAAAAAACTACATTGACATGACTTTGGATGACTTTGGAAGAGCTACGTGGCTAGATAAAGTATTGGATGATTCGGATTTTGCAACTGCATTTGGCACATTTGCGATGCACAATATTGGCCTGTATTACTTAAAAGGAACTGATCCACATGTTCCGCGGAAGTGTGCAAAGAGAAACAAAGGGACCCAAGTCTTGCAGTTGTAAGGCAATGGTTCAGGCAAAGCTTAGGAGTTGTTCACTCTTTGGGTGCAAAGCTATGGTTTCTGGTGCTTTCTTCCAATAGACCCAGTGGGTTGAGATACAGAAAATCATGGAACAACCGGATCAACAAATCATGAAACACCCGGAGTTTTAGTACCAAGGCCTGTCAGCCATGGAGAGTACCCCAAGCCTATCAGACCATACCCACATGAGTTGGTGACGACCTTGTAGCCCTTGGAGATCCTGTTGGTCAAGTTGATGGCTCGAATGCCTCGGCTGTGGTTTTGTTGATGGGCTAAGCAAGGTTAATCCACCTATATATATATATACATACACAGTGGGAGGAACCACCAAGTATGTCTATATCTGTATACATTAATATATATATATATACATATGATAGAATTTGTTGTACATCCCAGACCATCTACAGCTGGTCTGTATAACACGCCCCACAGTTCGATGTGGAGTTTACCCACCGGACATGTCGATCATTTTCCGCACGGCTCCTTCAAAATGAGCCATGACCGGCATGGGGGCATTGCTAGTCCCATAACTAGACCCTGAAAAAAAAAGCGTCAACATACTATCCATATCTGAAAGCTATAAACTTTAAACAATCACTTTACAAATTCTCCTTATGTTGATATAGTTCATTGTCAACCCTACTATAACTTTATTATATTTAATAGTATCCCAATGACATGATCAAAATCTAACTATAAATATTGGGAATATTGTAGGGCTGTCATTCAAGAATATCAACTCACTTAAGATAGATACTTCTCAAATATTCACCTGCCTGCCCACTGAACTACTTGGATGAGCATCTGAGTTGCTGGGTCAGTGATATGTGGGTTGGTAAATGATCGACAAACGGACCAGTTTCCATAGCTCTGTTAGATTACCAGAGGGTACTCATTGGGTCGCCCCAAATACCTTCTGGCAATCCCAAATCAACATGGCTAGCTGGAAAAGGTCTCCATTTGGTTAAGAAATTTCCCAGCTAATTATGTTTGTTGATTGTATAATCATTCATGATCATCCAATTGATGGTACTCATTGATGATATATAATATTTTATCCATATATGATATTGTCCTTATATGATATCAACTATATATATATGTTATCATCTATATATATATGATATATGAATATATATGATCTATATTCATATATATATATATATATTCATATCTATTCATATCTATTCATATATATATATATATTACATTGGATTTCCCAGCCATCTTTCATGACACCGGAGGGTCACCGCCGGGTCCGCCACGTTGCTGTCATCGCTCCGGTCCGTGGCCGCCACCTGCTCCAACGTGACCTCTGTGGGCAGCTGCAACTCCTCGGCACGGCGGCAGGTTTGATGGGAAAAATGTGGGAAAAATATGGGGAGTTTGCCATGAGAAATTGGAATTTCTAATGGAATTTCATGGGATTATGATGGGATAAGGTTGAGATGGATTAATACGTGCAAGGTGGTGCTGTCGTGAAACCGATCACATAGGGTAGATGACGGATAGTAAATCAAAATAATCTTTGTTTGAAAGGGCCAAGACCAATCATAGTTTGTCATAGAGCTAGTGCTAAGGATAGCAAAATTTGCAAACCTCCCCGCAATCTTCCACTGCCCAAGTGTCGCTGATGGCGCGATAAAGCTCTGCGTTTGGCAGCGTGGCTACCGACCTTTGTGAGGCCAAGATGTCATTACACCAGAGATTCCAATGGCGCACAGGTTAAACATCACACTGAAAATGTGTAAGAAATGATTTTGGCACCTGTGTTGGGAAACACCCAGTCAATCCACATACGAATCATCTTGTTCCCTGAAAACTTTGCTCCTATATTTTGCGTTAAACCATGTCAAACCGAATTTTCTGACACAACCACATATGATATTGCAAATTATTGCAATAATATATGACATAATTCATGTAAACGGCCTATGGAGCATTTGGGACCTGCTTTTAGTGCCATTTCCAAGCTGCCCAGTTTTGGCCCCCCCACAGCTCCCTGTCACCAAGTGGCTCGGAAACTTCTGGCCCTCAGCGGGTGACTAGGGATATCCCGGGATCAATGACATGAAGGCCCAAAGAAAATACAAGTGACAGTAACAAGTTAGTATCAAGTTAGTTCTCAGAAACTCATCTATAAACTCAGAAATGCAGATTCCCCTGAGAATGCTTGGTCACTTCCCCGTCTTTCTACGTAGGGGTCAAGGTACACCATGGGGATTCCCTGGGTGCTCCCGCCTCGGGACAATGCTACCTGCAGAGGTCCCTCGATGACCACCCGGAACTGTTTGCCGCGGATCTCCAGTTGCCCCGCGCCTGGCATCCATGGCATCCATGGTCGACTCGAGAGATCCACTGACCATCACTGATTCATCCCCAATGAGTGGTTTATCATTGTCTAATAATTCACTAACCTGATGATGAGATTATGATGGTTAATGATGAGATTATGATGGTTAATGATGAGATTATGATGGTTAATGATGAGATTATGATGGTTAATGATGAGATTATGATGGTTAATGATGAGATTATGATGGTTAATGATGAGATTATGATGGTTAATGATGATATTATGATGGTTAATGATGAATGATGAGATTATGATGGTTAATGATGAGATTATGATGGTTAATGATGAGATTATGATGGTTAATGATGAGATTATGATGGTTAATGATGAGATTATGATGGTTAATGATGAGATTATGATGGTTAATGATGATTATGATGGTTAATGATGAGATTATGATGGTTAATGATGAGATTATGATGGTTAATGATGAGATTATGATGGTTAATGATGAGATTATGATGGTTAATGATGAGATTATGATGGTTAATGATTTAATGATGGTTACTGATGGTTAATGATGGTTAATGATGGTCAATGATGATTAATGATGGTTATTGATGGTTATTGATGGTTAATGATGAGATTATGATGGTTAATGATGGTTAATGATGGTTATTGATGGTTGTTGATGGTTAATGATGGTTAATGATGGTTAATGATGGTCAATGATGGTTCATGATGGTTCATGATGGTTAATGATGGTTAATCATCTGGTTGGTGGTTTTTCGCCACCCCTCTGAAACATGATGGAGTTCGTCAGTTGGGATGATGACATTCCCAATACATGGAAAATCATAAAATTCATGTTCCAAACCACCAACCAGTTGTGTATGATGTTTTATTTGATTACTCCCACTTGGGATGATTTGCAACAGTCGGTGGATAAGTGGATAAGTGGATATGTGGATAAGTGGATAAGTGGGATTGGATTCGTGGGTCGCCAGCAGAACTGGAGAACTGCATTGCCACGTTGGCTTGATGGCCGCAAGCACGAAACTTCCCAGCTCTGGCTCTATCCGATATGTGTCTTAGTGTTCTTCTCTTGTGTTCCTTAAAGTTCTGGGGACCTCCACAATCAATAAAATCATGTCGATCTTAATTTGTAGTCAACAATCAGCCTATTAGTATCCATTAGTGTCATTTCCCCATGGTTTTCATATCACAATAGTCACAAGACACTCAAATTTGGAGGCCACGACTTGGGAAGTTTTTCAGAGTCCAACACCAGTTCCAACACCAAGGCGTCAAGGCGCTGTCGAGATTCTCCAGGATGGCCTCCCTGTTCTGCTCATCGGGGATGCTCAGCGCGAGCTGCTTTGGCCCGCAGTGGTAGATGAAGTAACAGCTTCCTGGGCCGCGAGCAACGGGCAGCGAGCCGCTGATCAGATCGTGGTAGGAAAATGAGGAAACCATGTTTTGAATTCTTGGAATATCGCCAAAAATAACGATCAAACATGGGGAAGATATCACGAAGACATGAATTTCAGCAAAGATGATGAACTTTGATCCTGCAAAAAGGCAGGGATATGACTGACCTCGGTGTCAAGATGGTGATGGTTTTTCCATATTGTGGGTTGGTTCTGCTTGCTGATTCATATGCGTTCCGATACTGAATTCCAGCAATCCGCATCACTGAGGTTGCAAAGACGGGAGGTTGTTGATAAGCTGGGCCATCCGCCCTGTTGTTGATGATCGACATGGTCTCAAAGATGGAAAGTAAGACGTGAACCCCGACAGCAAAGATTTCAAACCACCAAGGAACCACCAAGGAACCACCAAGGAACCACCAAGGAACAACCAAGGAACCACCAAAACATATCAAATCATTCACTGGGGCTGGGGACCATGAACATCCTCGCCTCGCTTTGAATATCTTCACTTGGAATTGGGTTCATATTTGTTTAAACACTCCAAAAATGGAACCGGTGCAGCGCTTGTGTTTGGTGGTTAAGTCCCCATCTTTGTTGCTTGAATCAACATGTTTGCATGATGAAAATCCCAGGTTTTTTCCTCGCAGAACTGAATAGAGAGAAAAGAAATAGAACACATCAGGAAACCCTGGCATTTTCATACAAAAAACATAATCCTTTCCTCTACAGACAATTTCCCTCAAACCCATCCAGTAACCTCCAATTTGGGATCAAAGAAAGTTTCAATGTCAAGTGGGGATGGGTCAAAACCCATTGATTCCCCTGTAGTTCCACTCGAGAAATACATATGGCTGGATGTTCATCCCCCCAAAAATGGTCTCTTATGGTCTATTCACATATATATATATATACATAAAGGTATAAATATCAATATTATTCTATATGTATGTATGCTATATTATATATCAATATCATATATTATATAAATATATATATAATAGGTATCCACAGGTATTGATCCACCGCCAGGTGTCGACCCCAGTGAACGGCATTGTAGACACTTCGCCGATCGCCCTGCTCCTGCAATAGGAGCCGCAGCGCCGTTGACCAGGCCTGGCAGCCATGGATCAAAGCTACAATGTGGGGCCCCCCATGGGCCCCCAAACGTTAGGAAAACTATAGGAAACCATAGGAAAATGGTGACCATTTTTCAACACAAATTTGGATTTCATGGGATTTATAGCTGATTTATGAGAGCTAAGTTGGTGAACAGAACTTCAATAACTATGGTTTATGATAGTTACAACTATAGTTGATGGGGTTTAAAAACCAACTTACAACTGGGGGGGGGCCACATTGTATGGGGGGGGAACATCCCTAGCTTCCGGCTCACCAGGGTACCTGGTTTGGACCGCCATGTCAGATTGTCTGTTTAAAGACATATCTAACTATACTTAGAATCACTACAGCGCATGGTTAACCTAGTTGTAAACCAACTGATTATGAAGGTTCCAATCCATTTATTGGATAAAGAACAGTTACCCACTTACTGGCATATCCAAGTACATATGGCAATTACAGTACCATGTGCATGGGATGGTCATGCAACTGGTCTGCCGTGACATCTCCTAGCGCAACAGTTTGAAACCAAACCAGCTTCCAGTTAAAGAACATTCGTGGCAACCAGAGACACTATTCTTGACAACAGGCTTTGTCCTATGGTGAGCTCGCCAAACGTCAATGTGGCAGAACTAACACAGCTCGGATCGACCAGTCAATTCCATAGCAGTGCAGTGAAAACATGGTGAAAACACCATGGATTTACCGAAAAAAAATGCGATTTTCCATAG
The DNA here is from genome assembly GCA_947184155.2 of Cladocopium goreaui. Lineage (NCBI taxonomy): Eukaryota > Dinophyceae > Suessiales > Symbiodiniaceae > Cladocopium > Cladocopium goreaui. The sequence goes on from CAMXCT020004657.1 coordinate 47,052, forward strand.
TTACGTTAGTTTACCAGAGGGTAATCTGCAATCACAAAAAAAAGGAGGGATCAGTCACCGAGAATCGAGACCTACCCTTGTGAAACTGCTTCAGTAATTTAAGATGTAATGGAACAGTGCCCATTTATGGATGATTTCCCCATCAACACCTCCATGTATACGGGATTTCCAATTGCCATGTTTGATTACCCTCCTGGAAATTGATGCCAGTTGCCCATGCTATAACCTCAGCATGTTAACATATGTTAACCATGGCACGAAACGACCACGTATGGTACACACATACACATCTACTGATCACAACAACTGCTGCTTCTTGCTTAACGTGTCATTGTCCAGTTGCTGGTTCTACACAACCACTTGAGCTTGGTGAATCCCTAAGAATATTTGGGGAGGATATTTGGGCTTGTCTCCACTGGGAGCACCATCATCTTCACTACCAAAATGATTCATAAAATCGTTCATCAAACCCAAATCAGCTTAAGTTCTATAATTGTACTCACATTATCCTCACCCCATAATACTCATAAACCCCATTAGATCACCATTACCCTCTGGTTATGACTAACAGTTTGCTATGGAACATGACCCATAGAAAGTTCGATGATTCATCATGATTTACCCAATAACAAAATTTACCTATAGATGATTATGATGATTTACCTATGAAACATCATAACCAAATGGGTATAATAAATACATCATTTTCACACAACCCCAGCCCTGCACCGAGCTGCACCTTGGATGAGACGATCAAACTTTGCTCCTGCACCAGCGATGCCAACCTCGGTCACGCCCATACTTTTCGGTGGTTATCCCATTCTGTTTCTCTTGGTCAAAGTCACAAGATGTACTCCACCGTATTTGCATGTATTTGCTTTTTTTTGTGAATGAAACTACTTGACTTGTTGAAACTTCTGCTGAAATGCGAAAATTGGAAGCGTACCTGGGATGTAGGGCTATTTGCCAAGGTATAGGTCCTGAGTTCCTGGGGAATCCCGGCGATTTTTGTCGAAAACTGTTTGTGACCCCAATAGATCCATGCAACATATGACAATTTGTTGCTTGGGTGACTTGAATAACTAACCATCAAACCAAAAACATCGTCATAAGATACCTTTGGCTCGAAACCAGCGTCGTCATTGCGGGTCTCCTCCAAGGTGGCTGCATCTTTAACAAGGAACTCGGCCCCAGTGAACTGCAGCATCATCTCATGACGAGAAGGTACCGGACAGGACAAGCGTGCAAGGCACACTTGGCAGTGAGTGATTCTCCGATCCTCCTGTCACATTGATCTTTTTTGGAAAGCGCAATGATTTGCCGAGGGCTTTGCAATAGTGGTGTTTGAGGTAATATTGAGTTGGATTTACATACTTAGCTACAAGATTATTCAATTTCCGAGGGCAATAATATCTAGCTACGTTCGATGGATGATCTGTGGCATGATGTTTGGAGTTGATTCACATAATTTGAGGACGATCAACAGCAGATTCCACATCGATCCACCAGCTCCTAAAGCCATGTGCCTTTTAGACATTGACTGTTGCTTCAAACGGGCAGAAATCAAATGACAAGTCTTAGTTCGACCCCCAAGCGGCAAAGAGGGTCATCAAAAGTCTCCCAGCCCACCAGCCCACCTATCCTTCCTCTCTCCATCTCTCCCTCTGTTCAAGAACTTTGGGACAATTTTCATCTACCAAATGCTATGAATATCTTGCCTCTTCAGGCCTTCAGGCTCTCTCTTTTCTCTGTTTTCCCCAGATCTTTCTTCGGCCCCTGGATGCTGCGGAAACTGGCCTCGATCAAGGCGGGATGTGTTGGTTGAGTCACCAGGATGGATCTTTGCCACCGTCGTAGACACCTCGATCCACGGATCTGCGCCGCAGATCTGGCGAAGAAACCACGGTAAAACGACATGGTGACCATGGGAAAGACATCCAGGAATACTTGATAATACATATTAATACACGAAAGGGATGTTTTAGAGCATGCTCCCACCACTACTGATACCACAAACATATTTGGAACCTAAAAGAATGCTGGTAACTCTGGGTGCTCCCATCATTTTCATTGCAGATTTGCCTGGCAGAATCTCCCAGGATGATATGACCAATCCCCCATGCGTTCAACTGGACCCTTATAGAAACAACGATGGTTCGCCTGTTAGAAGAGACCAAATTTCTGAGCCCATGTAGGTCCACACCTTTTTGATACAACAAATCTTTGGAGCTTGTTGCTGCAAGCATTGCGAACCATGCATTGCAATGAGTTTTTTTATATACGTATGGTTTTCTTATAATATTATATGTAGATATATATACATGCATATATATATATATACATATTACATAGACCCGGGCAAGCCGGCGGCGGAAGTTTCCCAAACATAAATGACCTATAGTTCGACGCCAGCCTGTCCCGACCGTGTCCTTCCCTCGACAAGCGGCTTTTTTTTTCAGCGAGAGACGAAGCAAAGTCTTCACACTCCACACTTCGCACTCCACACTTCACACTGCACTCTTCGCACTCGAAACTTCACACTTCACACTCCACACTTCGCACTCCACACTTCTCACTTTTCGCTGCTGCCTTCACACTCCAAACCTCACACTTCACACTTCACACTGCGCTCTTCGCACTCCAAACTTAAACTTCACACTCCACACTTCACACTCCACACTTCACACTTCACAGTTCACACTTCTCACTTCCCACTGCTTCCTTCTCACTTCGCACTTCACACTCCACACTTCACAGTCCACACTTCACAGTCCACACTTCACAGTCCACACTTCACACTTCTCACTTCAACACTTCTCATACTCACTGTTCCTTTCACACTCCAAACTCACACTTCCCCTCTACTTCGCACTTCACACTTCTCACTTCACACTTCTCACTTCTCACTGCTTCCTTCACACTCCAAACTTCACACTTCTCACTTCGCACTTCACACTCCACACTTCACAGTCCACACTTCACACTTCTCACTTCTCACTGCTGCCTTCACACTCCAAACCTCACACTTCACACTGCACACTCACTCTTCGCACTCCAAACTTAAACTTCACACTCCACACTTCACACTTCTCACTTCCCACTGCTTCCTTCACACTGTACACTTCACACTGCACTCTTCACACTCCACACTTCACACTGCACTCTTTGCACTCCAAACTTCACACTCCACACTTCACAGTCCACACTTCACACTTCTCACTTCTCACTGCTTCCTTCACACTCCAAACTTCACACTTCACACTTCACACTGCACTCTTCACACCCCACAGTTCATCTCATCTGAGCTCTTCTCACCTTATCCCAGCTCATCTCTTCTCATCTCGTCCCTTCTCATATGTCATCTATTAAGCTTTCATTAATCAATTCCCAGCACTACTACTAATCACTGTCGCAGCCTTCATGCAGCCACTCCAATACGATTTACGAAGTCGAGCTGCAAAAGACAATAGTATTACGCATGCAGCCGTGGCAAGAAGCAACCTTGACGCAGCCATTACTATGCGATCTGCAGAGACCGAGTTGCAAAACACAATAGAACTACGCGCAACTGGGTCGGAAATTGCAGCTCCAAAACCGGATCTCGACGCCAGAGCGAAAAAAAGACGATTTTGAAACACTTTTTAAAAGGATTTTTAAAAAGAAAATCGCTGGCGCCAAAATGGAGAAAATCTGCTGACAAATCACTGTCGCAGCCTTCATGCAGCCACTCCAATACGATTTACGAAGTCCAGCTGCAAAAGACAATAGTATTACGCATGCAGCCAAATGAGGAAGCAACACTTGCAATCCCATTTACACTGCGGGAACGATCCTACAGTTGCAAAGCACAATGGAATTCCATCGGCAACTCATCCACCAGCACCACTTGCAATCCCATTTACAGTGCGGGAACGATCCTAGAGTTGCAAATCACAATGGAATTCCATCGGCAACTCATCCACCAGCACCACTTGCAACCCCATTTACAATGCGGGAACGATCCTACAGGTTGCAAATCACAATGGAATTCTGTCGACCGCACATGCACGAAAAACAGTTGAAACCCATTTGCAATGCGGAACCGATCCGAGCATGATCCGAGCATGATCCGAGCATGATCCGACCACACACGAGACCGTCTCGCAACCGTCGCACCGCAGAGGTAGATCATCGAGGTTCGGGGACGGACTTTGTATGGAAAACATAGGGTTTCGTGCATCTGCTATCTCTCAAAAACGCATTTCATGCGAGACTTCCTTCAAAACTCCATCGGCAACTCATCCACCAGCAACACTTGCAATCCCATTTACATTGCGGGAACGATCCTAGAGTTGCAAATCACAATGGAATTCCATCGGCAACTCATCCACCAGCACCACTTGCAACCCCATTTACATTGCGGGAACGATCCTACAGTTGCAAATCACAATGGAATTCTGTCGACCACACATGCACGAAAAACAGTTGAAACCCCATTTACAATGCGGAACCGATCCGACCATGATCCGACCATGATCCGAGCATATCCGACCATGATCCGACCACACACGAGACCGTCTCGCACCCGTCGCACCGCAGAGGTAGATCATCGAGGTTCGGGGACGGACTTTGTATGGAAAAACATTGGGTTTCGTGCATCTGCTATCTCTCAAAAACGCATTTCGTGCGAGACTTCCTTCAAAACTCCATCGGCAACTCATCCACCAGCACCACTTGCAATCCCATTTACAGTGAGGGAACGAGCCTAGAGTTGCAAATCACAATCTTTGACTACCTCATATATCCTGACTAACTCTTTCTTTGACTAACTCTTTCCCTCACTAACTCTTTCTTTGACTGACTCTTTCCCTCACTAACTCTTTCTTTGACTAACTCTTTCCCTCACTAACTCTTTCTTTGACTAATCGCCTCTTTCCTGAGAACTTGTTCTTTTCTTTGACGACTCTGTTCCTGTTGCTATCTCCCTGGGGGGATCGGACGGGTCCCGGAAGAACGGCTGGCTGGGCTACTCGCGGGCTGGGGACTCGTACACTCTCGGCCCTCACGAACGCTGTCGTTGACAACGCGGCCGGACTAACGGTTTCGGGGCTGGGCGAACTCTTTCCCTGACGAAGCGGGCCCGCACGAACGCGGGCGGTGACGAACGCGGGCCCTGGGACGAACGGGGGTGCCGGTCGGTGGCTACTCGTTCGGTGACGACCGCTTTTCCCGCCACGCAACGCTCTCGTTGACGTAAGCGCCTTTCCCTGACAAACTCTTTCTTTGACTAACTCTTTCCCTGACTAACTGTTTCTTTGCTAACTCTTTCTTTGACTAACTCTTTCCCTCACTAACCGCTGCGTGTGCGACTCGTGCCCTGACTAACGGGGGCTGGGCTTAACGCTTTCTGGACTAACGCGGCCCTCACGAGCGCGGTGCGGTGACGAACGCGGCCCGGCCGAACTCGTGCGGGGACGAACTCTTGCCGACCGAACTGTGTCTCTGGGGACGACGCTGGCGGGGACTAACTCTTTCCCTCACTAACTCTTTCTTTGACTAACTCTTTTCCTCACTAACTCTTTCTTTGACTAACTCTTTCCCTCACTAACTCTTTCTTTGACTAACTCTTTCCCTGACGAACTCTTTCTTTGCTAACTCTTTCTTTGACTAACTCTTTCCCTGACATTCTAAAAGTCCGTAACACGGAAGTTTCTCCCCCTAAACTTCCTTTGATCATTGTTAAATATATACATATGCATACGTACATCTATTATATAGGTATGTTTGGATATGTATATATTCAACAATGATATGTATATATTATATATATAATAACCATATCACATATGTATATATACATAGATAATAGATAAATAATCATACACATGGTTATCTTATGTATATACAGTGCAGTGCATTCCCATGCATTCCTTCAAAACATCTCCCGGACTTGTTCGCCACCGGCACATGAGGTGAACCCATCGTTGTCCCCCACGGCATTCGCACGGCGCCACGAACTCGTCGTTCTCCGTGCCCAGGCAGAAACGACACGTGACCGACGCGTCGTCGGGGTCGATGGCGGCGACGCTTTCCATGGGTACGGCACAGGGGGATTGCTGGGTCGGTCTCAGGGAAAATTTGGAGGAATCATTCATGGAAGGCCCAACTTTGTATTGTCAGCTGTTTTCCATTCTCCAATTAATGATGGCACCTTGGTATTAGATGAATAATCCCTTCCCAGAAATCATGGTGGGTGTGATGAAACCACATATGACTGGGACCATGGAATGGGGGTGTTTAATTGTCCGGGATGGGATTATTCTGTTGCAACTATTGCTTTACGTGCCAAAGAGATCCAAAGAGTTGGTTTTCCGAAATCACATCTTGGAAATACATTTTGGAGTTGAATGGCAATTTGAGAATTGATGAGAAGTTGGTAAGGTATGGCGAGGTTGTATGATGTCCATCAGATAGCTGTATACCCAAACGACTGGTGGGAAATCTACCTATCGTCATCCAACGGACAAAAGAACACTTCTCCCACAAATTCATGTTTCACATCATTCCAATGTTCCAACCAGCGTTTGACTCATGTACCCCTTTCAGCTGTTTATATAATCCACAAGTTTTGTGTTGGCATTTTGCCGAATCTTTCCCCATCTCTTGGCTGTTGACGGGCTCTGTCTAAAGCTCTGAAGCTAAGTGGTGATTGAACGTGAATGTTACTTTGTAATGCATATAAGTGGGAATCCTGATGATATATATATATATATAGATATAGATAGATAAAGATAGTCCATCTACAATACAAGTACTGTCAAATCATGTCAAGTCTAGGTGATTCATGTTCGGGAGTTTTCATGAGTTTTCCACCACCGAAGGAGCCTGTTCACAAGGAGTGCTCATGGTCGAAACAGGTGTTCTACAGTCATCAACAAATGCCAATCTCATTGTTTCTGCTTTGTTGACAGCAAAATGCAAAAACCATCAAAAACCAAACACATCTTAGTTAGGAAATTCCCTTCTTTTGGTACCCGATTTTTCCGTGGTGCTGTCACAGTGTGATTCGGATCTGTATGGCGTGGCTTAGCAAGGCTGAACTACGAAACAGCTTCGATGACACATATGTTGTTCATGTTTGATCTCATCGTGTCTGCCGGGTGAACAAAAAATCGTTGGCTAAATTAAATCCTCTTATATAAATTCCAATGAAGTGTCGGTATGAAAATTGCTCAGACCACAAAAAAGAACTGTTTGTGAAGGTCCCTGCTGCCTGCTGGTCACAAACAGTCCAATTTATATCAAGGCATACCCCCCATATTGGTTGATCATCATTTTCCCCAACTATCCTTCGCCGACTGGGCTAAATCCATGGTCTTCCCCATGGGTCCCAGATTTGGCCCAGTGAAATCCCAATTATCCATGAAAGGCGGTGTCCCCTACCCAGATGCAACCCATGGTGCTGGAATATTTGCCTATATTTACCCCAAAAATTGCCCAGTTATGTAGGCAAATATTCCATACATGGAGCATACGGGCTAGGTATAAGTTGGTTTTACTGCAACTACTTACTGATGCTAAACGCAGGGAATTTTCGGGAATGATCCATTTCATCACTATCAATTTCATCATCCCAGCAACCCCCAGCAACCCATCCAGCAACCCATCCAGCAACCCTGCGTAAAACGCACCAACTCAGCGATTCCGACCAACACAGTGCGCTGTGCCCAAAGATAGCCACATTTCTGGTGGGTAAAATCTCAATTCCCAATGTGTTTGGTACATGTCCCATTCACCAAGTCTTAATCAATAATACTATCCGTTACTATCCCAATGATTCACCTGGTAAATGTGGAAAAAAAAATAGGTACCCAATCAGGTACCCCGAAAGAACAATAACTCATAATTTCACGATAATAGTGATCTTCATTAATATATGAGTGACATTAATTGACACCCAAACTAATTATCATTCACTATTATATGATCCCATTGCTAATCAACGATAAATCCTTTGATTTGGGTGTTAACTATTATATACATACATCGGATTCGATTCTTGGATCTATGAAAATAATCAGTATAGTGGTGTTACTGGTTAATATCATTATATATCTAATGTTGGAATTCCCAATCTTCCATTTTTTCGATCTAGCTCAAAACATGTAGCTGGCTCAATTTCATCAGGGGTATGTTTTGACAGTCACCTTGGGCTTTTTCAGAGGTACCATATCTAGTACTAAAGTAATCAGTGGGGATTGAACCTGGCAATTTAATGCAATTTAACAGATTGGGAAGTTTCTGCGAGCTCGCTCAACTGCAACGAGCTGGCTCAGCACCATCGAGCTCGCTCAATGCCACGTAGCTGGCTCAGGGGCATCGAGCTAGCTCAATGGCATCGAGCTGGCTCAATTTTTTTAGCGGAAAAAAAAAAAAAAACTCGCAGAAATTGAGCCAGCTACGTCACGTTGAGCTGGCGGACGAATGTGAGAGCATCAAAACGAATACTAGCTATGTATTGGCCGGGTTCATGACGCATTGGCGAGCCGGCTCAAGGGCATGTAGCCGGCTCAATTTCTGCGAGGTTTTTTTTTTTTTTTTTTCGCTAAAAAAATTGAGCCAGCTACGTGGCGCTGAGCCAGCTACGAGGCGCTGAGCCAGCTACGTGGTATTGAGCCAGCTACGTGGCACTGAGCCAGCTACGTGGCACTGAGCCAGCAAGGTAGCTTTGAGCTTTGAGCTAGCAAGGAGGCAGTGAGCCAGCAAGGTAGCTTTGAGCTTCATCATATATATATATATATACACCTATGCAATCCCAACCATGTAATATACTAGATCTAGGGAAAAGCAATTTTTTTGAGGGAGACACGTACCTTTGAGCTGGAGCGGGAATGTGAAATCTAACATTGTAATATAATTGATATACCATCACAAATAATCCGGCATCCCATGGCTAATCAATAATTAGTTGGTAAAGTTATTTTGGCTCATATTAATTACTTATAGTTATATTCGTATGTATATACGTATATCTATATATACATGTTATAAATATTGGAATTGTACTGTGGATGGAAGAAATCCTGCACCAGTTGATAGATGGTTTAGCCCATTTTAAAACATATTTTAACCATTCATAACCCTGTTATTTACAGTGTTTCATATATTGTTTCATAGTTACCTAATAATGATGTTGAAACAATAATAAACAACCCCATGTTTGATGGTTTATACCACCTATTTATAGTGATTTGGGGGCTAGTTTATTATTGTTTTAACCACATGAGTTACCAACTGGTGCTATTAGTCATTTAGTTAGTACCAACCAACACACCCAACTTCTGCAGCTTCTGCGCCTCCTGCGAGAAGCCCAAAGAGCTCGAAACGCCTCCGGAATTGCAGAGCTCCACAATGCGCGCCGGCCAGGGGCCAGCGAAATCTGGCTGTTGGAAAGGTGGGAAGGGTTGGGATGTTTGATAAGACAAATTGGAAATCACTGGAATCATATGAGTCTATAGGATATCAGGATATCTATAGTTGTTGTTTCAACTTAGTTCACAAAGAACCTGGAAAATCTGAACGTTCTATGTTGTTTCATGGATCATTTGAGGTATTCATCTGTATCGAGTTGACTCTTTGTGGAACATGCCTCATATCGCATTTAGTATGTGTTGATCTGTCTGACAACAAACACCTGTAACCGATTTTAAATGTAAAATAATGTAGGTTAATGGCTACAATCCAGCCAATCCGTATATTGGTGATTCAATGGGTTTTGCACAAAGACTTGACCCGCACAAAATGTTTCTTGAACCCCACATGAGCAATGGGGAAGATCCCGAGTGCAAGGGGCTTGAACTGATTTTTACGTAAACCAATGTTTCTTTTAATTTATGTTTTGGAAAAAAAAAACATCCTAGTTGTAGATGGACGCAAATGCCACCGTCTGCTCATGCTGTTCGCATGTTCGCACATGGTCGTTGTCCGGTCTCCGGTTTTGGCTTGAACCATATTATTTTCCCTGATTGGTAGCCAATTTTGATGATGATGTCCCACGTTCGTTTGCTCAATTCCCGGGGTTTGCTTTTTAAATTTCCGCCCCTATATCCCGAAAATCTCCGTTTGTGTTTGTTTGAAAAATCATGGAATATCACCAAAACCCAATTGTTTCAACCCGTATTTTCCCAATTCAATTGGCCATAAATTCGAGGGCATACCACATGTATCCATTCATTGCTGAAATCCCTATTGTTGATGCTTGAAATCCCGATGTTTGGCTGCTTAAAGTACAGTATCTTAAAATCATGAGTTTATGATGATGTTTCTGAATGTTAAGTGAGTTAAGTGGTTTATTGTTTATCATTATCCGTAAAATCTTAAGCATAAATTTGGCAGACATCCTCCATTTTGGGATTTTTCCAAAAGGTCATCCATACCCTATGGATCCAAACACTGTCTGAGAAGGTACTCCTGCCCCTAAATCATACCCCGAACACTTCCTAAGAAGGTACTTGGATCCATAGGTACTTGGATTAAGGCCATTTGAGGATGATTTCCCTCATTAACCATGATTCCAGTGAGGTCGCAGTGAGGTCATTATAATTTACCCAGATAGATATCAGTGGCGGGTACGGCTAGTTATATCACTCCCACCCTGGGAACCCCACCTGGACAACGGCTGCGCGGCACGCAGGAGCACACGGAGCGCGTGTGGCTGGTGAGGCCCAGCACGGAGCGCTGCAAGCGGTACCGGAGATCCTTGCTGCGGCCAAAAATGGTGGTTTTTAGATGAGGAAAATGAGATATCTATGGGATAGAAATGAGATATCTATGGTTTTTATATGGTGATACTGTGGATGGTTGCGAAATCCTGCATCACCAAACGGATGGTTGAAAAGTTGAAATATAAATAATGGGATGTTTACCACCGTTTTCAACTGGTGCAGGATTTCGCAACCATCCACCATATCATTGGTATAGCGCTAATAATTTTGATAATTAGTAATGATAATGATAATTAGTAAGGATAATGATGATTAGTAATGATAAACCATAGTCATTAAACATTATTCATTGGTAATTTGTATCCTAATCAGTAATGATTGTCATCTATTATCATGATGATCATGATAAAACAGTATATAAACCAATATCATGATTATCATGTCTAATATTTTCCTAATATGGTACCTAATATGGATCTAATTGATGGTCAAACCATGGTCATCTTGACAAATATATAAACAAATCATGAAATATCATATCTTAAAACATCTGAAAACTACAGTGCGAATACTAATGGACAACTCATGGTCATCCCACTATACAAATTCCATTAATGAATAAATCGGACATGAGTACATTGGTTCCATTACTTCCCAGCATAAGCAAAACAAGGCTTTCGATCCTCCTGGATGACCATCCCTCAACCCGGGCTACGAGTATCCAAGATTTGACCATGCCGATGGAACATTCCCAAGATGATTTTCCCATCAATCCCGGTATTTTTAATGGTGGTTAATCGTGATTAATGATGGTTACTGATGGTTAATGATGGTTAATTATCTGGCTGGTGGTTGAGCCCTACCCCATTGAAGAATGATGGAGTTCGTCAGTTGGGATTATGACATTCCCAGTATATGGAAAAAAAACATGTTCCAAACCACCAACCAGATATAGATGATTTTCCCATCAAGACCTGTATTTTTTACGGCATTTCCAACTGCCACGTTTGATTACCGGATGTTATCCATATTCGGGGTATGAGAAGAACATATGACACATTGAGAAGAACATATGACACATTGACACATCAGACATCACCATACCCCCAGCAGACCTGGTTGATTGGTGCTTATTCTCTCGAAACACTGACATTCCCTGGCTTTATTGGTTAATTACATCTCCATGTGTTGTTGCTTAAGAGCCACGTAATGTGGCTGCTTTAAATTTCCATCTGGTGCTCAAACAATCCACTTGCTTTGCTTATTATATACAAGCAGATCCTGCTTTTTTCTTGCTGAATCGAACGCACCTGAACTTCCAATTCCCACATTTTAGTGCCTAATTCCTCCAATGTTCTGAACTTATGCACAAATGCCAACCAGTTCCCAGTTCGGCCATTTGGGGATGCTTCCTATTACTGAATATCATTTTTAGTGATGGCGCAACAAGGTCTTTATTTTTCATGAACCCAGATGGTTGGTGGTTTTAGGATCCCCCATTGAAGCAAAAGCGGTTGGCCCGCGATAGTTCAGTCGGAGAGATGGGGTAAGTGTCGGCAAGATCTTCCGACTTTCTCTGGTCTTACAACCAACCAAGAAAGGTTGCTTGATCTTGACCTTATGGACCTTATGGATCATATGAAACCAATAAAGATTGTGAGGTTGGCATCTTCAACACCCATATTCCAGCTGACCCATTGAAAAGACCTCGTTATCCAATCTCATTATATCTATATGTAATATATATATATATATTACTACTTGATTGAAAACACTTTCCCTACAATGGGTTTGTCGTTAAAATCTCCTTCATAACCCAGGTAGTATCAGTCCCATTTCAGAACCAAAGTATACCAAGGTAGTATATAGTATTATATAGATGTATATAGTAATTCCCAACAAAGTAAGCAATGGGAATTACACATAGCATGTATATAGTATATAGCATGTATATAGTATTCCCCTTGGTATTCCCTCGTATATAGTATATAGCATGTATATAGCTACACCAATGGTTTTTTTCACAGCTCAACTGGGCTCTGTTTGTCACGAAGGCACAAACGCAACTGCCACGGCCGGACCTCCTTCAGGACGATCTGCCTGTGGGGCGTTGGGATTTCACCAACATATTTTATGGGTTTCAATGGGTACCTAACAGGGATTCTCATGGGATATAAACATATATAAACCAACAAAAAATCCAATGGTTATTTTGTGTTTTTTTGTTGGGATTCAAGTGATTCAAGCCGCCTGTTTGTTGGCATTGAACAATGAAGAATAGGGATTTGACTTGAATTGAGATATTGGGCGTGTCTAATATATGTATATATATATAATATACAGTATATATATATATATTAGACACACCCTGAAATTGCAATTTTAGTTGATTTTAGGGGTACCCCATTTTCAGACAATCCTATATTGCTTTGCATGAATCAAATTAAGGAACTAAAACATTGCATAAGATTTCTTTTGGCGGATTTCATGAAGCAATAGAAATAGGAAACCGAAAAAATATAGATAATCAAATTGTATATCTAGTTGGCTGGTTGATTCTGATTTATAGCCATCAGGAAGTGACATATATCATGGATACGGAAGTGTTTCGCAGGAGCAGCTGCGCAGCTACGCCTTGTTCAGGATGTTTTGGACCTCTTCCAACATGGCTGGTGAGGCATGCAATGCTCCCTGGCGGAACGGGATTCTCGAAATGACCGGAAATTTCCACCTGTCCATGGTGACTGGAAAAACTTCATAAATCAAAACAACAAATCGCCAAGTGCTGTAAATATACCGTAAATTGGAGCATATGGGTCCCATGTACAACATTGTACAACTCGCTTCGCCCGCTAAGCCGCGTCTTGCGGGTGATGGGCTGTCACCGTGGTGGCCCTTTTCAAGAAACACTGTATCCAAGGATATTGCAGATATCCAGGGTGTAAATACAATATAACAAAACATAACAAACCCTTTGCACTGAAAGTTTGTGCGGAGGCTGGTCAAAACGTCTTCTCACACAAGTCCAAACATGTTCGTTGGGCGGATGCTGATGCTATCGATCCCTAGGGATGAAGGATGATGAAGGGGGATCAAGGGCTCCAATGTTTGAGAAGATTCATCCCAAGTGGACATAGAAACACATAGAAACAGCACATGGTCACGTCCTTGCTGCTACAACCTAGGAACCCGAATCCCAGCAGGATTACCATGTAAGAATCAACTGAATAGACTGACTGATTTCGGGTTGTTTTTTTTGTGGTTCCCAAATTTGAAAAACCAATGCAAAAATGCCACCCCATCATGGATTCTTACCCCTCCAAGATCTGTCCTGAGAAAACCAAGGCCACTTGATGTCTTGGATGTCGATATCTGTGTTGACGCGTGGGTTGTCCCTCAGATCTCTTGGTATGCTGACATGACGCTTCTGATTCGCAACAAGTGTTGCTTGCGTCTGTCTGAAAGTGGTGGATATCATATCTCGAAATGGACATTTTAGAAATTAACAAGTTAAAAAAAATAATGGATTTTGGCGTACCCAATTTTCGGACGAAACCATTTGCAATTGCAAAACAGATGCAAAAATATCAAACAACATAATGGGTTGTCCACCAATGATGGGCTATGTCGAAACTCGAAACATCCTGCAGTCTCTCCGTGCGACGGCTGATGCTCCCAACTGGGTAACGTAATGTCACACTAAGGTTGACTGTAGTTTTATTTCTGTCAATTCGATGAACATAATTGGATATAATTGGGTGAAACAACACAAGTTCTTTCGAATCACCGTTCTGTTTATTGCCTCCCTTCAAGAGGCAACCACCAGGGAGGTTCTTATACCAAGGGGCTGCAAATACTGTGCCGTCGCCGAGCTATTCGATCCTTCGAATCGGCGGCTGCTGAAAGTCTGTTTCGGTGGGCAAAGCATTGTCATTTTTCCGGGCTCATTTTGAAGAACCCTTCAGAGATAGATACCTTCTACAGAAAAAAACACATGACACAACGATAAATGCGTTGATTGATGATTACAGTCGTATGTGCAAGGGAAACAAATGAGTAGCATCCAGCCAGTACTTCGGGACTAATCCAAACAATCCCACACCAGTGGACCAGCGGTGGGGAAAAAATCGACAAAAGTTTACGCTGGTCGATTCAAATCATCCTTAGTGGCCTGATCATCAACGGATTGTACACCATTCCATTTTCAGATTTGATATAGACAGACTTCTTCTGAGGATCTCCAACAACTTGCACCATCCTCACCTGTTGAAGTGAGCGGTAGTGCTTTTAATAGATAGGCTTTCATGGTTTGTTCCATATATTATAATTATGTGGTTTCAGGTTTCAGGTTTGTTTTGTTTTTTTGTTGACACTCCCCGGGGAACCCATATTTTTCTTCTGGCAAAATGCAAGCCGTATCAGGAGTGCAGGGCCCCCGAAGGTGATCGTCCAACCTTGATTTGTCCCCTGGTTGAACTCAAAGCAATGCAGGAACCCATCAGTAGTGACCCAATGCTATGGATTTCCGGCGTCAAATCTCAAAGTTATATCTTGGTCGGTCTGAACATGGGGACATACCCCAAATTTAGATATGGATATATAATATAATATATAATATAATATAATATAATATCATATCATATAAACCATGGATTTTAGTGGGTACCCTATTTTTAGACAAAGCTATCTATCAAAAATAGGTGCAAGCCAGGCATCTCTGGATCTGTATCGCAGGGGCCCTGTAGAGCTCCATTTCAACATACCTGGCCCACGCTGCGATTTCTCAATCCCAACGTCGCACAAGTTAGGAGAAATTCCTTATAATACAGGATTATTCACGGAAAACTACCAGAATCATTGGGTTTTTATATGTTTTTATATGTTTTTATATGTTTTTATATGTTTTTATATGTTTTTATATGTTTTTATATGTGTCATGGTCCCAAACAAAATCTATAGTGGCTATGGTCATCCCAGAGTCCCATAATGACAATCCTTTTAGTTGGTATACAACCCCAGTTGATGGATTGATGACCATCCCCCCAAAGGCGAGAAACAATTGGATCACTGGTGGTTTTTCGCCAGCCACCCCTCTGAAAAATATGAGTTCGTCAGATTAGATCATCCCAACTATTGGGGAAAAATGGGGAAACTGTTCCAAACCACCAACCAGATTGGATCTGGCACAAATCATTGCCGCCTGCACAGCTGACTTGGATCATAGCCATCACAGGATGATGCCACTGTCATTCCCAGGACCACGTTCGCCTGTTCCACCAAGACCTAGGGCAGGGAAGTCCAACTCCCACATGGAGTTCACTAAACATAGGGCACCACAAAATCAGGTGGATCATCATTTTCCCCATTTTCAAATACCGTTTCATCAGACAAGCCTATGATAATGTCCAGGATGGTGAAAGTTTGAGGCTCACTAACCCTATGTGCATTAGGTGCGGCAAAGCCTGAGAGTTGTCTGTTTACCATTGGATTTCTGTACATCTGGATACAAAACATGCGAGAAATAGACAGCAACAGCAATGATGATCACACAAACATAAATCATAATTCACGCAAGCACTGATATAAATTATTAGAGAGGCAGAGCCGGATATTCAAAGTCTTTTGTGATTTAGAGTATTTCGTATTATTTTTCATTCTTTTCTTTTTTGTTTGTAAACTTTCATTTGCAGCGGCTTGTCTTTTTCATTGCATAGCGCCTCCTGGCTGTTCTCGGCTCCGAGTGGACTTGTTAACATATATGGCTTGGAAGATTCATTTATGAAGAACAAGGCCTAGAACTACAGTAGTTGCTCAGAAAAGAATGTTGTGCATCTATACACATGCACTATACTATGTAATATTATGTAGATATATATAATATAGATTTTTAATTAAGCAACAACAAGAAATCAGTGAAACATGGATATGGATGTAAGCAATAAACATATAAAACAATATATTTTCATACAATTTCAAGGTTCCCAGCAGTGTGTGAATCAACGCCAGGACGGCCGGGCAACGGTATTGGGAAACGGCGAAAAGGGAGAGAAAACGATGATCGGCATCAAAATCACCTGGGAGATTTCTCGGATGTTGGCAGAGACGAAAAGGGAGCTGCTATCGATGAAAAGCTTTGACAGTCCAAGAATCAAGTCTAAAATGTGGATCTCAAGTCATTCCCCATTTATTTAACCACAACTATTTGGATCGGATCATCCACAAGTCAACAAAATAAGTGCATCGCCAGGATTCGATGGAGAAACAACTGTTGATCCAAAGCCATGGATCGTTCGTTCAAGAAACACGATCATACATGATGATGTTAGAAAATGTGTTAATAAGTGATATTGAAGGAGTTATAAAATGTTATAAGTATCTATAAGTGATATTGAAAGAGTTGAAACTTGAAACAAACAGAACTTGGTTGAAAAAACGCCCTAGATACCGAGATACCCTACTAGGATCCACCAGATGCAGGGCAGCTTAACAGATAGCACTGGGTCAAGACGTTGCGTTCATGCCGAGTCACATCCTGGGTTGATACTTGGGGGTGCAGTTACACTATATAATAAGTGGGTGATACTCATTATCTAGTTGTAGGGATTATCTCCCAACTTGTGGAAGTTTTTACCAGAGTAAATAGAATTATATGCTTATTCACAATTAGTACCCATTAATATTATAGATAATAGAACTATAGTATATATATACTATTATATACTATAATATTATCCATAATAGTTATAATTACCCATAGTTATATAGTTCTATTATCTATAGTAACCATATACTTACTATAGTTATAGTTATATGTTAAATTTATTGAATATTATAATTACCATAGTTATAACCATTAATAACTCACTAACCCCAACTATAACCCCAACAGGTCACCCGCTCTGAAAAAAGGCTGTGACGGGCCGTCAGGTCACCAGCACGACGATGCACAAGATCGCCCAGCCGTTGTAAAACTTTTCCTGCAGGGATCGGCGGTTGGTCGTTGGTTGAGCAGCCGGCACAACAGTTGGGGATGGATTTACCATGAAAAATGATGATGGAACTGGGGATTTCATTGATAAAACATGTCATTTACCATCAACAAGAGGGATTTTTTCAGGAAATGGGGTTGGATTTACCCTCCGGTAATGGAAAATAACCGAAGTCAATGGATGTTTTAATGGGAATTTCATATTTTCGATTGCCATGTTTGATTCTGGAGGACAGACATGAACTGGCAATTTGCCATGGCCTCAACTGGAGCCATGGGATCGACCAAGCGATTTCTTTTTCACACCGTTCATTGAACGGGAAGAGATGTGTGAAACTTGCAGATTCGCCATGGTCCACCTATCTGGAACATCCAGGTATCAAACACCATGGGATTTTTCGTCCCAATTTTCAACAAACCATCCCATTGACGAAGAAAAATCACTGGGGGTCATCATAAACGTCCCAGTGGCAGGCATGAACCCCTCAGAGATGGTGAATGGGTATAGTATGACAGATGGGAAATTGCGGGACTACTGTGCTATTATCCCAAAAATATGCCAGAGTAAAACATAATTTATCGATTGTTCTCGGATCAAGATGGTAGCATCATGTAGCATCATAGCATGGATTATCTCCCACGACTTTCCAAGAATTTCAAATTTCGATCATTTATTATCGGGTTTACCGGTTTACCTCATATTCCAACCCAACAAGGCACGTGGTCCCACTGCATTCCACAAACAAGCTACCAGCACATCTCGTTGCTCGGCATAGTAGGACTGGCCGCGCACGAACATCAAATGCCTCGAAGCAAAGCACGGCAGGGGTCGGATTTACCAACTGCTATATGATAACATTACTATGGTTACTTATCATAATGGTAAATGGTGAGTATACTGTAGGTACAACTTTACTAACGGTCATTTACTTTACTTGTTATGGGATGCTTTTATTACAACATTATCGCAGATCTGCAGTTAGAACATGTCAGACATGGAATCAAATGTATTGAATATGATGGGAGCCTACAACTGCTGTTGCCGATTGTCTCCATCATCCATGATCCGTAGAATCTCTGGCATGAGTCGCCATGTTTGTGATGGTTTGCGATGGGGATGGCTGAAGTCGCCAAAGACTTTCCCTGGGATTTTACTCCACAATTCCAAAATGGAACATACATAATGAAAATATATGCTGGTTGGTGGTTGCCAGCGGGCGCGCCAGGCGCCTGGTAATTTCGTGTGTTTTCTGTGTTAAATGGGTTCGTTGGGGGGTGGGTGGGGGGTGGGGGTGGGGGGGTGGGTGGGGGGGGAACGTTCATTGGGACTTGCACACTTACGTGATGCTACGCTACTGCACGTTCTCTTCAATTTACACAACTACGTGATGCTACGCTACTGCACGTTCTCTTCAATTAACACAACTACGTGATGCTACGTTGACTGGGGTCAGAGGTGAATCCATCTCTGCGACGTCGTTGTTTCCAATATGTGTGGAGATGTAATCTCCAAACTTGTACACCACTGGTCATGCTGAAAGAGCTGGCAAAGTTGGTGAAAAACAACGACGCCGACAACTGCTAAAAGAGTTGAAAAGAGACGTTTTGATGCAGAAACGCTATAAAAACGCCAGGCGCCTGACGCGCCCGCGACCTGGTTTCAACCCCTGTGAAAAATATTGGTCAGTTGGGATGATTATTCCCAGTATATGG
The DNA here is from genome assembly GCA_947184155.2 of Cladocopium goreaui. Taxonomy (NCBI): domain Eukaryota; class Dinophyceae; order Suessiales; family Symbiodiniaceae; genus Cladocopium; species Cladocopium goreaui. The sequence goes on from CAMXCT020004657.1 coordinate 66,456, forward strand.
AAAAATAAAAAATGTTCCAAACCACCAACCAGTAATGAAAATATCTGGTATATTGAGATCTGAAGGACAGCCATGGGGGTAGCCCGGTCAGCAGTCGTCATGAATGACCATGACTTAGTATTGAAACAACCAAGGTTTTATTATGGAAGTATGGGAATTTCATGGATCATTACATCTAGGAATGCTGATCTATATGGATTTAAATAACCCATAGCCATAGGGGATCCCATAGCATGGGAATTATGGTCTATGGGATCCTCCATGACTTCAAAAAAGCCCCTATCGGTATCCAGCCATCCGTTTCAAGTGTCAATCATCCTGCCAGTGGCACAATTCAGAACAAATCAAGAGGATTATATTATATCCCATAGGATCCATGTATGCTAATGTATGCTATATATGGTAACATGGATCCCATCAATATACCCCCAATGTTAGCATATATACCAGCACCATGGATCCTATGGGTACTATATTCCCTATAGCCTATAGCAAAAAAATATGGAATCATGACATACCATGATCCATTGATCTGTCTCCCATGTCTACCCACCAAGTCCAAGTCCAAACGCGCCTAGTCCTGTAAAAGGCCGTATGCGCGTCTTCCACTTTCCTGCGGTAAACCCCAGGGATCCATGAAATCTGGATGGATTCGATTTCTGCTTCTGGGCGTCCAATGGTCAAATATGTCGGATGGTCAAACTTGCATTCGGATTCGTTATATATGTTATATCCCCCCCACTGTTGCTGTGTGGCACAGCACAAGAATTTCGTTGTTTGACAACATGAAATGCCGGTCAATCTCTCTGTGGTCAACGTTGTGAAATTCAAGGTGAGTCCTTCTGATGTCGGCACTCCCCCATTCATCTCACGCTGATCTGATCGGACAAATGCCAAACCTAATTTCAGCCTCACTCATGAACTTCCTCCAGTTTCCTGAGTTTTCCCGGAATTTTCAAGATCCGAAAACCGAAAAAACCACGAAAAAACGACCACTCTCCGGTCCAGTACATCCACAGATCCAAGCTGGTTGGAACCTCGGTGCCACGGAAAGACCACTGTGGATCGGTATGATCAACGCTATGGTGAACACCAAAAATGATCCAAATCGCTGATAAATGGCTGGTAAATGGCTGATAAATGGCTGGTTTTAATGCAAGTTTGTTCCCAAATATGTTACATCGATTTTGAATGAGGATCCCCCGTATCCAAAATGGTCTAATTAATATGTTTCACTTCGAACACGACAAAAAGTTGCCGACATCTTCGAGCTCAAACAAGCACCATTTGACGGTTGAATTGTGGTCACTCTTTTGGAACGGATATTCAAAGAATGTCACCCACGTCGCCCACGTCCGTCTTTTCTTGGCTCAAGAAACCACTGACCAGTCCACAATGACGCTGATGTCATCAAGGAAGGGAAAGTTGTAATACACCATGAAGACGTAGTAGTAGACCTTCTCCTGAGTTCTCACCCGGCTTTTCACTCCTGCCTGCGATTCATAGATGTTCATCCTAAATTTTACACAAATATGGTATAAACAGTCATAAACAATGAATAGGTTTTGATTCAGATGCGATTGCACCCATTTGGTGATAATGTTGGTCATGATCATGGTATATTGATTTTTTGGTCATAAACATTCATGATGTGATTGCACCAATTTTGGAGTCATGGATGTTAAGGCAGGACCAGAACATCCTGATCATCAGCACCAAGTAACATGCAATCTGCGCAGAAGTATGCTATGCCAACGTGCACTCAGGTCACACATAATATAAACACATCTAAGAAGATAGAGTAATTAGATATAGAATGATGTGTATATATATATATACGATGATCAGCCAGTTTAGGAAATCTTTACCAATCTGCAAACTAATGTGGACTAACATAGGTTCGGAAAATCCACCATTATCCACCATTGATATATCATGCCCCTGGCGAAACAGTGGCTTTTCAATGTGCCCTCGTCCGTTTACCCGTTTACGCCCCCCCCTGTTCCGAAAGAACACACCTTGTAGAGGTTGGCGGCCGAGAACATGTCGGCAGATTTGGGTCTCAAGCCATCACCACCTGGGTGAGGAATAGTGAAACCATCCCCAATTTAACCATTTTCATGGGGGGTATAAACCATCAATCCACATGGGTGATTGATGATATTGCTTTAAAAAAACATTATTGTCAACCACGGATTAATCAACCCTGGGCTGTGGACTCTTTGATTTGGGGGAGCGGTGCCATTCTTGGTGAATTATCAGTATCTGGCGGGGACCCCCGATAAGAAAAAAACGGGGTCACCAGGGTTTGTGAATCCCGGTTTGCCATTTCTGTTGCTGTAAGAAAAGAAGAATGTTAATCCCGGTGCTGTTTTGTCCTCAGTATCCTCTTTGGCCGATGGCTATTGTATAGTGTAAACACTACCCAAACTGTACATACATTGCATGATACATGCATGAATATTGTGTACATAATTATCAGTGAATCAATATCCAGCACCCATGGTTACATGGTTCTGTCTGTACATAAAAACTTAACCTTTTACCCTGACCCAACCCCTGACCGCACAGCCAACTCTTCCACCACTGGTGCTGGGTTGATGGAACATCCCCCATTTAGTTCGATGAATTTACCAGCCAAAAACTCTGCCATGAGTTCAGGGATGTTTCATCTCCTATTCGTTTTAAACCAAATCAACTATAGTGTATCAACATGTATCGACTATATTAAATCAACCATGAACTCCATGAACCCCCCATTTTTCTACATTTCTGTTGGTCAATGTTAGTTATATGAGTTATATCCTACAGTTCCTGTTCGCGGGCTCCATGGCATTCCATGGCTCCATTGTGGCCAAGCGACCAAGGGCTGGCAGGCCGTGCTTGATCTGCAACATGCACACCGTGATGTAGAGCATCCCAGCTGAGTGGCGTTGTGATAAAAGCTGCAATCTTTGGAGAATCTCAAGCTGAAAGAAGAAAAATCTATGGAAATATGGAATAATGGATGTGGGATCCAAGAAATGTCTGCTTCAGGAATACTTGGATCTCAGAGAAACTGGAGTTTGGTGTTTTCTTTTTGAGAAACAAGCGCTGAGATAGCTAAGGACAAAGGAGGTTTGCATTCTTTGTTTCCTGATAATACAAGTGTGTTTCAAGTTTGGACATAGGTACCGGCCAGCAACTCGTAATGACTCATATTAGCAACTTCACAACTCGTGCACAATTTAAGTTGGCTTTTCTCTTGTCCTACTCGCATTCCTGTAAGTACAAAACCTATCAATTGGTGCATGTTAGTACCCGGCTGGCTCATTGTGAACAACCATGTTTGATTGTCGGATTTCACGGATCACATATATTCCACATGATGTTTGACTGCCATATGATATCATCTGGAGTTTTCTCTAAAACGGAGGTACCTCAAATCCCAAAATAGATGGGACAAGTATTCATCACCATCAAATTACGGTTTACTTCCTTTTCCATCTATTTTGGGGGATATCATATTACCATATATTACCATATATTACCTCTAAAATCATCGTCATTGGACATCCGTTCTGAACGCCATTCGAAAACCCCCCCGGTAGGTTGGTGGTTTCATCCCATCGCGGATATCGCGGATCCGAACCAGGGAGCCCAGGTAGTACACACAGAGCTGCCAATCGTGTGCCAAGGACATCCGTTCCTCTCCTTAAAGAGAAATGCACGCAGTGGAGAAATGGCCGTCAAACAATGTGCATACTATCATGGCGAAATATGATATATATATATATGTATATATATATATATGTATATATATATATGTATATATATATGTATACATGTATATACGTGAGAGTGTCTTGAAAGTGTCTTGAAAGTGTCCTGAAAGTGTCTTGAAAGTGTCTTGTGTGTGTAGATGTCTCTGTATGTGTGTACTTAAGTTGTACTTACACTCCTGCATCCACAACAAGTACTGAAGGCTGGATCATCTGCCGTCGAGTTTCGGGGATTCACTGAGAACCACAGAGTGGCGATGGTGTGATAGTGCAAGAACACAAACTCCGACAAAATCAGCCTGAGCCACAACGGGACTATAACGGGAAACTCACTGTGCACGGCCTGGGTTTAGTAACAGTGGCGGATTCATTGAGACAACAACGTTTCCCAAACGAACCTGGACACCCCCCTTCAAAAATGTGGTACTGACCTGTTGGCCGAGGCACACCAAGTTCACCAACTCCTTGGCTCCAGCTGGGAGAGAATGGCATGGAACTACTTTGGAGAATCCCCAGGTGTAAATGATTTTCGGTACTAACATGGTACTCCAAAGTTGTTACTCATGTTAGTTCCAAATCTAATACCATGGTACTAACTAACATAACATGGTTCATGATATACTTATGACATGTTATTCATATGGCAGTGATCTGGTAAAAAAAAGGCAGCAACTAACACTGCTAGGGTTAGTAATATGTGGATAGAATCTATACCCTTAGTATACAATGCCTACATCGATTTTTCGGAGAAGTATAGTGGTGGACGGTGGTAAGTGGAAGGTCCAAGGATAAATCCACCACATGGACTACATGGGCCATGGCCGGCATGACTCAACAAAGGGGTACCAACCTGCAACTTGTTTCATGTTTCTTCCAAATTCCATGTTATGTTCTGATCAATGGATTTCTAGGGAAAATGGAAACCGGAAACCATCGATTTTCCAGTGAAATATGGGGCTTTCCGGTTAAAATGTTCCAATAAGAACCAATCCATTGTTCTGAATATTTCTGGTTGAAACAGTCCACCAAGAGTTCAACTCCAGGTTGAAAACCAATCCATTGGTTAAACCAATCCATTGTTCTAAATAGTGTCAATCGAGGCAATCAAATCCTAGGCTTTCCAAGGATCAATGACGTGCAGGGTCGCGTGGCTCCTGGACGCAGAGTCGCGACTTAGGATGATCCCAAAGAAGGCGACCGAATGGCTGGGATGTTTCCTACAGATTCCTAGAGTATTTGGGTGAACAGTATGTATACATATATTTACATATACATATATGTATATGTATACATATATATATGTATACATATATACATATATATATATATTATACAATATAATTATACATATATAGGTACCCCCAACATGGCATGATTTTCATGCACAGTTGGATCAGATCGCTGGTTGACTGAAATTTTGAGCCATGTGTGATGGGTGTGGGGCTTAGGAAACATCTCTATTCTCAAATTGATTCAGATGAATTAACAATTGGAAATGACGTAGGTTTATGATGGTTAGTATATGGTTAATATGTGGTTATCATATGGTTAATGATGGTTAATGATGGTTAATATGTGGTTATTATATGGTTAATGATGATTAATTGACAATCTGGTTGGTGGTTTCAACCATCTTGAAAAATATGAAAGTCAATGGGAAGGATTATCCCATATATGAAATGGAACATAAACAAATGTTTGAAACCACCAAGCAGCAATCATATTAAAACATTCAGATTTATAAACATTCTCAAATATTCAAACCATTCTTATACATATTAAAATCTGGTTGGTGGTTGAGCTACCCCTCTGAAAAATATAAGTTCGTCAGTTGGGATTATGACATTCCCAATATATGGAAAAATAAAACATGTTCCAAACCACCAACCAGAAATTCTATAAATATTTCAAATTGACAGCCTGAGATGATTTGAGAATGCAAACCGATCTGCCTCAATCACTTCTGAGCATCCACTTTCTGTTCTTTTTCAAATTAATCACAAACCTTAAATGAGTCTGTCTGAAAATGGGGTAGCCCCAACCACTGGCTATTGGTTGATATTACCTTATCATCACCATCTTCCCTCACATCCACCATGAATTGATCCATTTTTTGGCTGGGATTTATCCATCAGCAGTAACTCAGACCATCTCAGCCTTCGTGGCGCCCCCGAAGCTTCGCCGGGTGCCCGGGGTTCCATCGGGTGCCCGGTCCTCATGCTGTAGTGGGCTTTGAAGAAGACCCGATCCGACAGCAGGATGGTCATATGCGCCACTGTCCTGGGCGGATCCCGTTGGATCCCTGGATGGATGCCAGGATCCCCACTGGATGGCAACTTGACCAATGGCACCAAAAGATAGAAAAAAGGGAAGAAACTTGAAGAAACACCATGGTTAAACATGACATGACATGTGATCCTCTACAGTGCCAGAATGTGCCAGACCTCTTTATGGATTTCTTTAGATCTCAAAAAAAAAGCTCCGTGCACTGGTCATTGGCACCAGGAATTCAACATCTTGGGTGCTCCCTGATTTGGCCAAATGATATGTGACGTACCTGGGATATATGTGACACAAGATCAGATCAAAACATACACGTGTGCTGGTTCGTTGAAGATCTTTTTTTGTTGGAGTTCAACGTGTGCTGGTTCACATATGTTCACATGGTTCACAATCCAATGTTTTTTTCAGAGGGAATCAGAATCAATCAGAATCAATATCCACAGGGATGCATCATCCATCATCCCATTGACATCATTGATCAATCAGCCCAGTTGCAACAGCAAGGTGGCGACACTGAAGTTGTTCTCCTGGGACGAAAAAACTCGAGCATCTCGAGCCATGGTGCAGATTTCAGCACCGAGATGGTGATTTCAAGAGCTAGAATGATGATGCATAATGAAGAAACTCAAAGGCATGAAGGCGGGGTCTACTCAGCAACAAATGGCTCATAGCGAACATATGAGAGGTATCTCCAACGAACATGCTGATAATAGAATCGAATCAAAGCTGGGAGTGAAGTATCTAGCAGAACATCGATTTCAATCACGACGGGGATAAAAAGATTGCAACTTACAAACATTGGAATAGTACGTCCGCCTTTCCTAAAATAGATCATGTCATATATTTGCATGTAAAGGCTCACTTGTGGCCTTCATTCATCCCCAAGCCAGTAGGCGCGTGGGATATGTTACTGTCCAATAATGCACAAGAGTGAGAAAGAGAACAGAGAAGAACTATGTCCAAAAATCTATATTGTTCAATATTTTTCAGATGTTTCCATCATATTTCATATTTGTGTGCTATTTTCCCACGGTACCCCGTTGGATTCTTCCGATTCCGCCAGCTTTCAATTTTCGGCGCCTGCAAGGACTGAGAGAAAGACCGCTCTTCCTCCTTCAGGATGGCCTTGGAGCGGTGATATCCAATCATCAAAAACAACTCCAGAAAACATGTGTTTGATGATGATTCTGATGATGATGTCTTGCTGAATATCTTGATTATGTCTTGGTAATTATGCTATGGTATTGGGATTATGCGGTAGATTATTATGATGTTTTTGATTATGATAATCCCAATGATTATGTATTGTAGATTGAATATCACCAAAGAGTAGATGATTATGATGAATCGTTGGTACCAAGGCCGGGATGATGATGATGATGATGATGATGCATCAGAATGTGTCAATGGTTCTCACAGTGAGACCATTGTGTTTTTTTTTTCTACCGCGCACATAGCGAGGAATCCCATGAAGCCAGATGCAATAGCCAACATGGGTCACCCTGGTTGGGTGTTCCGGTCCAACTACTGTTGGTGATATCCTTACTATATTCCCTATACATTTTGCGATTGTGGGTTGTTGGTTGTATCCCTGGACCCAACTCCAAAGCTAGGATTTACATCTTCACTCTCAATTTTCAATACTCCTTAAAGATACGTAAGATTTCCAAAAACATAGATCCAGTAAATCCAGTCCATGTGATTCCAGTTTACATGGCCCATGGCCCCTCGGTGTCTGCTCCGGCTTCCTCGGCGCAAAAACAACGACACAACGACTCGCCTGGTTGTTGAGGAGCGCATAGACCAACAAAAAGAAACCCAGCAGGGTCCTAAGGCAAGCCAACTTGTGCATTCCAGTTGTTAAGTGGGTGATATATAGATATATATACACGTCCATACTAGAACCCTCTTACTGATCGCATATCCCATATCTGGGCTATGTATATCAATATGTATGTATATATATATATCTATATTTAAGGGGTCAAAAGTTATAAAGCACTTACTCAACTACGGGTAGCATGCACATCCAAATAGCGCGAGCCAAGGATGAGATTCTCCATGGCATTTGTGTGAACATGGGGAATTTACCCACCTTTAGTCAGTTCCTGAAACTGGCAGCACGTTGCCAAAGAACGATGCAACAAACAACTGGAAACCAACATCCAACGAACTTGAGGATACAGAAGCTGAAAAACGACATAATTTTGAAGATATTCTGGGCTACCTGGCTACCTTTTGTTATGCAGCTCTTTGATTTTTGCAAAGCAATTGTGTTGTTGATGTTTACAACTGTACACCTATCAATCTCGCAAGCAATCTAAAACGTGTCATATTTGTGAGGTTTGTTGGTGTACAACAAATATTTATATATATATATATATAATCCGGAGATTAATGCCATCAAATTACACCCTGCGTATCCCTCTATCATTTCAGGAAATAGAAGTTGGATGGTGGCCCTAATCACTGTCCTTGGAAACTGTTCCAAAGGGTTTTCAGAAATCACATCCTGGGACAACAGTGTTCACAATCATCTTGCCGAAAATCAAAGAGGCAGTAAACAGAAAGAAAGCAGAGACATATATAGCGTACTCGGAGCCTTATATGTTCATATATGTACCAAATATGCAGTATATATAACATAAATATATATATAATATATATATATATATCATAGAGCGCATTTGTATGATATGCATATGTATAGATGAATTAAATCATATTATATCCATGTACTTTAATATTACACAATGTTATGTTTTTAAACGTGATTTATATGGAATCTCAACACACTGTTCGTCTTCGCATACAGTGAGTTCTGCAGATAAGGCACTTGACGGTATACAATGAGACACCTGCACTGAGACCAAGGAAATGGCAATCCAGCACTGTGCGTAGGGAAAATACCAACTCAAAAGGGCATAGCCTATGGTAATGACTAACATAGCTATTGAAAATGGCCATTTATAGTGAGTTTACCCATTTGGTGATTTTCCATAGTTATGTTAGTTTACCAGAGGGTACACTCCATCAAAGAGACCTGAATAAAAAAAAAACATGTTGGACTATTTCTGCTTTGTGCCTAGACTGAAGTCACAAAGCAAATTGAAAGGATTCTGAACGGTGCAGCAACATACATGATCAACCATGAGGGCCTGTGAACTTGAACCATTTCTGTTCTCTCGGTAGCAAACATCATTCATCACACCCTGGATGGCTATGGTAAAAAAAAATCAAGATCTACCAAACCACGCAAAACGCTGGTTGTTTCTAATATTGTCTCATCAAAAACTCCGGATCAATTAGCATACTTTTGACCTATGCAAACCCAAACCTCATGGGCCATGCTGGATTTTGTTTCTATCTGGATAATTTAAGCATTGATTTACACACAATCCCAAACCTGATCAGAGGCAATGAAATTGGTTATGCTGATTATTTCTGGTCATCATGGGTTTATATAAGTATTGCTCCGTTTTCTTCATTTTAACTCACAATTCACGGCAATTTTATCCAGGAAGCTATCAGTTGTTTCTGAGTTCATCCAGATGTTTAAATGTGTCAAGTTATTAAGCATCAGTTTTTAAAGGTGGCAATATATGTGAAATCATTGATTGACATTCTGAGTTGAGAATATTGTTTGAAATCATGGCACTGAAAATTGGTTTTGCATTTATGTAACATTTATATTTTATATCATATATAGTTCCTGATAGTTCTATACATATTATATTATATAGTCCCAAATAGTTCCAACCGTTTCACTAAAAATACCCCTATCCCATCTCATGAAACTGTTGACAACGGTTTCCCTTCCACGGGGCACCAAGAACTTAGTACAATTCCCTAGTACTCAATCAAATCAAACAATCATGGTATTTTCAACCAGGGTATTTTCAATAATGTAAGTAAAACAATAGTGGACCATCCACAAGTTTACCATGTTTATGGGTGGTATAAACCATCAATCCATATGGGTGGTTGATGACATTGCTTTATTAATATGAATCATCAATCAACATCATTTATCATTATATATATATATTATATAGATATATATCCACTTAGTATTTTTATCCACATATTTTATTGATTAAAACAGCAAAACCCTCATTAAATCCCTACAATCATATAATATGATATATGGGCCTATCATCAACAAATATAATTGTTGACCGTTCATAACCACCATTCAGTATCATTAAACATTAATAACATTTAATAACCCTTTGATTATCCTCATTAACCGACAATAATCACCTTGCATTTTCATCATCAACCCAGATTTTGATGGTTAAAACAACCATCAAGTGACTATAATCATCATCATCATCATCATCAACCATTCATGAATACTTTTAATAACCGTTAACAAAACTTCCAACATCCGGAGAGGATGCACTCCGGCCTGGTTTCATCAACTTCTCACGCGGCCGACGTCCTGCACCGCGAAAAAAAAACAGAGCTGCTGAACGGGGGAGGATTCCCAAAAGACGCGGTGACCCCTGGGATTTTTTGGGACTTCCAAAAATGAATGTGTTAAACCCTTGAAAACCCTATTCTACAAGAATGGTGTTTTTTCATATGGTTTCTACCTCCGAAAACGAATGAGGTCTTGAACACGGTAGCAACAGGTTGGGTGTTGGATTAAAGAGATGAAAGAGAATCCTACCAACCATAAAATGGTTTAGGCTAGATTATACATGATCTCACTAGGAACATTGCTGAGATCATGTTACAGTCAGCCATCATCATCACCACTTTTGGTCAGTGACCACTGGCCCTTTGAACAAGTGTATCAGAAACGATTGTCGAAATAAAATGCTGCCCCCAGAATCACCAAGCCGCTTTTGATTGCTCTTGTGTGAAAATAAAACACACAGATATATATATATATATACTGTATATATATATATAGGGTATCACCCACATACTTGATGGTTATAACCCATCAAAACACCATAAAAAATGTTGCATGATCTCAATCACATCATTTTTTTCCCCCTTTTTTGTTGCCGTTCGCCAGTTCGCCAACCGTTCCTTGCATGATCTCAATGGCACAGGTTTTGCAGATGCGAAAACCACAGGGGCCACAGCTCCAGTGCCGTTCGTTGGGCTCGACGAACATGGTGCAGATCTCGCATTCCTCGGGGCCCCGGGGTGGCCAACCGTGACTCCAGGATCGAGCCATGGGACGTGGACCGTGGCAAAAACCAGTGGGTTTAATGGGGACTTCACCAGCAAAAATCGTGGTTTAATTTTGATGAAACGACCAACCATGTGCAGTTTTGACCAAGTTACGACAGCAGAGCTGAGGAACACACACATTTCAGCGCAAGCCCAAGGTAGAGGACTTTGTTTTAGCATGTTTTAGCCTGCGGACCGAAAACCGTTCCCGTAAAACGCATGTTTTTGAATATCGCGATTGTGGGGTGGAGTGGGGTGGGGTGGGGGGGCATGTTAATGTTCCGTGTACTTCGTACATGATATATTGCCATGCTGCTGAGATCTCTGGGATCGTTTACTACGTTACATGTTGCTACGCTGCTGATGGGGTGGGGTGGGGGGGGGATGTTAACGTTCCTTGTACTTCGTGCATGATATATTTCCATGCTGCTGAGATCTTTGGGATCGTTTACTACGTTACATGTGCTGATGGGGTGGGGTGGGGTGGGGTGGGGTGTGGGGTCATGTTAACGTTCCTTGTACTTCGTACATGATATATTGCCATGCTGCTGAGATCTCTGGGATCGTTTACTACGTTACATGTTGCTACGCTGCTGAGATCTCTGGGATCGTTTACTACGTTATATGTTGCTACGCTGCTGAGATCTCTGGGATCGTTTACTACGTTACATGCTGCTACGCTGCTGAGATCTCTGGGATCGTTTACTACGTTACATGTTCTATGTGGAATCTGATGAAAAAGTCAATTCCCAGCAACTTGAGTGCCAAAAGTGACCTCTTGATGGTGTATTCTAGAGCTTGGCAATGGAGATGCATTCACAAGAATGCTGACTGCCAGCAGATAACGGTGCGTGCGTTGCAGCGATGACGCTGAAAAGCCAAAAAACGCGCCCCAAGTTTTTCCAGGATTTCCAATCATCAAATCAGCACGGCACTGTGGTCAAATCATCATTTTTTTAAAAAACGTGCGTTTTATGGGCACGGTTTCCGGTCCGGCGGGATGTTTTAGCTGTAAGTCCAAACTTTTCAGCCGTTCTTTCTCCATGATGGTTTTGGTGGTCTACCAAATTAGCACATCACCAAATACCATAAATTCCCCCATGTTTGCTGGTTAGATCATGTTAGATCCCAATTTCTCATACTTGTTATTGGTTCGGATCATGTTAGATCCCAATTTCTCATCATTTTTATTGGTTCGGAATCATGTTAGATCCAAATTTGTCATATTGTTATTGGTTCGGATCATGTTAGATCCCAATTTCTCATCATTTTTATTGGTTCGGAATCATGTTAGATCCCAATTTCTCATCATTTTTATTGGTTCGGAATCATGTTAGATCCCAATTTGTCATAATTGTTATTGGTTCGGATCATGTTAGATCCCAATTTCTCATCATTTTTATTGGTTCGGAATCATGTTAGATCCAAATTTGTCATATTGTTATTGGTTCGGATCATGTTAGATCCCAATTTCTCATCTGTTTTATTGGTTCGGAATCATGTTTGATCCCAATTTCTCATCATTTTTATTGGTTCGGAATCATGTTAGATCCCAATTTCTCATCATTTTTATTGGTTCGGAATCATGTTAGATCCCAATTTCTCATCATTTTTATTGGTTCGGAATCATGTTAGATCCCAATTTGTCATAATTGTTATTGGTTCGGAATCATGTTAGATCCCAATTTCTCATCATTTTTATTGGTTCGGAATCATGTTTGATCCCAATTTGAAAATATTTTTTGTTGCTTCAACTCGGCAAAGACCGCCTTTTGCAAAGGCCCAGCATCGATCACCAGGCCGGGCACGCGCGTGGCGCAAAGGCGATGCCCCGTGCGTTGGTACAAGCGCTTCTGGCGACCGGTTTTTTGGGGGGATCCCGGTGATCCCAGGAGGATTTCCTGCATTAACCATCATTAACCATAATTAACCATGGCCATTAATGATGGTTAATGATGGTTAATGGCCATGGCTATTAGTTATAACATGTTATAACTGGTTATAACTGATAATTTTCATGGTGATCACTAGTGGTTAGTAATGGTTTTCATAGTGGCTAATAGTGATTAATGATGGTTATAACTGGTTATTTCAATCGGGATAACAAACAATCTATAAATGGGGTGACTTGTTAGTACTTCTAACTGGTATTTCGGGCCATAACTGCAGGTCCAAGGATTTTGCGGAGAATCTCTCGGGACATGGTTAGGGACATGGTTAGGGGGAATCTTTAGAGAAACGAATAAGGAAGACTTTTCAAGCTGAGCTTGTCCTGCTGGTTCATCCCATGACTCGTAAGTAAGAGATATCATGCTTGGATATAAATTGCATAATCCACTTGTGAATGGAGTTGCAATCCACTTGCCAAGTAGGATGAACCACGTCTCGCATGTCGCTTTCTACTCAATTTGAACATTCATGTTTCAAGTACAAACACTTAACATCACTTACCTAAGTCAAATTCAATTGACGGTTCTGGAATTCGTACATTTCTCATGGCTAGCCGTCCCGGCCTGTCGCTGCAAGAATCGATAAGCCAAGACTTGAGCCCATCGCATGGCTTGGTTCCACCTGAGGCCAAGGTGGCACGTGCCGGTGGGGATGGGTGGGGTGGGATGGGTTCGGACGTGCGTTGGGAACTGCTAGGTACCAGTAGCCATGATATAATGACCCTCCGTTACGTATGAAGTCTTGTGTAGTATACAAATGAAATGTGTTGAAATCACCCACCAAAATTGGGGGCAGAAACGTGTCACGGCTTCAATCGCTACTGTCCAATAATATGAATGGTATGTTTTCTGTATGCTTCCATTGGCAAACAAAAAGCACTCATTGTGAGGGTCAGAAGCCTCTATACACCATTTGGACCAGTGCCAATCTTGATATCATCGACGACCAGTATCCGCTGGAGGTCCAAAGAAACGGTGGTGATATTCTTCGCCGGGGAACAAGAGACATTGCCAATCTTAGGAGGGCCAAAGAAATACTAGTTCATCATATTTTTAAAGATATTCTAGCTGCTGAGATTTTAGTATGTTTATACGAAACCATAATTTATAGCAAAAAACTAAAATACTATAGTTGCTAAACTATACCTGTCCAGGGCCTTTGCAAGGAACAACAAACCATGTTGAATTTGGTTCGTTGGCTGGTGATGCATTGCGACAAGAACTGCAAACAAAGGGCTGGAAACTTTCTGCAGGGGTCAAATTGGCAACATCCAAGCATTTTCAGCAATTGATGCATAACCTTCCCAACAAACTATCGATCTTCAACGCCTTTTATCCTTGGTACCCTCCTCTACACTAACAGTTCGATGTGGAAAACCCACCAATTTGTATCCATTTGTAGGGAAACCATAGGTTCTCCATATCTTTTTGTATGTTTATCCCAAGGTAATTCACAGTCCCCCCAGCAGCATCACCTGTGCTCCTCTTCGTCTTCTTCATCCATATCACTGTTCAAGTTCTCACGCTGACCTGCTGAACAAAAAACACATGAAACAACTTGAGCTCGTAGTTCTGTATGTTCTGGTAGTAGAAAATTGCATTGCCACATTTGTATAAATGTACATGTCTGTACATGTATTATACCTTAATTTTATCATATCTCTTTTACATATGTATATATCAATATATAGAGCATTTTACATATCCTTAATGCTCCAAATACCATCTGAGCACGTGCTTAGACCCAAAACACACCCCAATTACAGTCTGAGAAGGTGTTGCTCGAGCTGCACGGTATACACATAAATCATGTAGAACTATGTTCCTTCCGCTGGATTTTAACAGTATGCTATGGACAATTGCCCATGTATAGATGGTTTATGATGATTTGCCTATATGAAAACTGGTGATTTTCGAGTTGAATAATATCGTTTAATAACCAGAGGCTAAATAATTTTCACCAGAGTAAACATATCATTTTTCCCATTTTTCATGGGGTAAAACAATGTAATTTACATCATTTTCCATAGGGATCCATAGGGCACAAATTCAGTCGAATCAATCCCCATGGAGGAATCACTTTTGCCGAGGCTCGGATCACTGGAAAAAGCAACCGGGGAGGAATGACGTGGTCCTGGCAAGAGCTGTCCGTCGTACGGTGGCTTTCAAGCCATGGGGATTTTTCACATGATTTCAGTAGGAAAACGATGGAAAACTGGCACACAGTTTGGGGGAAATTCTATGATAATTCTATGCTTGATTAGGATAGTTTTGTGAAATACTAGAGCATATCGGGATTTTACTAGGAAAACTATGAAATTGGGATAAGCAACTTCATGTGCTTGTGGCTCTGAAAATTGGGGATGAACCTTGGATACTGTGGATACCCCCTCAAAATAGCCTGGCGTTGGCCTAGTCTCAGACAAACGTATTATACATGATCCAGCTCATGGATCCTCCATCGAATGACCATCCGTGCTGTACAAGTGGATTTAAGTACATCCAAGTACTGGATTCATGCCCCAAGTTTTGAAAACACTCCAATGGCTGTGTGCAAACACAGAGCTTGAAAGGATGCTCGGATACCCCCCAGAGAGATTCACAGATTGCCAGTTGTGTTCACATATTTTTTGATGTCCACAAATAGATACATAATGTATCATAGTGGGATGATTGTTGGAATCACCATCATTGCGGGCTATATCTAGGATCACCGTCATGGATCTAGGTACCTCCTGATTTTCATGTCATCTAAGAATGACTTTGGATCCATAGATCCGAAGGACTCCATGTAAACTGGTCACCTAGTGTAGCTGAATTTGCTGATGATTTGCTGGAAGCAAACACAGAATTATCAACTCGGTCATTCAAATGTGAGTTCCATGAAAAAAGACTGTCTTTTGATATGGTTTGTTGGGAACATGTCCAACATCTCACCTGAGCTCTGAAAAATACCAATTCTCCACTAAATGTTTGCTTGTTGGTTAAACAAAAAACGGTATCCCTTTTTTGGCTTATGACCCACAAATCCACAATAAATCACTAGTGTTAGTAAAACATCCTAATTGATGAGTGACATATTATATCTCCATATTCCTCGTTGGTGGTGGTTTGTGCCCATCAACCCATATTGTCCCTATGCTTCCAGGGCTCCATATCTCGTGGCGCTCTGCAGCTTGTGAAGAAGCCACGGCGCCGGCCACGTGACTGGGCGAAGCGGCGAAGCTGCGACGGGACCAAAATTCCAATGACTGGATGATCACTGCCTGGGTAAAATGAGGCATTTGACCCACATTTGACCCACCTACTGGATCTAAATGGGATGTTTGGAATGTTTTACCGGTAGAACAATGGTGCCAAAAAAAGGAGGCATCAATGGACCCCATTTTGTTGTAAAAAAAAAATTGTGGATCCATGAAGTTGACATATTTTGACTTCCCGTATGGTCAGTAACTCTGGGCTTGGTTCATCTCTACATCGAGCCAAAGCACAGGTTAACTGGGTGCTTCTATATCTTGGTGGATGAAGCACCACTCATCGCCAAAGGGTAACACATACTCCCAGTGATCAAAAATGGCAATGGAAAATCTCTCATTTGGCACATTTACCATCTAGCTATTTAACATAGCCATGGAAAATCACCATTTTTAATAGGTAAACCATCTATTTCTATGGGCCATTTTCCATGGCTATGTTAAATAACCAGAGGGTAGAGATGATTTTCCCAGCAAGAAATCCCCATTTGGGGATTCTCGAGCCACGAACCCACAGGCAGGCCCACCTTCGCCCGTTCGGAGGCCCACTCATAGGCGATGATGGACTTCCTTGAAGCCGAGGCAGGAAATATGATAGCCAGGAATCATTTGCAAAGTTTACCTGCAAAAAGTCAGGGATACTTTTTACTCAATGAGTATAGATTCGGAAAAAAAACACCAGAAATGTAGATCGTTTCTGAACGGCAAACCATGGATCACATCTATGTACCCTCCCCCATATTTACATGAAGACTGAAGACCATGACAATGGCGAACGAAACCTGCCAAGCGGCGAGCTCATCAGAAGTGCTGTGTCCAAACTGGTCATGCTGCCGGTCCTGAGCCATGCAACCGCAACGAAAAGTTGCAGTGACTGGCTCTGTCAAATATAGTGTAGTAGGGTACCTAAACTAGACATAAAAATGTAAAATCACTGGATCTTCTACAAACTAAAGCTGCAAGATATGCCCATTTTTTTGGAGTCAGAGAAAATGGACGCCAGCGATACTTTCGCAAAATAAACGCATATGATAGAAACCCCCATTGATCACTATTTTAGCACATTGATTCGACGTTTCTATCTTTTTGTTTCTTTTTTGGGGGGTTGCTATGCAATAATTCTGGTAATTTCAGTGCATGTACAATGTTACATATATACGATTATATAATATAATAATATACATATATTGGCAAAGGTGGCTATGAGTCAACTGGGAATCATCTTCAGAAGCTTACCAGCCGCTGGTATTCTATCAATGTCAAGTACCCATAAGAATCGGGCCATTTACTCACATTACGGGGTAAGATTAACATACATTTTTTGACGCGTACTTGATGGTACTTGGAAGGTATAGATACTGGTAGGAGGTTCCGCGGAATCCGGAAACTGTAACAATCCTATAATTTGGTGACCTTGTACCATCCATTTCAGGCAAGTGGACACAGGTCTGCTGTTCACAATCCTCTGTTAGAGTCTTTTTTTAATGAGATGCATCGTCTACAACCTTGGAAAAGTGTCAGTATAGCCAATATCATGGCATATAATACATCATATCTATCATATTCTGGTTGGTGGTTTCAACCCCTCTGAAAAAAATGAAAGTCACTTGGGGTTACTATTCCCAATGTATGGAACAATAAAATTCATGTTCCAAAGCACCAACCAGATATTAGATGATCTCTACACCAACTTCAACTTTTCAAGCGCCGGGTACAAAAAGCGGCTCGCCTGATTTGATAGCGTGACATTTTGATCGAAGACTCTACCTGCACCAGGGGCCACAAGCCAGGGTTCTGGGATGCCCCTTCAAGTGAGGATTCTCAACCCCAAAATCCGTGGTTTGGGTCTAACATCTCTATGCAATGGACGAAGCGAAGCAGTCTATGATTGTCATAGCCACACCAAGCATTCGGTATCAAGATCAAAGAATCAAGTATTACTGAGAAATGCCAGAATGGAAGCTATCACAAGGAGTGTTTCGGATGCATGTCTTCTTTCGAGCCTCTGTGTATTGACCACAAGCGACCACAGCACAACAATGATTGTCATGCAGACTCCTATCCTACCGGTTTACCTTTGACAGCCCAAAAAGGTTTCCAAACGTTCAACGTCAGCAGCATATATTCAGGTTTTTCAGTTACAGTATCTATCTATCCAAGTGTTCTTATGTATTTATATATAATGATATACTTTATATAATTAATTGTAAATTGATCATCGATCATATGTAAATATAATGATATGTAATATATATATATATAGATATATGTATGTATGTGTATCGAGGTTTCCTAAAATAAGGGTACCTCCAAATCATCCAAGGCGTTAGACCATGACTTAGCATTGAAACAACCATGGTTTTACTATGGGATCCCCCATCTTAAGTTCCACCACCTTAGTGGAATCGCCTGGTTGGTGGATGACCGCGACAAGCTCCCGCGAGTGGTCTGGCGGTGGCCGGCGGTGGCTGCGATGGGTTTTTATAAACAATTTCCATGGGTTTACAATTTCCATTTATAGATGGCATGGAAATGGATCTACGGTTTACAATTTCCAATTTACCAACAAAACTGGTGGTGGGGAGATTGTAACTGGCATCTATTGCTTGTAAAATTTGTAAATGGAAATAACAAGACCCCTGCACTCAGGTGGGAACCATGGGAACCATATCAGGCCAAAATATCAACACTCCAACATGCTCTCTGGTTGGATACCGCGAGTAAGACACAACAGCATCTCCATTCTTTGTTGTTCTTTGTGTTGCGACTCAACAGGAATTTCAAACAGCAACTACTTGTTTTGTTCATTGCATCTGTACAATTGCGACATGATCATATAGCACTGTCTTGATCGCCTGAATTTCCCTCTGGCCAATTATATACATAACTGTTCGACAAACGCATCTTAAAGGAGATGGGGTTGATATGATATGATGTCATTTGATGTGATATGAAGTGATATGACGTGATAGTCACTATTAGTCTGAAGCAGTATAGTGATAACAACCATTTTCATTCAATTGAGAAACTGCTACACAACCCACCCTACCAAGTCTGGAAAACAACTATAGTTTCAATGTCCAATGGGTGAACAGGTTCCGTTTTTTCAGGCTTTTGTAGTCCAAACATGTCCAAACATTGAACTTGAGAATACACCACTGCCAACTTTACTTCCTTACTTCCTTCCTTCCTTCCTCTTACGTACTTGCTTACCTACTTACTTACCTACTTACTTACTTACCTACTTACTTACCTACTTACTTACCTACTTACTTACTTACTTACTTACTTACAAACTTACTTACTTAAATACTTACCTACTTTCTTACCTACTTACTTACCTACTTACTTACTTACCTACCTACCTACCTACCTACTTACTTACTTACTTACTTACTTACACACAAGGTCACAACTTGGTTGGAAAGATATGGTCGCATTGTTGAGTCAAAACCCAATTGGTGGCAAATATTGCGATTGGCATTCAGAAATGATCTGGATCATGACAGATCTGATCCCAAACCTGTTTGTTTTGTCGTAGAAAAACGAGAAAAACGCGCCGTATCCCGCTGTGGAATACCTGAAATTCTGCACCGAGGTACACCCTTAAGTTCAAACAAAAACGCAAAGCATGGTTTACTATGCCCTGCACAATACATCACAATGCGTCTCCTTATATGGTGGCAATAAACCCTGAGGTTTCTTTGCATAGTTCCAATTCCGCAATATTCTTGGGGTACCGAGCACAGAGGAATTGATTTCTTCATAGAATTTGTTTGGTAAAATTGTGGCCCAAACTTGTTCAACATCGAGACCAGTTTCGCCTGGCCTATATAGGTGTTCGATGGTTTCCCATGGTTTCCAAACATCAAATAGCCTTTTCATTTACTGCGGATGTTTTCAATACCCTTCCCACATCATCCAAGGCCCCACGGCGCCTGGTCCCCCTTTGTTTCCCCCTGTGCGCAGGAGAGCACCGGTATGTCATGGTTGAAGAACGGTGTTCTCAAGGGATCATGCCAAGCACCATGGCGAAACTTAGATTTCTAGAAAAGGTGATGTCTTCTATGTATTCCTCCATTTATCCGCTACGTTGCGCTTCCAAACTGTTTTCATAGAGAATCTAGAAGAACACATCATCCTTCGATTTGTAGCTTCTTGACCCCTACTTGGGCTGATTTAGAATGGCCCCCAAACGTTGTTTATCAGTTGGCATGGTGGATCCGACGATGATCATATTCGCTCATTCACAACAAAACTATGACATGAAACTATATACATAAGCAATGATGATACAATTCATTGGTAAGTGGGTCATGAGTTGATTAAGTATGATAATCATTACTATGATGATTGAAATTATGATTAATCATAATCATAATTATCAATTCATAGAATTAATCATGGATTATAATTATAAACTTGATCACCTAATTACTCAATATAATAATCATGATAAAATTCATCAATTCATAATATCTCCATGGCCAACCAAAGGTACCAAGGTTCGGCCGGCCGGAACGCCGGTTTTCTACTACGGCGCCTGGGTGATGGTGCTGAAGCGAGTGCTGCCTCGGGACTTGCCCGTCTCCTCTTCTCCCTCAGCAAAGAGGCTGGGGATATCATTCAGGAATGACTGGAAAGAGTTTTACAGTTATACCCACAGAGAAGAACAAGAAGCAAAGGTGTAGAAGTCATCCAAACTTGATCATAGTGCGGAAATCAGCTTGTCAATCTTTTTGGGGACCATGTGAACACTTCCGTCTAATCAGCAAGATTGAAGCCATACATGATTAGACCGGTAATAGGGCGTATACCACGAAGGTCATAGATCAAGTACTACTTCCCAAGGTGATGCCTTCTTTGCTGTCAACAGCATCTGGCCACAGATCAACAGCATCTGGATCTTTGACTGCCAGCATGACACATCTGCAAACTGCAACAGCCGAACATTGTGGCTTCAAGTTTGAGTTCAAGAATGTTTTGCCCCAGGAAAACGCAATGTCACCACAAACCACAAACCCAACAGTAAACCAACCTGGCTAACAACCTGGGAAACCACACGGATTCGGAATCGGAGGAGCTCTCCTGATGAAGCCAGTAGAATGGCTACAATGGTCTGACCATTGTATAACCCATGTAGAGAAATATCCCCAGTTATATGGCCTTTGGAGGGTTATATAGGGTTATGTTACGATAGCCATACCCTATGGCCCTATGGATCCAAATCCTTGCTAGGAAGGTATTCGACCCCCAAAATCAAACCCCACTGCCTCAGAAGGTAAGGCTGGATCCATAGGGATAGTAATGGAACTATCACCAACACTTCACCAACTATATGTGGCTTATAACTTATAACTTATAACCACTCACGATTCCTGGCTGCATATATGATTCCTGGGTCATCTTTGAATGGGAGTTTCAAATTCCTTAAAACTGGGGCACGCCTTTCAATGATTGGGAAACCCTCGTTCAAAATGACCACAACAACTTGGATGGTAACTTGGGAACCCCTCTTTTTGGGATCGTTTGAGGACTCACCTCGCCCGCAGCTTCCTTGAACGAAAAAACACATCAAGAAACGGCGCCAGGCCCAAACGCAGCCCTCCTCCATTTGTGCTTGGTACTGATGAAACAACTCCTCCTGGTGCGGGTTTCGGTGGCCAATGTCAAAAGAAATAGGCGTCCCAATGCCAAGGTTGACAGGTCACAAGACATGATAGAAAATGGGTCGAATGTTGTTTTGCATTCACTGGCCTTTGCACATCTAGGAGAACTGTTTTCCAACGGGGAGCTTCTGAACAATCCAAACATATGTACACATTGAGCTAGTTCAAATTCCCACAAGTGAGACCTAGGGCATGCACGCCATCGGTTTTGCAACGGATTCCTCTCGAAAAATAGGCTTGATTCTGGGAAACCAGCAAAACTCTTTCTGTTGCGATCAAGCTTGACCAAAAACGTTGACTGGCCTTCAATCTGAGGCAAGACAAGGGGTCTTGCAGAGACCTTTGCCCCCAGATGATCAAGCTGAAACAAATCCAAAGCACCAAAAGCACTGGCTGTTAGTAGCACATTATATGGATCAGAGCCTTTTGGGTCTGAACAGAATATATACATAATATATAATCAATATATATATATTATATATACACATATTTATAATATATATATATATATGTTATATAATATTATATATATCATATTTTTATACAAATATATATGTATATATTAATACCGCCATGGCAAACACATGTTTCTGAAGCAATATGAACGCATCGGATTGATGGGACCTTGAGACCCCATTTTGACCCCCTTCCTGCGCTGCGAACTCCGTGATGAAAGTCTGGCGGAAGACGCCAGCTTCGCGCGGTCAACATGGGGGCATTGCGACCACCAAATGGCTGGTTGGTGGTATACCTACCCCTCTGAAAAATATGAAAATCAATGGGAAGGATTATCCAGAATATATTAATGGAAAATAGAAAATGTTCCAGACCACCAACCAGAAATGGAGATGTACCAGCAGTTATCTCAGGATTTGCCCATCAAGACTGGAAGTTTGTTGGACTGTGATAGTTGCTCACCTGACGTAGACCCCACCAGCGCTTCACCATTTCCTTGGGGCTGCATGGATTGCATGCTTTGAGGCAAGGGATGAGCAGATTGAAATGGGAAATACCAAGGAAG
This sequence comes from Cladocopium goreaui, assembly GCA_947184155.2. Classification (NCBI taxonomy): domain Eukaryota; class Dinophyceae; order Suessiales; family Symbiodiniaceae; genus Cladocopium; species Cladocopium goreaui. The sequence continues at coordinate 89,583 of CAMXCT020004657.1, forward strand.
TGGATAATTTTACAGCAATTGTCATGGGGATATCAGTTATCTTTGGAATCTGTGGAACAGTTATCTCAAATGCTGACCATCTACTCATTCAGGGAAAATCCAAATGTAGTCAGCAGGGGACCATCTGCACAAGACAAAGTATGAACGAACAGCAACCACCCAGCCAGTCTCTCGGATTCACGATCGATCTTGTGTAGGTATGGCTCAAATCAGGGCTTACATCAGATATGGCAAACAAACATCTTGAGCAGGGAACTGTTTTGATCTATGTTCCCCAATTTATGGCAGAAACCTAGCCCATAATCTACCCAAAAAAGGTTTACCCACAAAATCTAAATGCAGGTCCATACAAAAGTTCATTGCCTCTGCAGCTCACCCGCAGCTTCCGATACTCGCAGCTTCTCTCCTCTCACGATTTTTTTTTGCTCCGACTCTGGCAGTTCGACGACAAACCGGTTCAATGGCCGGTGTTTCAGTGTCGTAGACGATGCAAGTGCCACCATTGACCACTCCTTTCCTGAGATTCGATGCTGGGTCTTGGGACTGATAACCACCTCACAGGCCCTCAAGCCTAAACATATCTAAACATCCCTAACGCTCCCGATGGAGCATGGGGCGTCATAGTCACCGGGGCGTCGTAGGAAACATATATCATTGATGGACAACCCTGCAGGGGTCAGTACACCCCATGATACTCCGACCCTTCATAGGGACACCCCCTCAGAAGATAACAACATGGTTCTAAGGTAGTTGATGGTAATGGAGATGTTTTCAATTGAAATTTGAAAGTCAACCTTTGGCCAATTTGGTACCTCCCAAACTCCCAGCTGGTCCACCCGCAATTTCTTTGCTCTGCAAGCGGTGATGGAGATCACTAGATGATCCCTTGGAGCCTCGGCTGGAAGCCTGTGGGCGGGAGATGCTATGGAGATTGCAAATGCAATCCGAGCAGGAGGATATACCTCTGCAAAACTCTAAGGGATAACGACGATCTGTGACATGTTCTTGAAATTCTTCCGATGACCCCTATAAAGGACTCAGCACACAGTAAGGTATAGAACCTTGGGTTGATCAGGGTCTCCTTGACGTCATCCAACAAATGCTGAAAATGATGATGTTTGGGCAACAAGCGCCAAAGGGCGCGATTGCGTTCATGGGCCCCCCTTGTGGCAGCACTTTTGGCATTTAGATCTGAATACAGCTGAAGATGTTCATGACCACGGTCAAAAAACTCTTGTCCTTCAGATGGCGTGAGCAAAACATCAGATTCGTCCATCAAGCGCAAAACCTCAGTGTAAGCCCACGCGCAATTTGCAACCTCCCTGTCCAAGTCCGTAGCATCCGCTCTGGATGCCCAAGTAATCAACCTTTCGGAAAGCCAAAATGAGATAGCTTTGGATGCTGCAGCTTTTGAACTCAAGTTGGGGTATGCATTCCTTGTGGGCCTTCCAAGGCGGCTTACAGTGAAACGAGGTTGGGTCACATTGATTCCCCTTTCCTTCTTCCAAGCGTTGAAATCCTCATATGCACTGCGTAACGCATTCTCCATCGCAAAACGGTACAGCCCGTTCCCAAAGGGCCCAAATGCTCCACCCTCAATAAGATATGTCAGACAACTGCCATTTAAAGCTTTGCCAGTCCCAAGAAGCTGGCTATGCATGACGTCGTGCAACACCCTCTCTAGCCGAGATCCTGGAATGGAAAAGATCGGGTTGAAATTCGCAGGCTCTACCTCCTTCAGCGCAAAAAAATCATCATGACTCAAACGGGTGGCCCGGTGAGCAGCATGCAACCCAAAGCCACCAATTGTCATAGAAAGGTCTGGGTCAGATTTCTTGACCAAACATCGACTACACACTTCATTCTGCCGAAAATTGTGTAGCTGAAATTTCTCTGTCACCCACTTCAGGTCCCCTTGGGTGCTGCTGTAAGAGAAGGTATACCCTTTCTGGGACCAAGGGTGTTCCATATTTGGATCACACATCTTTGCAACCCGTTCTGCAACATGCGCCAAAATTTGCTTGTGGGTATTCTCAGTGCAGTAGTGTTCACAAATGCAACACATGCAGAAGTAGCGACTCAATGGTGTTTGTCCATGCCCAAAATCACTGGACCAACCCAAAACACTGACCACTCCACCCTCCGTATTGCGAAAAGATTGTACCTCATCGCCATAAAGAGAAAATGGAATCATTTTTCCCCAATGCGCAGCATCCACATTTTGGGAAGGATGGCCGTTGAACCAACTGCAATGTGCTTCCACATGTTTCCAATATTTTTCTGCATCGACATTTCCAATGAATAGCTTCTTGAACAGAGCTTCGCTTTCAGCAAAAATTGCACTTGCAAAGGTGTCCGGGAAAATTATCGGTAAATTCCTCATGGATGTTCTTTGAGTCTTCGGGTCATACATCTCGACCCGGCAAGTTTCAATAGGAATGTCCAATGAAAGCCCATGTCTTTTGATAAGCCGTTGAAGGTCACGCTCGCTGTTCTGAGGGCTTTTGCCAGAGTTGCCAATAGCAGCAATTTTTCTGATAATATCATCTTGGGGCACATTACCAGAAACACTTGCACAAAGTTTGATGGCCGCTTGTGCTAGCTCTTGCGCCTTGATTTTCATATAATCAACCCTTCAAATTTTGATATTTCATAATCAAACCCTTAAAATATATATCATGTATCGCTATAGGTATATAAGGGTATCTCAACAGGCTGAACCAAGAATCCCATTCACCCCAAAAAAGTGATTTGTGGGTACCATCAAAAACCAAATTTGTTGGATCAACCCAGGCACTTTCACAGCGCTCATCTTACCAGATGCAAAATCGTTCAAGAGGATATTGGCCAAATCACTTGAAGTTGTCGTACTTCTAGATGACGAGGCTTGAACGGGTTCCTGCCGGCCAGTCTTCATGGATTATGAGTGTACTACCCATGGGTGATTTCCCTTTAATTTTGAAATATCAATGATGCAACAAATAATGGTATGGATGGCTGGCGGGTCCTAATAGTGACAACATTCTTCAATGCATGATCATGACATGTATGGTTGATATATGTTTCCGTTAATGGGGTTATACTTACTCCACTTCCACATCGCTCCTGGGAACGGCCAGCAAGCCGAGGACACTTGGATGGCTTTGCCTGCTGGATGGCACACAGAAGGACAGGATGGATGGGCTGATGGATATGGACAGTGCATGCATGATACAAATGGGATACCATCTAACTCCTTGGATGTAAGGTCTGGGTATGATGATCCATAATTATATAGTTCAGGTTCACCAGATCACTGGACCATTCCCCAACATTCAAAGTTGGCCTGCTCATTTCGTGCATGGTCTCTGGCATCTTGGATACCTGCGTGGGAGACACACAAACACAAGAAAAACATGTGGCCCAAAGAACATAGGTTGATAAAACCGAATCCTAACCTGACCTGACATTGAAATATCATATGAAGTCAAGATTGTTTTTGTCTCCGCACATGATGGACTCACGTGATCAACATCTTCGTCGTGTGGAGTTCACACGATGGAACCTGGTGAAATCAAAAGGTGTCATGCTTCTATGGCCTTTTGCTGCATGTATACAACAAATGTCCAAGTGTATACTTTGAAGTGCATGTTGACATGCGAATGCCGTTTCATGGCAGCATCATCCGCATGACTCGACCCCGGAAATGATCTGCCGACTGAGCAAACCAATTTCAAACCCCTGCAGGATCTGGTGATCACTGCTCATTCTCGTCAAGCGCCTGTTGGATGCAGGGGGGATGAAGGGATCTGTGGTCAAGTGTAACCACACCTATATGTTGTGCGGAATCCTATGTAAACCTACTATAATATCATAAAAAAGATTGAATGTTTTTCTTTTTTGCAATGTTAGGTGTATATCATATGCATATCTTTGTTGATTGATTGGGGTGATTTGATACTTGCATATGGATGCACGAGACTTCTCACGTTGATTTCATAATTTAAGTATATGGAGGTTAAACTGTACAATATAGCCATATACAATCCGTTTTGTCACTATCCACGTTCGACGAAGATCATAGATATTTTTCCTGCTATATATAGACAATCAATATATTGGATATTTAATTCAAAAAATGATATGCATATCATTTTTTGAATTAAATATCCAATATATTGATTGTCTATATATAGCATGGCCAGGAAATTAAACATATCTGCATCGATGATCGAACCCCGCCTCAGTGGCCTCAGCGGCCTCATTCTTCTTCTTCTTGCCCCTGCCACGGCTCAAGGCATTGGCACCTGAGCGGTCTTCCTCAAACAACTGCTGTCGCTGCTTGGCAAGCTCAATCGCTGCCCACATGGTATCGTTGGGAACGACATCCTCGCCCTGGTCAGCCAGGGCATAAAAGGGCTTTTGGCAACAAATGTTTTCAATAAATCACATGAAGGACGTTCCCTGTCAATGGTGGTCTTGATTATCCCCAAATAAGCTCATTTAACAAGTTGGTATTCAAATGAATTGCATAACAACGCAATTCAAGTATAGTTTTGGGGAAGTAGGCACCTGACGAAGGTAGTTCTTGATTTGCTGATAGCTCGATTCCAACTCTGTCGCATGGTTTGTAAGCTGCTCACCTTGGATTTTTTGTGGAATCTCATGATGGAGCTATCCATTGAAATTGACACTGCATCAGTTGAAATCATCAGTTTGGGGCAACATACATAATCGAGGAACACAAGGCGCTCTGATGCTTGAGATGGCCAATCTTCAAAGGTAAAAGCTTAGCATCCGAAAGGTCCTTCAAGATCTTAGGGAGCAACCACTCCCCTGCCGGAAAGGGTTCCTCCGGCATAGGCCTCAAGAGAGGTTACCCACATGTAATCAGAAAGGGAACAGGTACCTCGCAAATCCATGGATGGTTATTCATATCTTCAATGAACTAAAGGGTACAAATACTATATATATAGACTATATTATCCGATTGTAAAACATGAATAACAATCCATGGATTTGTGACTAGCTTGGTAGGCCCGCCATTCAAAGTCATCCCCACGCTTGAAGACCCCTTCCGCAGAATGGATAGATTCCAAAGAAATGTTCTCAACTGATATGATGAGAATAACTTACATCAACATGGCCCCTATGGTAGCACCAAATTAAAGTCGGGGATCTTTTTTGGCCTCTGCTGCCGTTCATTCTTGGAAAGATCTGTGGTCGGACTTTGGTTGCTCTGCCCAGGGGTGCCATTGCCATTGCCTTCGGAACCAGAAGGCTGGGGAAGGGCACGGGGTTGGTTGGCCACATTGTTCAGCAAGTTGGCGCTGTCTGGGACCAGGTGCTGCGCAGCCTGCACCAGGAGCAAATATATGATATATATATATATGGGATATATAGGAATGTGTGGGGAAAAACTTATTCATATCAAACGCATTTTGTTGGATAGCTAGCCTCTGATTCTGGGTCAAGATCTCCTTCAGCCCTAAGCTCAACTCGGTCTTCTGACTAGTCTTTGTGAGAATAGCTGAGCTCTGTCATCACCTAGGCTGCATGCAAGAAAATTGCTGGTCTACCACGGTGATTGTTTCATGTGACTCAAAGGTAACACATGTTATGAAATTGTAGTGGGGAACATGTGTGGCAGCCACTAACTTCATGCAGGGTGCATAGTACAACGTCATAGATGCATCATTGGGCATATCAGGGTGTTCTCTGAAAAGACCAGCATGGGTCTTAGCTGTGATCAACTGGTCCACCACAGGTCGATTGTTGTTGTACATCATCATCAGCTGGTCACGTGTGCACCAGCCTCAGGCGACCAGTGGCAATTGGGAACAGTGACAGAAAACAGGTCATACCATGATATTGTATTTAAATATGCACCACATAGATCTATGAAATTCATGTATATGCACATGCAATATATTATTCTTTGGGACTCCAAAGGTTGGGCCACTACCTATGTTTGACTGACAGACACCAAGTAACCCATCTTTTTCTTCCCAGTTTCGATCTCTGATCTTGATCGGGTCATCGACACACGGATCCTCAATTTGAGAATTGGTTCAACTATATTCCATTGAGTTCTAAAAAATGTTGATCATATGTTGATCATACAGAATTTGATGAGATGCAGTAGGTGTGCAACCAAGTGTCAACCCCCAGTTCCCGCCAGCTTCACACCATTTCTGAAACAACTGGTTTTTGGCTGTTCGACTCCTGGATCCAACAGCCTCTTTCCAAGCAGTGATAAACTCAACGGGGATGCTCGGGGAGGGAATGTCTTTGTCAATCTGCCTTTTGAAGACCATATATTGTTGTTGCCTGGCTTTGTAGTCTTGGGGGGTCTCCAAAGGCGCTGCACCAGGAGCCACCTGAAAAGTAGAGGCTTGGGCAGGGGCAGGTGGAGGAGGCATTGCCACTTGTTTTGCTTGCGGTGCTGGCTTTGCTGCTGCTGCTTCGGTTGCCGGCTTTGCTGGCGGTGCTGGCTTTGCTTGCGACGCTTGCTTTGCTTGCGACGCTGGCGTTGCTTGCGACGCTGGCGTTGCTTGCGACGCTGGCGTTGCTTGCGACGATGGCTGTGCTTGCGACGCTGGCTTTGCTTGTGGCGGTGTCTGCACGTTTGCCTTTGACTCTGCCGGTGCCGGTGCTGGTGCTTGCTTTGCTACTTCCGCTGCCACTGGTTGATTCTGCTCACCCTCAGGTGGAGCACTGGGTGCAGTAGCGGCGCGGGCTGCTGTGGCAACAGGTCTGCTTGTTGGCCCTGCTTGTTCTTTCTTCACATGTTGCGATGGCACAGGGGGAGGTGCGGGGGATGGCATTTTGGGTGGAGCGGGGATGTTGGCTGTAGGCGGTGATGCTTTCTTGTTGGGTGTGCTATCTTCCGTGGGCATCTCACGCTTGACTGGTGCAGCACCTTTGGGGATGGCTGAAGGCAGTGGCTGGGACTTAGACTGGGCAGGTTGGACAGGGGCACCAGACTTGGGCGGCGGTGGTGCTGACGGCTTTGGAACAGCAAACGTCTTAGGAAAAGGAACCCCAAGCTGTTCTTCTGGTTTCGCAACACCTCCGCTTTTGCGGGCTGCTGGCAAACCATCCTTTTGGGCCATCCTAGCTTTCTTCTCTGGCTGAGATCCCATCTCCAACGGCTGGTCGGGATTGGAACCCTGAACCACATCAAGTGAATACGCAGAAGCACTTCGCACTGGGGTAGCTTGCCTAAGCTAAAATCACCAACAGTGTTTGTTAGATTAGTAATGCACTATGATTGAGTTTGCATCAAACTTCATAAGATAAGCAACGTTGTTGGTTCCATTCCCTCAAAGGATAAAGTTGCCCTGCACAATCCAGGCGAGGGCTCCGTATACGGAGAAACTGTCGCCTGACGCCATGTTTTTTAATGACAAGAAAATTCAAAAAAACAGGTTGTACATATCGGGACATATGCACACAACATATGCATACACCTTTCATTGCCTAGGTGTGGGTTGTGTATTTGCGCCCCACCTGGCCTGGTCCTGAGAGTCATTGGTCCAAGGGACTGTGGTCTGGCTGTCCGAAGCAGGAAATTCCTCCTATGAGGCAATGTGAGGGGAACTATCATAGGCATATAGAATATCACACGTAAACAATGACAAGCATAAAGTCATTTAAAAAAATGTGAAATTCACTCCTTGGATACCATAGTTGGAGATGAAAACACGGGTCGCCGGGTTGGTGGTGTTTCCAAGACAGAAGGATGATGTTGGGCTTCGTCATCGGAAAGCACCTCCCATGTTGACGTTGAAGTCGACTGGTATGGGTTAAATATGAAACGAGACCGTTCAGAGGAAAGACACTGCATTACTATTGTTGATGATGGGTTCAAACTATGTAATTATGGGATATATAGTTTATATATACTTGTTGGGTTGACTTTTGAGCTTTACCTGTAGCAAGAATCCCATGCTTAAGTTCACACCCCAGCCTTGAAGGGCCTGCTTGCACCAGGGTACTTTGCGAAGAAGTTCTTTATACGGACATGGTAAGGAACTGGTGCATTTTTGGTGGCCTCCACACAACACATGCCAACATTCTTGAAGGAACCAATTGAAAATTTGAAACATAAGTTGTCCAAATGATTTCATATACCCTAAGCACCCACTAAAGCCCAGCCCTGTGAATGGAGCCCTTTCAATTTTTGGGGAATGACCCATATGATGATGGTCGGTTGAAAACAAATTCCCAGGGTAACCCTAAAACAGTGCCTCTACAACCGTAGCAGCTGGACTTGCACTAGGCTTCGCCATGGCCATGGCCGTTACTCCCAAGACTTGACTTTAAATTGCTATGATCACATATGGTTTCATCATGGTCCGATGATGGCAAACCCCGATAATCTAGTGTGACTGCCCGATAGAGTCCGATAGCGTCCGATAATGTTGATTACATTACGGAAAAGTCTATCCGACGCTATCCGACGCTATCCGACGGTCGGGGCGTCGATAGGCCTTTACTTGAGGGGTCCCGATAGCCTATCCGACGCTATCCGACGCTATCCGACGCTATCCGACGGTCGGGGCGTCGATAGGCCTTTACTTGAGGGGTCCCGATAGCCTATCCGACGCTATCCGACGGTCACACTAGATGCCCCCAGGCCTCCAAGTTCATTCCCACGACTGCCGGTGCTCCCAGTGGAACAGGAAGGTGTGAACAGGTTGGCACAGGAAACAATGATCACCCTCATCATTGGGTCGGTATCCATGAGTTTTGATAGTGGATCCCATGAATGACCCATGAATTTCAATTGTGCAACATCAAAAGCAAAGAGTGCGGCTGACAACTAGATGAGATCCATTGAGATTCCAGATAGGTCCCCATGTTATTCAAATTGTAAAGGTAAAAACCCTAAGTTGAAAACCATTTGAACTGAACACATATCCATTGTATTGAGAAACATTTCGGGGAATATCGGTTCAACAAGCCATGCTTCTTTTTGTATGTCCTTCCCTGAGTGAAGCGTCCATTGGATCGCCAGTGTGGTGATCAGCACTGCCCCGTTTCGAGTCACAATTTCTTTGGGGTAATATCTTAAGGACCAAATATGGTTTGAACTTTGCCAGGGGGTGAAGCATCACAGGTGTAAGCTCGGATAACAAGCTTTTTAATTATGGGAACAAAAGTCAACAGAGCCCCTAGTGGACCCAATTTAAATTTGATGGGATCGCTTGCAAGCTTTCCGCTCACGTTGCCGCTTCAGAAAAAGCTGATGCAAGTACTCCTCAACTTCATGAAGCCTGAGCTGTGTGTGGTTTTGGTCTATATAGTATAATCAGCGGTAAATGGAATCTTTTTTTTTGCATGGGGCAAACAGCGTATTTGATCCGATGATGGGTTTAGTGGGGTGATCCCTCCTTACCTAGACATGTCCAATATAGCTACATATGATTACATATGTGGGAAATTCCCAATGACCTAGTTCTCCCAAAAGGTTTGAGACAATATCTTAAACACCAATGAATTTAATTATTTTTTTTCTGCATGAGACCCATTTTTAATACCCAAACAATGATGAAAATATTCAACATTTCTGACTTATTGGAACAGCTCCAAATTCAAGCATGTAGCTTTGCATCATCCCACGGGTCCACAGAATAGTCCACCAAAGTATCTGGTTGAGAAATCTTAGAGGCGTAGAGGTCAAAGTTCCGAGCAACCTGAACGGGATGGTTTTAGTGCTCCCCCATAGGACTGAAACCATGGCTGGGTTACATGACTAGAATCCCATACAGCTTATCATGTTCCGGGTGGTGAACCATGCCCACATCATGAGGTCGCTGACAATGTCCCATACGGTGCCGGTTGCACTATTATGGTCGGGCACTAAGTCTATAGCGGCCAGGCCACCTCACGCCCAAAGGATGGTGGATATACTTGGGTCGATTTTAAGCCAGGTCCACCATGAAATCTCCAAATGCCCAATGCATTCTGATACCGTACTGTGGTTGGCCCCCCTGGACCTCCTCCGACCAGTTGCGAACGATCAAATCTCCTGCGAAGGACAGGTTACAATTCCTTGGGTTCAATGGACTATATCCCTTGAATGGGGGTTTCAAAATTAATGGGGGCTCCAAATCATTTTTCCTAACCTTGAGATTTTTTAAAAAACAATCACAGAGTCAGGAAAATAGGATTTTAAGCAGGGTTTGGAACCACCATTCAAGGGAAAATTCGTTACATATCATTCCCTGAAATCCGATGAAACAATAGTCCTGTAAAGCTGCATGACAAACGGGTCATTACTGAAGAGCTTTGTTGGCTTCTGGCTGCCACCACCAAACATCCCCATCGAAGTGTGAACTTCATGGATTGGTAGGGAAGCAAAGAATACTTTCAGCCGGTCATGAAGTTGGACCTAGGTGAAATGATAAATGTTTTTTTTTCCGGAAGCTGCATGATCAGTGGGAAAAGAACTGCGCTTTCATTGATGGCCCTTAACAGAGCAAAATAATACATTCAAGAAGCAAGACTCTGCAACGGATTCTCCAACATAAAGTGGCATCCCCGATAAACCGCCACCATCAGCAGAAGAGTTACCTGAGCCGTTGTTTTGCATGGCGTCTTTAAACACCATATCAAACTTACATACATTAGATATATAATTTGTGATCACGGTTGATCTTATGGATCTTATCTTTTTTGAACTATGTATGTGTTCAGTGCAAATACATCCAGCATCCCCATTCTTGTGCCACCGCCAACCTTTGGAGCCTGAAACAGCTGAGGTGGTTGCACGACTGATCATCAAGTTGGCAGCCTGCACGCTCGGAACATGCCTAGGCGTCGGTTGGGCGTGATTGAGAGGTCATCAACAAAGTCATGTTGGGTAAGGGACCCTGTAACAAAACATATAGGGCCCCCACATCCGCCCCATAGGGCTTGTTTTACTTCGTCCTGAAGTTCCACCTCAAATGTGCAGAACGATGCATGCCATGTATAATATACATGTCAAAAACATACAACACCTGAAGGTTCGATGTATTGTCAAAAGTGATGATTAATTGTACCAACCAAGTATCGATTTATCAGTGTCCACGTTCCACACACCGGCGCTGTGGACAAAAGCCCGCAAACAGCAAGGGACAGCACTGAAAGAAGGTGTTTGACGAATCCATGTGGTGTAAGGATGTCCTCAATCCAATTGACTCCCCCAATGAAAAGACTTGAATTCAACATAGTCACAGTCACAAGTATGGGCATATGCTGCTTTGAGAAGAGAACATGTTTCAATCATCATTGCCGAGACTCATCATCCTTGTTCAGGGCGATGTCAAGCCGAGCAACTTTGTGGCCGCGGCCTTTGAAGCCACGGGCCACTGACCCCTGCCCCGAAAAATGATCCACATTGTAGAAAGCATGGTCACCCTCCGGGATCTGGAAAGCCTGGGCGACAAAAAGGACCATGATAGCATGATTTGTTTACGGTACCTATCTTTTACTAATCGTTTAATATTGCATGCACGATGGGACATCTTGAGATTCTTTTCAAACCCAAGACACCTTCAACAGGAGATGAATGATTTGAAATAGACGAATTGGAAGTTTCCCCGGATGGACTGGACCACGGGGAGGTCGGGGAATTCGAATGGCCACATCACCACCATCGCCGTCCCTGAGTTTGAACAGCTGGTATATGAATCATACATTTATCTCTTGGAAGACCATGTGCATATATGCACCATCACAGTAAACCAATGAACTATAATGCCATGTTTCAATTCAGCAGGTGGTCGTTTCACCATCTTAGGAGCCATTTCTCATGAGGCTGTTCGGATGAGTGGCTGCAGCTGGAGCATGCTTACAGCGGAGGCCACTTACTGCAGCTGTCGTGGGTGCCGACAACTAAGTAACTGGAAATAATGTTAATATGTTGTAATCATGCACCAATTTTTCTGATCTCAAAATATCTCAAATCTTCTCAAGCTGTTTCACTAAGTAGGCTGGGCTGGACATAGTGTTGTAAACATGCAATCCTTTTTTTTTCTGATCTGAACTTGCAAGCTTTTTCACATGCCGCACTGCAGTTTAGAAACGCAGTTGGCATCCCCAAAGTAAGCATAATGGCCATAGGCTTTAGGATCGGAACACGGCATCAGCATGCTTTTACATGCCACCGCAGTCGCACGCCAAATGGTTACCCATGGCAAAATCATTCAGAAAACACACCTGCATGTTGTATTTGCAACTCTTCATACCATGCATCATATTAAATATATGAAAATGACAAATATTTATATGGCCCCGGGCATACCAAATGTCTAATGTGCGAACCCCCCAAAAATCCAGCCCAGGATCGGACATAGCTAAGAAACGCTCAAAGCCTGACTGCTGTGATGTGACCGAAGCACATTTTTTTTGGCACACCTTGCAAAGCTGATGATTTGAATTATTTCTTCATCACAGCAACGTGAGTAAGTCTCAGGTTTCTGACTCTTCTGCATTTGCAGACTCCTCAGTCTGATCACCAGCATCACCACCATCAGCCTTCGACTGCGGGGTTGCCACTTTGCGAGAAGCACGTGGCTTATCAGCAAACTTACCCACAAGGTCCTGGGGCACAACGCCATGGGTTTGAAAAATTGCGCTGGCAAACTGTGCCTGTTTTTTGGCACCTTCAATATTCTCCTTACCATTCAAAGCCTGGAATTTACGGTAAGAATTGCTGTACACCGTGCCACAAGTGACGTGTGCCGGAGGCGTAATAACATTCACCAAATTTTCCAAGGGCGGAACATCAACTTCTGGCTTCTTCCCACCCTTAGCCTTCCCTTCAGCATTGGGAGCAACAGCCGGAGTTTTACCCCTTCTGCGCTTGGGTGGAGGGGCATCTAAATGGGCACCATCAGCATCTTCAGCCAGTGGCTCTTCAGTGCCAGGTTGACGTTTCTTTCGACCCTTGGTTTTTCCAATGACTTCTCCTTGTTTCGAAAAATTAGCAACTTGTGGTCTCTCAAGCAGCTTCTTCATTGCGTCACCGAACGGAGTAGCATTGGAGCCATACTTATATCCCTGAGATAAATTTAAAGTGGATCGTTCAAACACACCAAAATCTTGCATGTCATGCAGGTGTTAGTAAGATATGCCCATTGCAATTTGCAATATCTGAGTTTCACCTGTACTGCGGACAAGTTGCAGCATCACGCGGTGCAGGCAAGTCCTTCTTCGTCTTGTCCTTGTCCAATGCCGAAGGACTCGAAGCTGCGGCTACCTGAGGGCAGGATGGGGATATGAGGCTAAAGAATAGGGAACCATGGGAACCAAGGGGAATCCAAAACTATCCAAAACTATCACCTGATCAAGCATGTACCTTTGAGATGGATAATAATGATTAGAGATGTGCAATGCATTAATTCAATCTAGAAACACGGTCTGGGATTGAGCACGGAGTTGTCACGGTGGGGTCCTGCACAATAGCTCGCAAAATGATAGAATTCATAGAATTAAACCCGGTAACCATGCACAACACTGCACAACTTTTCATATAATGTAAACAGAAATAAACCATATATGCAGAAACCATCAAATGAAAATAAATGAAACTGGCTGCAGAAATTGTAGCCATCATGTGTTGATACTGCCACTTGTTTTTTAAAAATCAGCACGAACCCCGGGAATCATGTACATAAGTGCAATGTATTATTTGTTTGTGTCCTTCGTGGTTGCATGAGATGTCACATCTTCCTCGGGCTCGGTGGGGGTGATGACCTCCTCATCCTCCACAGCACCACCAGGACAAGTGGCTGGCACTTCAACGATTTCAGGTTCAGCCTCAGGCCACAGCATGGGTGAGATGGGAATGGATTAGATACAATGTGTTGTCATGCCTAGCTGAAAAAATGAAAGCACATCTGTGACCCTGATCATTCCAAATCATCATGTACGTTTCTAACCAAAAGACGTGGTCTTCCACGACAGTACCATTCTTGTTCAAACGCTCCATGATCTCGTCCGCAAGCACAACACCACGCACGAACAGACTGCGGAGATTCTGCGCGTGCTGTTTGCCTATAGTGAGTGCATGCAAGGCACAGAGATTTTGAAAAGATTAAAATAGCTGGTCATGACACGTTTTCAGAATTCTCAACACGAAAAAAAATGTAGGCCCCCTGACACTCATGCACCATGGCATCATTCGTCGCATCCACATGGAGACACTGGTAAAGCATGGTCATGGCATCATGAGGTGTGAACTCGTCATCGAAGGCCACTGGCAAAGGTGCATCCAGGGCCAGGGGGGCCGGTGCTGGTTCTGCCAGGGGGGCCAGTGCTGGTTCTGCTGGAACTTCAGCCACCTTGTCATTTGAGCTCCCTCCTGACTCCTCCATGAGGGACATGTGTGTAGTGAACAGGCTTGGGGAACCTGGGTAATTCATCATATATAATTGTACACTCATTGGACTCATTGATATGTAAGGATTATATAATAGACCTTCTAATTGAGCAACATATAATCAGTCCTGAGCTTCATCGTCGGAGATCATGAGAAGATCAGGTGCTGCAACTGCTTCGGGCTCCTGCAATGCAATTCAGGCTGGCCAACTCTGGTGAGATGTTTTCCCATAAGTGGGTAAAAGAATAAACGAATCATAAGAAAGGACTTATTGCATGCGACAAAAAAATGTGATGGGATCCTCCAGTCGCCATTGGGATTCAATGATCTCCTCCGGGCCTTTGTCCATAGCCACAGCCTACCCAAATCATGGATATCATGGGAATCTTGACATGTGTGTTGCGTTGTCCAATCTTATAATCTCATTTGTTGAATGAATTGGTTTTGACCAGGTGTGCATGATGCAACCATCCCCCATCCACCTCTGTCTGCAACGAGGTTGGCCCAGCGCTGGAAGTACTCTGCGAAGAACTGCCTCAATGCAGCGGATTGCAATAGTGGACCAAAAGAAAAGGGTGTGTGAAATGAGATGCTGTGTTGGTCGTTACGACCCCACCCCCTATGGTGCCTCTAGAAAGAGTAGCATAGCAGCCATCACCATGTCCGACATCAGCCACTGAAGATTGTTTATCCTTTTTCTTTGGACGGGCTTTTGAAGGATTTTCGCGCATGATATTGCGAAGGGTCTTGGCAACCTAAGTCGCAAAATTACCCAATTATATGAAATGATTGTTTTTGATCGCACGCCAAGTTTTGACATTAAACAGGCAAGTGCATATGAGCAAAAAGTTCTAAAGTTTGAGCACCAGAAACCGGTGTTTGCGTATTCCTCTCCACTGCCTTTCGCCAATATCGTCTTGAAAAAGACATAAGGCCAAACAAAGCATCCGCTTCCTTACAATCAGACAGACTAACAAAGATATGATGGCTCCAAGGTATGTCCCCATGACATCCCAAACCCTCCCTAAAATAATTTCAGAGCAAAGGGCGTTCATGAAGAGGGTAAATGACCTGTGAACTCATTCCATGTTACGCAGCTTTGCGCGCAAACTGAAATTACAGACAAAAAACATCTCCTGCCCATTTCTTCCTTTCGCGCCGCGTCTTCCCTTTCGAAAGGGCATTCTCTGACTCTTCATCTAGCTGAAGAAAGGCTAGCTGGAACGTTCCCCACAAATATTCACCTAAGTTCATCATGTGGACACATGAGGTCCCCAACACAACTCTGGTGTGGAAAAAACATAGTGCACACAACAATGTTTTTGGACGTCGCCAACATACAACGCAATTTTTCCTTCAGCTGAGCAACACTGGGGCTTGTTTTCTGCCAAGTGCGTGATGAGTTTGAGGTAGATTGTCATGTCATGGTACGCAATCGCCTTTATGTTGGCTATCTTTGAGAAGAGTGTGTTCAGGGGCGGTTTCTTGTTGGCGCAGCAAATGAAAGCATCAGCCGGCAAACATGCTTTGATGGCACCTTAGGACCCCCACTGACACTGGGCCATATTCCAGTAATATGCACATTCATTGCATGATAGGTGCACAACTCACACACCCACATCATCCATGCACATGCGTCAGTTTCATGACCATACAATACACACCCTTACACTGAGGATGAGCCAAGGTGCTCGCAACACGGTCAGCTTCCTCTGCCGAACTCATGGGTCAAGCAGGTGGCTGCAAAGCAACACTGAGAACACTCCCAGCCAAATCAAGCTGCGCAAAACACATGCACCTATGTACAAAACATCAGAATTCTCGGTTGGCAAAAATTTGAATAGACCTGAGCAAGGCAGTGTGGGGGGGATACGGCCTTCCAGCCGCTGTCTCCGCTTCATTGCCGCACATTCCCGGCATGTGATTTGATGTTGCCAATCTTCAACATATCATAACGTACTAAACAAAGTCAAACAATATTTTCACATGAAAAAACATGTGACACCATATGACGCCATGAATCACCGGATATATACACATATGTTGTCTGTGTTGAGCATTAGCTGCATTGGGACTTTTTGCTTTGAGCCCCTTGGCAGCCTTCACTCTATCACGACCCCTGCCGACCCCTTCTGGCATACTCAACATCACATAGCAAACCCCCTCACAGGTCATGTACCCTCTTCATGAAGGCCCTTAGCTCTGACCCCTCCTAGGGAGGGTCGGGGACGTCGTGGGGACATACCTTGGAGCCTTAGGGATATACAATTCTACGTGATCCATTGTGCTACGAGTAAGATAAAGAGTCTGTCTTTGAAGCATTTGAAGCATATCGGCATGTCTGTACCACTATTCTTGTTGGTAGCAAGATTGCGGTCATCCACATATACGAACACTATGATACAGATTCCCTCAGAACCCCACTAAGGATCTCACAACCACCTTCAATAGCTGTTCTTGAAACACACTAAACCCAACAAGTTCCAAAGCAAATCAGGAATGTGGCTATGACATGCCATGGTCCACCATTTCTCACAAGTTCCAAAAGCTGCATCCCTTGGGCTTATTCCGAGTGGCGCAGGCAGCGACCGCGATCTTCAGACTCAAAGTCGTTGGCTGCACGGTGGCCTTCGGCATGGCAGAAAAGAATCCCAGAGCCTTGTGCCACAACGAAGCTTTCTCGCAGGAACCTGGGTGAGAACGCGGAGCAACTGGTGGAACTGGTTGATGGGATCAAGGGAAAAACTGAAATCTGTTTTTGTGGAGTCCTGTAAATTAAATCTGAGATCTGTTGCAAGTAATGTCATTACCGTGACTATGACTATGCCAAGTGGATCCAAGTGGAATATCTTGGGAACCTTTCTTCCCAGTTGCATGGCAGTAGAGATTCTGACGGCATGTTGAACTGGACTGCCCAGCAGAGAACCAAACGCTGAAACTCTACAATCTCTACAGCAGAGTCGCTGGAATACCTCATGTTCATGCTTAAACCATCTTAAACCCCCAGTATCTTCGGTTGGTAAACCTGGTAAACCCCCTTTTTTTCATCACAGTGATGGCTGGTAAAACCATTCCCATGGCGTCTGTTTTCATGGTGTACCCCAAATCTGGATGTTTCAACTGCCATGAGCTGCCACCAAGCCACTCATTGTAGCACAAAAGCTCACGATGTCGGGTTGGATAGCCACCAAGGGCATCAGGTGAAACAAGTCCAGGACCTGGTCAGACCGGACTCGATGCTTGGGCCATCAGATGCTGTGGTCATTCAATGGAAATCGGGGCAAAACATGTGTAGCATCAACACCTTTGCCACCCAAAAAACTTGCGATGAACATCTTTTCGGTCCGTACTGTAAGTTTGATTATTTGGGAACTAGGTATAACGGTATAACATGTATTGAAATATACTCTATAGAAGGAAATATACCCTCTGGTAATTTAACATAGTTATTGAAAATCACCATTTTTAATGGGAAAATCCACTATTTCACAGGCCATTTTCAATAGCAAACTGTTGACATAACCAGAGGGTAAGTACTTTACATCATACTCAGCTGGCTCGGATGCCTGCGACCATTGTTGCAGCTTCTCGCATGCACTCAAGGATGCGTTGAAGCTGACAATGTCCGGCAAGACCTGTCCCATTGTCACAACGAACTTTGAGGGCAATGGGAGAAAAAAAGACTGTTAGTAAACTACAAATAGAACTCAGATTGGTTTTATAACTTGTTTATAAGGGGAGATCAAAAACAGCTGATCATGGTCACTTCCAAGTGACAAGTTGAAAGCTGCTTGGCACCCCGATCACCCTGCCGACAAGAGTCTGATTATGCCGATTTTAATGGCCAAAAGTCTATTCTCATGAGCGCATTTCTTCAAGAAACAGATCTAATAGCTATTTCATTCTACTTCTTCACCAATGACATATCTAACATCTGGTTCTTTAACATAGCCATGGAAATTCCCTTATAAATGGAGGTGTTAAGGGGAAAAACATCTATAAATGCGCTATTTTCCATGGCTATGTTAAATAACCAGAGGGTATGTCATTCTACTTCATCACATTTCATGATGCCTTTAGCTGCTCCACTGTCTGTCACACCGCTGTCACACCTTGGCTCTTGGCATTTCTGCAAGCAAGAACTCCAGTGCCTCCGCCCAACTCCCGGCTTTCCTGGGCGACACTAATTGGATGCAGCATCACTGGGCGACGTGGAACCACGTCCAGCAGATGTTGTCCTTGAAATGATGAAGCCGTGCGATTTGGGTTCTTGTAATGAGGTCCTGTCAGCGAAGCAAATCATACTCCCTCAAACATCAGTGGCTGTGCAAATGTCCTTCTCAATTCTCAACGTTTCTGTAGACTGTAGCCTTCAGCTTCCAAATCCGTGGTGAATCACAAACCAAGATTCTCACATGCGCTGATGGTTGTGTTGAAACAAATCAGGTTCGGTCGCAACTTGGAGTCACAGAGAGCTCGAAAGCATTGGAACGCCAGCTGCCACTCCGAAGCTTTCTCGAAAGAACTGATGGCTGCACTGTAGCTAATCACATCTGGTTGCACGGAGACCTGGGCAAACTATGGCAAACTATGACTTTGAAGCACTTGCTGGACTTATTTCGGTCACATGTCCCTGAAAAGATTGCATGAAAGTTGGGTACTGAAGAACAACATAGGTCCTGTGGACTTGTCAGATTCCATTCAAACCTCTCAGTAGTGATTGGCCAATGCAATTCTTGATGACACAGCTGTCGACAGAGCAGGCTTCTCATCCTACTGTCATCAGTCCATCAACGTTGCTCCTATTTTTTGTGCCTTGTACCGCTTATCAAAACAATCAATCGCCAAATGCCCTTTATGTGTACTATGACATTGCCATCATCAAATAAGAAAGATTGATATGTGACTGTGTGACAATATCTGGGTCAAAGGACTCTTGGTGATCACCAAATCATCAATCCTTCATTTCACATGAAAGGCTCCGTATCAACCCTTGTTCCTTACAGCAATCCTTGTTCGTGAAATTTCAAGATTCAATGCTTACATACATTTACTCAATATTGTTGAATCCTATGTTGATGATTAAATTTAAACGGCTTAAAACAGCCAAACCCTATATATATATATATTTTAATGAGTTCATCCTGGATTTTTCTTGACCCACCGTTGCCCTTCATACCATGCCCCTGTGTCGACTAACGGCCTGCGACATCATCCGGAAGAGCTGCAAGGCTTCACTCCAGCGCTGACCCTTCTCGCAACAACTCATTGCCTGGCTGAGTCTTGGAGCACTGCTGGATCCGGTCTGACTGTTTAGAATTATGTGTTTCATGTAACATGTATATAGCCTGCATAGCATCTATGAAGCAACATGTTTAAAGAAACAGTTTGAACCACTACAACGAAGATCATCTTTTTGAGCGAAAAAAAACACATCCATAACATTTGCAGTCAAGGTATATATGTTTTTTCTTGAGAGATCACAGTCAATCAACCTCATTTGGCTGACTAGAAGGAACAAGAAACTGGGGAGTTTCGGTTTCAGTGCTTCGAATATGGGATATGCCCACATCATTGTCACTTTGAGGAGCGGGAAAGATGTAGTTTTTGGGGCTCCCAAAAGCACTCGAACTGAAATGGTTCAAACCCCAGCCCCGAGATGTTTGTAGAAGGAAATCCGCCCTTCAGTTTGGCCACTCCATGTCATTTCACTCAGGCAACTGTGGTGTCCACCAAAATCAACTTGCTGAGGACGGTTGATCACATGTTCTTTGTCAAAATGGCCATTTTAGGCTACCCACCATTCCTAAACACACCCAAAGCAATTTCGGAAACGCAACACTCTAATTTTTCAGCAGCTCATCTCTAAACAGGTTCGAGTTTCGGCATTGAAGCTGATGATGTCCGGCTGGTCGGTTGCAGGTATGGCATGAAACAGGAGCAAACCCTGCTGCCAGCGTTCCCCTTTCCTCAGCACAGGGCATTCCGAAACTGCGGCTGTGGTATCAACTTTCCAACCATATGAAACATCACAACCATCTCGTCCCTGGATTTACTGATGCTGTTTTTGTTATGTACACATCAGGTGCGCACAAAAAAGATGCCCCGGAGATGGTTCATAGATGGCGCCAAGGCCTGAAGTCTCACCCAAAGCCTGAAGCCACCTCCCAAACATTCACAAAAAAAACGTGCCAAGGACTGATGGTTCTTTCACCATGTTCATATGCTATATATTTCTATATCATATATATTCATATATCATGCAGGTTGCATATCATTGGTAATTACAACACCTCCACATCTCCACCCTTTGCCATCCCTTGGTCATACTCCAGCCTACCAGTGCATGGTAGACCCGAGATACCGTTTGAACCTACCCTCATGTTTTTTTGCTAGTCCTTCATGGGATATCTTCAATTCCCCAATCAAAATGGCCCTAAAATCCCAAAGTGCTTTTGATAAGATCGTCCAAGTCATGACCAAATCATATCAAAACCACTTATGAGAAATGTAATGACTGTTGGTTGTTCATATCATACCAAAATGACTTATGGTTATTCATATGAAACCCAATGCATCAATAACCTGGATGTAATTCAAGGCACCCAAATCATGGGCTTATCAGCCCTTCCCCACATGAGTCACTAAAAATATGCAGCCCTATCCAATCCCATCTCTGCTGGTGGATTGGTAGTTATCACTATGCAACGGGTTACACTAATCCCAGTTGATCAGGTAGGCAAAGGAAAACACATTCTTTCAAAAAAAGAACACCAACATTAAAGCTGTTTCTTTGATCAATCAACCAACATGTATCACTTGTACCATATGTTTATTTTTCATAAGAAAGGAACCGTGCGTAATTACTTCCAATCAACCAACATTTACATCAGTTTCCAATACGTTTGATATGATATCCCCATATAAGAAATTGTCGCTTCAAACGCGTTTCAAACACACTTCAAACGTTGGTGTTCACTCCCCATTTCGCTCCACACCGTTGCAGCCCTCGCGTCTCAAAGGAACTGATCATGGCGTTGAAGGACACCAGCGTTGGCTGCAGTCCCCGCCTCTGCATGGACTGGAAGAGCTGCATTGCCTGGACATAGGACGTCTGTGAAAAGAAGCACTGATTTAAGTATAGAACATAATAACATACAATATAAAAACAATATGTAATAGAATGACATATAATACAATATAATACTCCATAATGTGAATATATATAATATACTATAATCTAAACAAATACAACATAATATAGTACTATATAATATGTATATAATGTAAATAATATAGTATACAGTAAATTACAATACAATATAATATGATAAAATTCATACAATAAAATGAATATGACAACACACAAAACATGTAGCATAAGCTAATATGTAAGAAACCAGTACTGCCAGCACTATAATGTATTGCAAATAATAATGTATACGATATATGATTCTTCAAATCCGGGATATGAAATGATATGAACATTTGTTTTTTTTAAAAAAAAACTCATATTTGTAGGATGAAATTTCAGGATGTTTGATTCAATGGGTTGGTTTAAGGGAAATTTGAAACCGGAAACCATGTTTTTTTTCCCACCAAATATGGGTTTAGTTTTTCCTGTAGATTTTCCCTTAAACCAATCCAATGTTTGATGTGTTCATCACCAACGGTTGCCAATCTCCATTCTCGTCCACTTGGCGACCAAAATTCATGGGACTGTGGCCGCGTGGCCGCGGCCTGCTGCCATTGGCCGCCCTTCTCGAGGGAACTGATGGTGGCATTGAAACCTGAAGCGCAAAGTCATATGTACCTGATAGTAATCTATAGTAGACCATTTACTAGAGATGTCCTTAGGTGATATTTACTATAGTATAACACTTACTAGTTACACTAGTATACCATTTACATCCATTTACCATTCCTATCATACGTACCTGATAGTGATGTCCTTTTACTAGAGAGCCGCTTAGTATACCATTTATCATCATTTACGCACTAGTTCTGCAATTTGGGGTTACGCCCCTACCTCTATGTCTGAGTTTTGGTCCGTAGGTTCCAAAATCAAAACGGCACTGGTATGGTATCCTAGACCACTCGCTGGCATAGCGATCGATCGCCAATTGGATTGGTTGGTTCATCTGGCTTGGCTTGGCCTTCCAAGATTGGGCCATCAACATCATCAACTGGGGTTGAGCCAATCAATAGATTGTTTGGCCCCGGCAGTCGATTTGATTGATGGTCCCACACCGCTTGGAGAATATCGGCAAAAAAACAGCCCTACAGTTACAGTAAACGCGGCCATGGAAAATGGCCATGTTGAACAGGCAAATTATCCAACTAAATGGGCCATGTTCATCCATGTTCCACAGCTACGTTCTCCATGACCAGAGGGTAATCGGCATGATCGACATTAAGGATCCAGGAGCAGCTGGTCATACTTCGTAAAATCATCTTGGGAGCACCGTAATTATCTGTGAGGTTCCATGCTAAACTATGATTATTAAATTCAGAATTTATCTACCTATATCTAACTATTGACTATGGTTATCATATCCCATGAAAAAACTATGGTTAGGATGTCCCCTTCACGATCCAACCAAGCAGCTGACCACACTGTGCTGCACCTCGCGGTCAGCGCTGGCGAAGAGATCAACAGCTCGTTGCCAGTGGCTGCTGCGGCCGCAGGCTGTGATGGCAGAGATGAAACCTGGGCAACGGCTGGGTCAGGACCCAATAGAATCCCTGGAGCCACATCTGAAATGCTGGTTTTATATGGTTTCATCATCGATTTCATGAGCATTTAACTAGGGAAAATGAGGATATACTGAGTATGATATACTGGGATATAAGAGGATTCGTCAGCAATTTGAGGCCTGGCCTCAGTCGTACTTGAAACATCTAATAGTGAGTTAAAACACATCTCAACACGCATCATGTACTATATACTACCGGAATAGTTTTGGCTTAAATAGGCATCATGGTATCTTTCAACTTATGAAAGGGGCCTAAATTTGCTGCCGATCTCTCTTTCGGTATCCTTTGAAGTTCGCAAAATGCCATGTGCAATGTGGGGTCTGCACATAGGGTACCCCAAAATCCCAGGGTTCAGGGGTTCAGCATCATTTTTTTCCTGAAATCATTAAAAAATGGTGTCTTAAAATGGGAGGACCCAAGTCAAACCATGGGTTTCAATACGAAAAAAATGGTCGAAATTTCGGATGATTTGGGGTACACCTAGGACCCATTTGCGCCGTATACGAACCCCATGTTCCGCCCAGGAACTGAGAAGGTTTGGCTGAAGCACTGCTTGTCCTGCCATGCGATTCAGATTCCCAGAATAGGTTTCATGGTATTTCATGTGTATTTCTCTGCAAAATGGTGCCCATAGTTACTATAGTTTGCTAAGTTGGTGAAAATAAATGTATAAATACCTGGTACTGTAAAAGGACGTACGGTTAATGAATGTTTAGATATATCATGAATTATCATGATATATCCTGGGGCATTAAACCAATTTAGCAACCTTGGGCCCCACATTTTGTGGGATCTGCCTGGAATCAGCCCAACTTCGGCCCAGTGGCCCATTCGCTGCAAGAACTTCAAGACCTGCTGCCATTGCTCAGCTTCTTGACATGCATTCATCACCTCGGCACAGGGTCCTTCACACTGGTTTGGAAAAACTCCAAGACTGGCTAGTTCAAATGGACCGCCACGCAAATATATCACATCCTCCAAACGCCCTTTGTGAGACACAGTCTGCCATACTTCCGGGAAATCCACAGTAATATTCATGGTTAGCACGGATCCGTATCAACACCAAATGTTTGTTGCTCTTCCCTATAGTTTTCTAATGTTTGCATATGATGAGACTTAAAACCCATCTAAATCCCAAATTTTCGATGGTTATTCCACACGTTCAACCTCAAAAATGGTTATATGAACCTTCATTGTCATTATATATTACACATAATATATCTATATATATTCTAATAAATATATATATATATTATATATATGTATATATATATATATTTTTTTTTTCATGATAGTTCCACTAAATCGGATGATCTGTCCATCTGTCCATCCCAGGTCCAGGCCACCGCGTTGGCGCACACCACGTCCCTCCGGACGCTCCGCAGGGCCATCAAGTCGTACAACAGCAGCGCAAACCGCCAGTGCCGGCCACGCTGGGAGCAGCTGATGGCGACCTGCGCTGGGATTTTCCGTCGAATTCATGGAATTCAAAAGGGATTTATATGGAATCTATACGGGAACAACTAACTAACTAACTAGCTAGCTAGCTAGCTAGCTAACTAACTAACTAAATGACTAACTAGTAACTAAGTAAATAAATTATAATATATATATATATATATATTATATATGATATGATATATGTATTATTATAGGGTTACATATATGTATATATATATATATATGTATAGGGATATATAGGGGTTAAGACCAGCAGAAATAGTCAAAAAATGGAATGCAACGGGGAAAGCAGGGAGTCACATCAAAGACGCAGGAATTCAACTAATTACAGTACGAATGGCCTTTAAAGATTGTAGGAGTGTGGGATGTTTTCAGTATTTGTATGGCAGATTTCAACCACCAAGAACCAATTTAGTATTAATGAACCATAATGAACCACATATTTAAATGCTATCACACCTTATTAACAATCTTTTGAGAGGATTCATTTGTCCAAAGACTTGTGGTAGCATTAAAAATCACAAGAAATACAACTTGCCTAGTCCTGGTGGCATTGGTCAATTCATTCATGAAAAACACAACTGGGGGGATGCCTGCTTAATGGTTCGTTGGAGGGACATGTTGCAAGAAACCATCAGGAAAACATCCAGGAAACTACCAATTCTTACTATCAAAATGATATAGAAAGTTACGTAAGCATGGAACTTCCTGGAACTAATTCTGAGAGACACACCTTGACGCAGCAACAAATCACAACCATGCGTTTTCAAAAAACAGGAAACAACTCCTTGAATGGGTTCAATACAGGTTTCAAGATGCACAGAGTTAGGAAACAATGAGAGACAACAAGCGGCCTGGAGGTCTGGCTAAGCCTTTCATTTTTTCATCTTCGGATGGTGATCTTTCCAGATGGTCTTGGATTTCAACTTCCCTTTGTCTTGTTGTGTAAGCTGAAGGGAACAAATCGGCAATCCTTGAGGTCCTTAGAGCAAAACACGGTAGATTATCATCAACATAGGATAGATGAGCCGTTTACTTTTACCATCAACCTGGGCAAATTACTATATTAAAATTGAATAAACCATTTTTGTTGGGAGAAGTATCCCTACTAACCAGGATTTATATATTTATAGTGACCCTTTTGAGAGGTTTCAAGCAGTATCACTTCCACAAATATTCAGTTACGTCCCCATGATGCCATTTAATATCCCCATAACTGCATGTAATTGCTGGTTTCTCTCCCCAACATTTTTTTGGTCGAAAATCACCGTGTTTCATGTTCAAATCACTCCCTATTTGCCGGTGAAATCACCATGTTCAACGCCCAAATTGCTACTTAACTCTCAACTTTAGCTGGATCAATCTGTGATACATCCATATGTTTCCGGAATCCACCATTTTCCGCAGGAAATCCACCATTTTTGACCATTTTTCCACGCAACGCCATGACGCAAGGCCGTCCCGGATATATAGGTCCCAGGGACGCTGTAGCTGACCACATCCGCTGCGGACCGCATCGTCAGCTGGGCGAAGAGGTTGAGGCCCCGCTGCCATTGGCTGCCCAGCTGCAAGGCACTCATGGTGGAGTTGAAACTGATGACCTGAAACGCTTTCGATGGATGATCTCGTCGTTTAAGTACTGTGATATATATATATATAATAAATCACATAGATAGATAGATAGATAGATAGATAGATCGATAGATAGATCGATAGATAGATAGATAAATAGATAGATAGATAGATAGATAGATAGATAGATAGCAGTAGGTAGAATATAGATAGGTAGATAGGTAGATAGATAGATAGGTAGATAGATAGACAGATAGATAGATCGATCGATTTATCGATCGATAGATAGATACATAGATAGATCGATCGATCGATAGATAGATAGATGGATAGATATATCATACATGTATATAGAACATTGGAACATGATGTACATTGATGTACTATGTATATATGGACAATGATAGACTATGTATATATATATATATACACCCATATATAATGTATCATATGTATCATCATGTTATGATGCTGAAGCCACAGACTGGTACAAGTGAGCCAAAAATGGGGTTCTACCTATGGTTGCTGGTCAATTCCTCATGCAGCAACCATGACTGGTGCTTGTCAGGGAAGTTCCCCTTGGGAGTTCTTGGGATCTATGAAGAATTCCTTCCGTGATTCCGTGATGTCTGTGTTTGAGACGCACATCCGCCAAAAATGGGTGTTGGTGAATACATATTCTAGGCAAATGTTGAGAATTGCCCACAGCCCCAGTCATCAACCATCGATCTAAGATGATCTAATACAACCATCAACGGTGTCAGCTATGGATTTCTCATGCCCTGACTATTCTGACATTTTGAGGGTGAAGTCCCATTTGCTTGTTGATCAAATCCATATCATTCCAATGAACTTCTGCAAGAGGTTCCCCACTTTTTTCTTCAACAGATTCAACCCTCCATCTCTGCTGGTGAAAAACTCCACAAAATCACCTGCCAACTTTTTATGCGCATACCAGTGAGGAAGTAGTCTGAAACCAATGCATACATACACACATATATATATATATCTATTATACAACTGCGATATCGCATATTGTTCCTTTTGCCACGGATTTCACCCCCCTGGCGACAAGTTAAAGACCTCCCAAAAAAAGCGCGGTTTGGAAAGGGATTTTAATGATTTACACATATTTGGGACCATGAAATCCATGGAATGGGGATGTTGAATAGAGGGGTGGGATTATTCCTGGGATGCATCTCCATCACCTCCCAGTTCCGATGGCTTAACACAATTACCAGAGCGTATACTTTTTGTTGGTAAATCCCTAGGAATCACCATTGCCATTAGATTTCATTGAACATCTATTTATCCCATAAATATTCAATCTCGTGACTATCCCAAGAAAATCGCATGAAATCACCATATCCCATTAATCCATCTACAGTTAAATCGTTCAATCCCATTAAAACATAAATTCCATACAAATCATTAATCCTATAATCACCATGAATCTGAATACTCCATAAATCCCATTAAACCTCCATTTATCATTTATTCCATGAATATCGAACGAAAATCCCATTAAATCACCACAATTCGCCCATTGCCACGCCACATCCTGCTGCACTTCTGCCACTGCCATGGCCGTGAAAAGCTCAAGCGCTCGCTCCCAAGGCGTCGATCCATCGCCGGCAAAGGCGCTGATGGTCGAGTTAAAGCCTGGTGGCCGTGGAAACCCATAGTGAAACTAGTGAAACCATGGTTGTTTCAATACTCAAATGGTTTTCTTACTCGTTCATGACTTGGGGGTACCTGAATCTTAGGAAAATCATCATTCACCCACGAGTAAAGTAGCATAACTATGAAAAAGAACATGTTGAAGTTCCGCAAATCATCGAACTAAATTGCCGTTTTCAAAAGCCATGTCAAATTGCAGGAAGGGAAGTCACAAAAAATAAGAATTAACTAGAAAAGAAGGGGAAGAGTATGAAGAACATGTCGATTAACAATCGAACGAAAGGGTCATAACAATTCCAATTCTGGGCCATCATGTTGTAAGAATCTAATGACCATAGTCAAGAAAGATATAGGCCTGGGAACGCCTGGGTGCAGGGCCTATCTAAGAATCATTGCCCACAACATGAGAATTAGATAGGAAGAATGGACACATCATGGGAGAATTGAGGATTGACAATTGAACAACTGGGATTTAGCTGGGTAATAATCAGAGATAATAGGTGATAATAGAATATAATGTGATGCAATGGCAATATAGGAAGGATGTGGGGCTGAGGCAAAATTACACTGTTCTGACCCTCTGAAATGGTTGTCTACCATCAAACGTGGTTCATTTTGAACCGGCAGCATTGGGTTTTTCGTCATTGAAGGGTTTGACCAGAAATGTTGAGAACGATGCGTGAAAAAAAACTATTTCAGTAATGATAACGATGATATTCATTGGAATTGGAGGTACAGTATCCTATGTTCAAGTAAAACCATGTGCGAGACCCACCCTTCTCCCTATCCATGTCTCCAAATGGACATTTGAGATGGCCAACATATGAAGGGTTGGTATTTGATGACCCAAGAAGAACTGCTAGGATGGGATGTCGGCTAAAGTGATGGATGGAGAGTGACTGTTGTATATTCCGAATATAATCCCACTAAAGGAATATCAAACCTGGATTAATAAGGCTATATGTTTCCTCCAAGCATTGTAAATATAATATATCATCAAGTTTCCAACACTTTAGCATTACTTAGTATATTTCATTAATTTATATAATTCAAGTATCAGTAATAACATCCCTGGATTGATAAACAGTGTTGCAAAAATGATTCCCAATTAACAGCTCAGGGAGGGTTGCCATTGCCGGAGCTGGGACACATCCATTCGGTCTAAATCTCCAACATCTGGACATTGGATGTAGTGGAAATATGGTGAAAGTAGTGGGAGAACATTCCCTTACAATAATTTAGTACCCATAGGATCCATGGTGCTGGTATATATGCTAACATTGGGGGTATATTGAAGGTAAATGTTACCATATATAGCATACATGGATCCTATGGGGTAAACTATAAATTCACGAATTCGTGGTTTCTGGGTGTACAAGATTAGGGAGAAGGGATTCCAACTCCAAACCACCACTGGCGGTGGGGTGATGCTAAACATATACAGTCGGCATTGTAGATACTGTACATCAAATGCCTACAACATCCGACAACACTCTTAGGTCCGAAATTGGGACACTCACCAAGCCAAGAACGCTGCCCAGAAACTAAACTCATCTGGCCGAAGCTGAGCTGTAGCTATAGTGTCAAACAAGAGCAATGCTTGCCTGATCGGCACTGATCTTCAGGCACTGTCGATACTCAATGAACCTACCACCCCGGTGCAAGCCATATATAGGGGTATTATAACTATTCTCTCGATTTCCAACCCCAAGCAAAAACCGTACATTTGGATCTCCACTGGTGTATTCCTCGCTGCAGCTATTACTATCACTATGAACTAATTACATATTCGCTCACCTAGAATACGTATAGCTAGTCAGCCACGTTTGCCACAGCTGAGCAAGTATCTAAGCAAAGCCGACAACCTCATTTCCAAAAAAAAAATGTGGCTGAAACAAACGGAACCAGCTGCTGCCACTCATTGCCCTTGTCGCACGCTGCAATGGCCGCATTGAAGCTTATAACCTTGGTGAAGCATTCCAGAACACACACATTGTACATCATGGATATTCTTGGGTATTGTGGCCCACTTCATCTTGTCGATGCTGTTAAACATGCTTAAACTATATCCAAATACTTATTCTTATACCACCATACATGTCCCTCTGTTTGTTGGCCTTCAACCAAAAACAGATGACGTCATGATGGCTCCACTTCCCAATCTGCAATGAATGACCTGCAGGTTATGACTGATACAACTACCATCTGGTTATGACATTCACAGTTTGCCATGGAAAGATCCACCCAGCTATTGATAGGTAAACCATCTATTTCGATTAGGGCCATTTTCCATGGCTATGTTAAATAACCAGAGGGTAATTTTATATATATATATATCAAACTGATGACAAATACATCACAGTCATACAAGCCAATGAATAGCTATCAACTATCAACGGACTTCAGGCGGATGCTATGATAAACACATATGACATCCCCCTTAATCCCTTGTGGTGAAGTAATCATCTGGTGTGGGATATACCTTGATATCTATTTATCTCTGCATCTAGATATAAATGTGTATACCCTCTGGTAAACTAACATAGCTATTGAAAATCACTATCTTTAATAGGTAAATCAACTATAACTGGGCCATTTTCCATAGCTATGTCAAATTACCAGAGGGTATATATATTATATATATATATCAAATTTTCAGATGTATATTGTATCTGTTTCTACTGTAAATATCAACCTTGCAAGCTATTCACATCATCCCAGCTCTTCTCCACGAAACATTCGGCCGCACTTCCGCCGTGGGCATCGCTTCTAAGAGCCCCAGTGCCAGTGGCCACTGCACCCCGTCAGCGGCGCAACTGATGGCAGCGTTGAAACTGAAAACGTTGGGTTTCAGCGCGACCACCTGCGCACACGACGTAAACCAGCCTGGTGTGTGTTATCATGGTGACAGGTGGGAGCATCCTCAGAAACTCTGGTTCTCCCATGATTTTTCTTTGTGGTTTCCCATGAAATTTGAATACTTTTCATGGGTTTCCTATGTTTTTTTGGCTGAAACCAATCCAACGATGCCAAGATCTCGTTCTGAAACAGAGAAGAAACGCTGAAAATCTCATTGCTCAATGTTGCGCCTCCCCATACCTTCTGTGTTCTACCTCTTATGGCCAAGCTTGGATACCCTACACTTATTGTTTTCTTGATGTTTAGCTGCTTTGGTAAAATTTGGTATATATAATTTGGTATCTTTCGCCATGTATGGTACACTGAAGCTACAATACCATCCAAGGCCGACCCAGGGGGCAGGTTGATGGTTAGGTTGTCCTGCAAAATTGACAATGAAATGGTAGATCATGGTAGATCCATGTGCAAGAACCTCATTGCCGCTTCCAAATTTGACGCTCCCACCATGGCTTTACTAAGCTCAGCAACTTGCATGGCACCGAAGAAGCAAAGAGCCACTTGCCAATGTGCACCTCTTCCTCAGCAGGTGGGTCGTCCGACCAGCTCCAGCTGCCAGCCACGATGTGGATCGAAATCTCATGACGAAAACCCTAGGGTCAACATACCAAAAGATGTGGAAAACCCAGGGTTCCCCCAAGAAAATACTCTACAAATGATTGATTTTCCACATCTATGTTAGTTTACCATGCGTAACCAGTGCACATTCAAACATGACGAAATCATTGTGCTTCCAAACAGGTCTTGAATGTTGACCCCACATTGAATTGTCTGAAAAGTGAGTACCCCGAAAGCCACTGGTCAATCATCATCCTATCCAATTTCTGCAGGATATACACCGTTTTCAATCGAACCCACCATACAAACACTTTCTGGTTTCATGTCACCACCACCACACAAGGCAAGGTTCTGCATGAGCTGATCGCAGCCGTGTAACCTTGGTAGAGCCCAGTGGGAAGGTACTGGGTGTTCACACCCTTACCGTAGCCTAAACGTAGTATTTTTTACCGACTGCGAGCTTCAAACCCAACACATATAAGTTAGTGTATGACTCTCTATCTGTATATTTATATATTTATATATATAGGTATATATATCTATATCTATATATATATAATATGCATATTTAAAATACTATATTAGGTTATATTGTTTATATTATATTATTTTATCTTATTTTACTTTACTGCATGATATGGAGGAATTTAGGCCTGTCTTGAGACACGTGCGATATTTCGATCAAACAGCGCTACGCCAAAGGACTGAAAACGTTCGGGTGAACCAATAGGCCAGGCATAGCTTCCAGAAGCCTGGGAGGTGCCAACGGCTGGAAAATTCCGGTAGGTACCCTCTGGTAATTTAACATAACTATGGAAAATCACCATAGAAATAGAGAATGGTGATTTTCCATAGTTATGTAACAAATTACCAGAGGGTATATAAACCCTCATGGATTGATGTCGCCGGATCCCCAAAGAAAAAGAGCCCTCAATGGATTCCTCATTTCTGGTGGAATTCCCAGTGGAAAAATAACAAATCGCCTACTAAGCAAACTCGTGACAACTGTATTCTCAACCATCACTCATCAAGGATATCAAATCACCTTTCCGACATATCCGCAGATTGCTGTTGACACACGACCATATGAAGATCTCATAAAATGGTGCTACCCTCAAATCATCCGGTCATTGGATCATTTTAGTGTTGAAACAGCCATGGTTTTCCGTGGGGATCCTTTTTTCAGACACCACTTTAATTAAGACAACCCCATATTTAGATTCGTGAGAATATCCCACTGTTAATCCCATAGATATTTGCTTATTTAAGTGATCATCACAGCCATTCATAGTTTTTTTTTCTACGGAGACAGGACGGAACACGACAGGAAGTTTATTGTGAAAAATCCCCATGAACCAATCACTGGTGCTTAGTAGGATGAGAAATGATCTACCCTCTGGTAATGACTAACATAGCTATTGAAGCCATGGCCCATGTAGTTCGTTGATTTACCTATTATTTTGATGGTGATTTTCCAGTTCGCAAACTGTTAGTTTACCAGAGGGTATCTATAATAATAACCATTAACCATCATCCCATTCCCTCATTCCCTACTAAGCACCAGCAAGATCAAGGCAACCAATCACTAAAGTTTTGTTAGTAACATTATTAACAAACACTATGGTCAATGAGGACATGCCATTGTCGATTGGTTAGTAGTTGACGGTTAAATCCCCACCAACCAACCAACAACGGAACACATTATATATGGAAGATATGGAAAGTGTCGGTTTTACTGTCCCAAAACATGATTTTCCGTTAGCAAAGTAAGGGATTTAACATATATTTAGAATGGATTTAAGCATGAAACATCCATCCAAAACATGATTTTACCATGAAAACATAGGGGGGTTAGATGGATTTAACAATATTTAACCAATTTAAATGGGTTTAACCATGAAAAAATAGGGATTTAGATGGATTTAACCATGAAACATGGTGGTTAAATACCACGTTTCACTCTCCCCTGCGCCACGGCACTGGCAAATGTCTTGCCACACCGAGCTCCGGCCCAAAGAGGAGATGTTCACGCTGCAGCTGCCTCGCTGTCGTCGTTGTTGTTCAATGGGGATTTCATCCACAAAACTGGGTCTGTAACTAACATCAACCCTCTGGTGATGACTAACATAGCTGCCATAGCTATTGAAAATGACCATTTATAGTGGATTTTCCCATTAATCATGGTGATTTTCCATAGCTATGTTAGTTTACCAGAGGGAAACTGATTTAATCCTATAAAGTAGGGTTAACATGGGCGAAGTTTGGGGCTCAACCCCCAACCATGAGGATGTCATCAACAAAAACTATAGATTTAACCAGCAGAAACTGCGAATCTAAGCGGCAACCTAGAAGAACTATATGGACTTCATCGATTCTCTCCTTGTTTGCTGAAAGAGGTGGACATAGCTGGCAAGTCTTGATAAACTGATTTTGGATAATGAACATGCAATATTGGAGGAACATAAGGACACGTATAATATTGGGATTGAGCCAGCAAAAAAACGTGGATCAAACATGTGGATAATACTGAATTACTTGGATTTAAGCATTGAACATGTGGATGTCACTTCAGAATGGTGGTAAAAAATGGCCCATGCTCCACATGG
The DNA here is from genome assembly GCA_947184155.2 of Cladocopium goreaui. Classification (NCBI taxonomy): domain Eukaryota; class Dinophyceae; order Suessiales; family Symbiodiniaceae; genus Cladocopium; species Cladocopium goreaui. The sequence continues at coordinate 123,486 of CAMXCT020004657.1, forward strand.
AGCTAGGGATATCATCCACCTTTCAACCAGCAAAAGCTATCAACAAATGAGACATGTACCATCTGGTTATGACTAACATAGCCATGGAAAATCACCATTTTTAATAGGTACACCATCTATCTCTATGGGCCATTTTCCATGGCTATGTTAAATAGCCAAAGGGTAAAGTAAAAACAGTGAGACCTAGACCAAATTTATCCAATGAGATCATCAAATATCATGTGCATGTTATTAATAGGCTTGTATTACACACACAAGAAACAAAACACTGGGAAATGACCACTTCCCGCGAGCATTGCTCATCTACTGGCGAGGTGCGAGAATCCACCTTTCCATCCTCAGCTTTCCAGGTTGGAGTGGAGACAAGAATTCACCTAGATCGTGAAGCTTCCCAACAAATAGTCTTCAACATCCATCAGAAGACTGCTGAAAGATTATTCGTTTTTTTTCAACACATGCAAATCAATTTATGTCAACTGACATCCTAAGAACATGGTCAATGTTGGAGTAAATCATTTTTATTGCACAACTTATAAACCATGAAGCTAGGGCCATGTTGCCTCACATGTTTTGGCAGGATTATCGGCACACCTGGTGAGCACACCTAGGATCTTGCACGTGCCCAGGAAACCCTCTCGTAAACGAACTGCAATGGAAACCATGTCCCATTTAGTTCGCTGATCTAGCCATATATATATATACGGTAACTAAATATACGAACTGGTATTTCATACTACCTCCGGGCCTCGCGGTCTGGCCCGCCCTCCACATATTTAAATGTCGTTACCGTATATATATATATATTGCTGTAAGATTGTGATTTTCCACAGCTATGTTGGTTTACCAAAAAGTAAAAAGCAAACCTGGTTTTTCCTTCAAGCACATGCCAACATTCTCACTAGCTGTGGCTGTCGAAGTGACTGTGACTGGCACATCCATTCTAGATATTCCACTGGATGCATCCCATATGTTGACCGATTTGTATCCAGTGGCCACAATCAACAATCACATAAATATGCATATATACATCATATATATATATATATTGTCTTTTTTGAAAAAAAATAAGTATATATATAAATGAAAAATAAATAAATAGAAACATATATACAAATAAATACATAAATAAATCATATATATATATATATCCGTCCGGGGGGATTAGTGGACGTTAGTTCAAGGGTGAAAGTGCGTTTCGTGCTGGCAGGGTCTTGCAAAATGACGTCGAACCCCTCTTCAAAAATCCATTGATTTATGATGCTTTCTTTTCAAAAGTCGTGGTTTTTATCACGTTTTTATGTTTCTTCGTTTTTCTTGTTTTCTGTTGCTCCATTTTTTTGGCGAAGGCCTTTTCATCCGAATGCGTCAGCATAAAGTCTTTTGCCAGTTGCTTGAAACAAGTCTTGCCTTTGTACAAATCGCCATTGCCATTGCCTCACGTATAGTAACAATTGTGGATTATTCTTGTGTCCTTTGATTGTAGAGGATAAAGTGCAAGGAAATTGGTCCTTGACAAGACGTAACCCATATCTGTTGACGTAACATGTAACATCTTTCTATGAGAACGCAAAGTCCATAGCGTATCATGTAGTATCTTTCTATGTCAACACATATTCCATAACATAACGCGTCACATGTGCGTAGTTCAACACAAATCACATGACGTAACATGTCATATGCGTGTAGTTCGACACAAATTCCATCACGTACCATGTCACATCTTTCTGTCAACAGACAATTCCAGAAAATAACATGTCACATGTGTGTAGTTCAACACAAATCCTATGACCTAACATGTCACATGTGTGTAGTTCAACACAAATCCCATGACCTAACATGTCACATGTGTGTAGTTCAACACAAATTCCATGACGTAACATGTTTCATGTATATATGTCAATGCTTTCCAAAATGCATCCGTATCTGTTTAATGTATACTTGAACGTCATTGCGCCCCCCCTCTCACTCCCTCCCCAAAATCCCACGTCAAAAATGCGTGAAAAATGGGTCCGGTAAATTCCCCGCTAGCAAATATATGTATATATATTTATATATATATATATATTTAATGTATGGTATGGTATGGTATGGTATGTATGTAATTACGATTAATTAGTAGTATTACAGATATAATTAAATAGTATTATACATTATTATAGTGTACATAATGATAAATATGCCGGAATTATGCTGGTATGTATGTTACAAATACTATCCGCCCAGCATCGCGGCCAAGCCACTCGGCTTGACCCCTCCACAAGGTGCTTTGAACCTGCCTCGCGCGCGGGAACAATGATGGGGGCGAGGGCGGCCAAAAAAGGCCCCGAATGGATCCTTGATACAATTTGTTCTTTCTCCAACTGCTTGGGGTCTACGGGGGTGTAATTTGATACTACTTAGCCACTGGGTTGGCTCAACTACAAATGGTTTCTGAGGCCTGAAGCTTTCACACTAGCTCGTGCTAGAGCTTGCTAGTGCATTGACCTCAGCATACCTCAAACATGATTTATTGCCACTGGTTTTTGAGTGCGCCACAGAGAATAGCTCTTAAGTTTTGATAACATATATCGGGATCCAGCAACTTCCAGCAAAAGCTAGGTGTCATGATGTGTCATGTTCGGCCTTTGCGGTGAAAGAAGTTGTTCTGTGGCATGTCAGTGGGCTTTTCGTGACCCTGTAAAACCACCATGTATATATATATATATGAGAAAATAGCGTACCCTATTCCATCCACTCATTAATCATCAAGTTCAGAATTAAAATAGATGTTCGCAAAAGGCATGTTTTGAACATGTTTCGGGTATATACATACAAAATTTTCAGACACAGCACATCTGGTAAAAAGGTGCTCCGCAAGTTATCAATTGGTTTTTATTGTTTATCAACCCATTCATCAGTAGATATGGGAGTTACTTACAGAACTTACGTATCTTGGGGTCCCCACAGTAGCTACAGTCAGCAAACAACGTGGTAGCACTGTAGGACTGTTGTTGTTCATCCCATCCCAAGCTGGTCGATGAATTTTCAGGTCTGGGGCCGCAAACGCAACTGGAAGATATCAATAGGCATATTACCTGTACATCCAAATCCCCCCCTCACCCCAATATGAAAAATCCGGAATACCATTTTGGTGTCACAATGGTTTTCCGATACATCTCAAGGGCAAACTTAAATTGTCACAGCCATCATCCCATCAGCCCATGCTCTACCCATGGCATAAATATGGAGGTTTCCAACCCATGGAGGTACCCCAAATCATCCAAATTTTACAGTCCATTTTTGTATTAAAGCAACCATGGTTTTGGTGACCCCCGCAAATATCCTTCCTATCCATCATGACACATCATGGCACTTGAACCCACCCCGGTCCTTAACATGTCGCAGACTCGCGAAAGTTCCATGCCACTTCCGTGCCCTCCGCCAAGCCAAAAAGCGCAAAGTCATCCATGTCGCGCCGCTGTGTCAAACGCAGCATGGGTGGACGGACTGCCTTTTTCCATTGTTAGGTGTCTGAAAATGGACTTTATAGCCCAATACATTCAGATACATTCAGTTTTCAATGGAAAAAGGATACTTTTCCCATGGGATTTTGGGGCGCCTGATTTTCTGAGATACTGAATTTTCCAGGTGACCACTGAGGTGCTACCTGATGGGACGATAGTAATTCTGTTCACAGGCCCATGCCGATCATGATGGGAACATTTTGCGTTCATGCTGAGAACAAAATAATAGTTCATAAGAATAATAGAGTAAACAACCATAAACTAAAACGAACCCGTAGCTGCTTTCGGAGCGGCAGTCTTGTCCTCAAATTGGCGTTGCATGTGGCAAAATCATTCATAAAATGAACTCACCACAAGCAGCTTGGAGTGTGAGCTTCTAGGACAACGCATCATTAAAACCATTTGAACCAGTCCTTAGGCTACAGACCTTCCAAATTTTGGATACTGCATTACTACTTTCCGTATCCTGTCATTAAGGTTATTCTCCTGACTGAACCTGGCTCTCAACTGGCCCATTGCAGCCTTCATATTTGAAAAATAGCACGACTACACGCGCGGTTTTCCACCCGCTAGCAAAAACAAGCTTTGTCCCTCGCAGAGCAGTTCATGGGTCAAGTCAAATCAAAAGTTGCTGGCTGAAACCATTATGCAGTTTCAATGAGCACACAGCCTTTCTCCACTGGTCGCAGAACCAGCCCGTTGGGAGGCCGGGTCTGCTGGATTTTCCTCTGGCAAATCATCCCATCCCCCTGATTATAAACAAATTCAATACTAAAACCAAATGAACAAGTTCAATACTAAAACCATGGTCTCGATTGGGCGGCTAGGAGATGAGAATGTCCAAAGACAACTAAGACACTTGCCGCTGATCAGCTCAGAGTGAAAAGCGCAGCAGTGCACAGCATCTATGTTTAAAACGGTTTAAGATGTTTCCTCGCTGACATGCATGGATGGTGGTCTTGTCAACTCAGCCATCACTGCATGCCACAAAGGAGAACTGCAGGTCCAGATGGTCGAAGCTATCACGAACCATATCTAGAACGTCCAAAAGTTCTCAAGTATTGACCTGCCTTCCACTGTCCGCTCTTCTCCTTGGTTAGCCGGGTGGCCATGAAAAACAGAGCTAGATGCGAAGTGGATGTTGAGGGGATGAACGTGTTGCTGGTCAAACATCAGGCCCAAAGGACCAGAAATCTGGCCAAATTACTTTAATTCTTACCTCGTCTCCCTCGTGTCTTAATTTGTTCCCCATGATTACTGTCCTCGTTCGTTAATTTGCAGGTGCAAATTAAGGCTTTACCTCGTTAATTCGAAGGAAGAAAGTAGCTTGTGGGCCTTCTTTCCAGGGTCCAACCCCAAGGAAAAAAACATTTCAGCTTCCGAAAAGTTTTTTTCCACGATCCACGGTCTCTTGCAGTGATTTTTAAATCTGAATCTGATCGGTCTTTGCGCTTCTTGCGCTTGGGTGGTGACATCTCTGACATTATCGCAGAGATGCAATGCTCTTCTGGAGCAACTCTGAATCCTACTGCTTCTGCAGCCGTCAACCCACGAAGCGGGCCTCTCGCGATAGAAAATAAAACTTTTTGGGGCCTGAAAAGTTTTTTTTCCTTCCTTGCCTGCTGACCGGCCTCTGGCGATAGAAAATAAAACTTTTTGGGGCCTGAAAAGTTTTTTTTCCTTCCTTGCCTCCTGACCGACCTCTGGCGATAGAAAATAAAACTTTTTGGGGCCTGAAAAGTTTTTTTTCCTTCCTTGCCTGCTGACCGGCCTCTGGCGATAGAAAATAAAACTTTTTGGGGCCTGAAAAGTTGTTTTTCCTTCCTTGCCTGCTGACCGGCCTCTGGCGATAGAAAATAAAACTTTTTGGGGCCTGAAAAGTTTTTTTTCCTTCCTTGCCTGCTGACCGGCCTCTGGCGATAGAAAATAAAACTTTTTGGGGCCTGAAAAGTTTTTTTTCCTTCCTTGCCTGCTGACCGGCCTCTGGCGATAGAAAATAAAACTTTTTGGGGCCTGAAAAGTTTTTTTCCTTCCTTGCCTGCTGACCGGCCTCTAGCGATAGAAAATAAAACTTTTTGGGGCCTGAAAAGTTGTTTTTTCCTTCCTTGCCTGCTGACCGGCCTCTGGCGATAGAAAATAAAACTTTTTGGGGCCTGAAAAGTTGTTTTTCCTTCCTTGCCTGCTGACCGGCCTCTGGCGATAGAAAATAAAACTTTTTGGGGCCTGAAAAGTTTTTTTTCCTTCCTTGCCTGCTGACCGGCCTCTGGCGATAGAAAATAAAACTTTTTGGGGCCTGAAAAGTTTTTTTTCCTTCCTTGCCTGCTGACCGGCCTCTGGCGATAGAAAATAAAACTTTTTGGGGCCTGAAAAGTTTTTTTTCCTTCCTTGCCTGCTGACCGGCCTCTGGCGATAGAAAATAAAACTTTTTGGGGCCTGAAAAGTTTTTTTCCTTCCTTGCCTGCTGACCGGCCTCTGGCGATAGAAAATAAAACTTTTTGGGGCCTGAAAAGTTGTTTTTCCTTCCTTGCCTGCTGACCGGCCTCTGGCGATAGAAAATAAAACTTTTTGGGGCCTGAAAAGTTTTTTTTCCTTCCTTGCCTGCTGACCGGCCTCTGGCGATAGAAAATAAAACTTTTTGGGGCCTGAAAAGTTTTTTTTCCTTCCTTGCCTGCTGACCGGCCTCTGGCGATAGAAAATAAAACTTTTTGGGGCCTGAAAAGTTTTTTTCCTTCCTTGCCTGCTGACCGGCCTCTGGCGATAGAAAATAAAACTTTTTGGGGCCTGAAAAGTTTTTTTTCCTTCCTTGCCTGCTGACCGGCCTCTGGCGATAGAAAATAAAACTTTTTGGGGCCTGAAAAGTTTTTTTTCCTTCCTTGCCTGCTGACCGGCCTCTGGCGATAGAAAATAAAACTTTTTGGGGCCTGAAAAGTGTTTTTTCCTTCCTTGCCTGCTGACCGGCCTCTGGCCCCCAAAAAAGTTTTTCTAGCCAAGCCCAAGCATGCAACAGAACCAATGCAAGGCTACCTCGTCGAGGTCGGCTAATTCTGATGAGCAAATTAAGGGCTGACCTCGCTAATTCCTGCAACCTGCCTCGTTGCCTCGGCTGTCCTCGCTATAATTTGTGCAGAGAAATGGTGGTTATTTATCGACGAAACACCTCCGTTCTGGGTACCTCATTTTTGACCTATGTCAGTTGGACTTGTGCAGGTCGCTGCCACAAATCTGCGAACTCCCATCTTGAGCTCACGGGTCAGGCAGCAGGGTTTGGCCATCTGGAGGGCAACAAAACATATCAAAGCCATCCAACAAACTGCCTCAGTCAAACACGGAAAAACTCTCCGAACTTGAAGAAACAATGTTAAACACTCTAAGGACAATACCAATCGACTTACTGGTGCTTAGTAGGGAATTTTCGGGAATGATCCACAAGAATTATTAATAATCCCAGCAACCCCCAGCAACCCATCCATTCCCTACGTAAAACGAAGCAGTAAGTCGATTCAAGAGATCCCCAGATTTCATCACCCACCGCTGTACATGACCCAAAGGAGCTCGCAGTCGACCGAGTCTCACAGGAAGAGATGACGTCGCAGAGACTGACGAGAGAACATAACTGAGGACTTTCGTCCTGGCACCCCGAAAGGTCCCAGCCACATCCCTTTTTTAAAAACGAAAAAAGGGCCTAAAAACGAAAAATTGGGACAGTAGATTTACGAAAAAAACAAACCAATTCCCGTTTATACAATCAAGAACTTGTAAGGATTCAACCAGCCAGAATCAATGTCGAACCCCAAAAAAACATGGTGATTGATTGTGGAAAGCTGGTGATGTGGCAAACCTGGCTGGAAGGCTGAATCCAGTGCTGAGATTGAGGCTACCGAAACAGTGCACAGGTTGCATGGATTCATGTTCACCTCATTTAGCTGTATGGTCGCTGATTCGGTGATGGTTTTAGTTCTGAAAATCCCATTGATTGCTACACGCCGGGTCCCAAACAGGACAGATAAGTGGTTCCCTACCGATGCTGATTTACTCTTCTACTCAGTGCTGCTTTCAACCCTACTCAAACATATTCGTCTCTTGAAAGTATCATCACCAAATGTAGGGAAAAAACACAAAGACATAGTTTTGAACGCACCGACAGATGAGTTCCCACCAAAATACTTTACATCTTAGTACTTTCTATCATCATAGGGGTATTCTGCAATAGTACAGTGGTCTTCAACCATTTTGACGGTGACTCATATTCAATAAATACATATATACATGTATATATATATATGCAATGTGGGGCCCCCTAGATAGCTAAGTTGGTTCATAATTTCAAGAACTATGGTTTATGATACCTATAATGGTGTTTGTCAACCAACTTAGCTATCCAGGGGGCCCCACATTGTATACACGTACGCGTATATATGTATAGTATATGTATGTATATATAAATATATATGTATGTATGTATATATATATACATATATATATGTATGTATGTATATATATATATATACACATTTTTGTATGTATATATATATATATGTCATATATATATAATAAATGGGGTCAATCTTTTGGGAACCCAATTTGCCAACAAAACATCATCAACCAGGTATCGAAGACACTCAGTGCGCGTTGCCACTGCGTTGCCTTCGCGCAGGAGGTGATCACGACCTCACATCGCAGTTTTGGCTCGGGAAACATCTGCTGAAATGGTGCCATGGTGTCATTCATGCCATGTCATGGTGATTCAATCGGGATTTACCAACAAAAATGGGGATATGCATGGAATGAACCTCTGGTAATTTAAAGGTTGCTATGGAAAATGGTCCATTTTCTGCGATTGTTTAGCTAGTAAAATAGAAATTGTCCATAGCAAACTGTTAAATTCTGGTCTTCAAAGATAGAAACAACTCCTTGATTTATCGGAGAGCCCCATCAACCCCGGATGAATTGAAATGCCCAGGCCAGTCTATCACAATGAATGGTTTTACTGTACTCCAGCTACACTCTTGTCCGGGTTCCCTCGTTCAGGAGCAAATTGGCTTTCGGTCGGACGGAAATGTTGAGGTTGTTATACAAGGGGTACTAACTTTGTGGAACATACCAACAACTGCAGGCGAACGAATGCTAGGCTAATCCTCCCACTTGGTCAGCGGTTCTACAGTAAACAATGTTCAAAAAATCACGTAGCTGAAGAAGGATTATGACTATGACTATGAATATGTTCTGCTTATCATTTGAGACCATAAGACTTAAAACAGGTCATGAACCTACATTATTCACGCCCATCCTGGAGCAATCTAAAAACAGAAACGAACTATCTTCAGGGCAGGAAAGTCATCCTCAAAAATATGTTTTGACATATTCAATGTACTCCAGGATGGTTTTCTGGTTGGCTGAATTGTCCACCGAAGAATATCCTAGAAGCAAGTTGATTTGCAGTCATCACCCGGCCACAGGGCATGGAAATATTTTTCGAGGTTGTGCATCAGAAAGTACCCCCATCTGTTGTTTGCTTTTGGCTGCTCCCCAGAAAAATGTCAGCCAAGGGTGGCAGGCCGCTGTATGGGCAATGATTGGGGTGTTATTTGCTGTGGTGCTGCCATGGATTGGTGGGATAAATGATGAACTGCCACCTGTGCCAGGATTCAATTTAAAAAACATGTCATGAATTCCAATGATTTTGGTTTGGCATATTGGCTGCCCTTGAGAGGATTGCTGGGGACACGGAAGGTAGCGACAGACGCTTTGATTCGTTCATTTCGGGGTATGTCCGTGAAGCAAATGGCCGCAACCCAAAGCGGCGGCTGGATAGCGGGAGCGAACCTGTAATTTCAAAATCGGCCTACATTTTTTGGAGGACATGTTTGGTTTCTTTTGATTTCGCATAAATTGTTTGTGTGTTTGTTTGTGCAAGAATTGTCAAACATATTTCCCTGCAACGTGCTGCGCCCGGGCAGCATGACAGAACGAATGGAAAATCGTTCAGTGACTTGTGCATGAACTCTTTCATGTCGTTTCATGGGCATTTCATTCGCTGGTGCACCTCACAACTTCAACACTTCATTGCTTCTGCATCTCAAAATCTTTCTTATAGACCACCGATTTCAAATAGCTGTTGTGTTTTCGAAACTTCCGCCCCGGCGGGTGCCGGGCACTATTTGGTACAAGTGATGTTGCAATAATGGTTACGGCCGTTGAGGCAATGTTCCGAGACAAAAAAGGGGCCAGTACTGGGGCGATCCATGGATCAAAGCAACCTGAAGCAATACCTTTTTTTGCCTATTGCATTAAAACATTTCAAACGATAAGTCCCACGTACACAACAAAAAACAAAAGATGTATCTCTGACAAGAAATGATCCATTCCTCGGCGAGCACATTGCGCTGTAATGATACCAGGGAACAATACAGCTACTACAGCTACTACAGCTACTACAGCTACTACAGTTACTTCTACTTCTACTACGACTACAACTATAACTACTTCTTCTACTTCTACTTCTACTACGGCTACAACTATAGCTATTGTTACTATTGAAACTCTTGTTACTATTGTAACTATTGCAACTGTTGTAACTGTGGTAACTACTGTTACTATCGTAACTCTTGTAGAGATCTTGTCCAGGAGGTCTTGCCAAGAGACCTTTACTCTTGTCTAGAGGTCTTGCCAAGAGACCCCTTAAAGCGATCTGTGCAAAGAGAGAGCTCTTATAGAGCTCTTGTACGCAGATCTTGCCAGGAGACCTATCATGGAGATATTGTACAGAGACCTGCTGAAGAGAGCAGAGGTCTTCCTCGGAGATCATTTTCAGATAGCTTGGCCAGAGATCTTACTTTGAGATCCCTCACAAAGATCTTCTGTGGAGATCTCCTATAGACACCTTGTACAGATGATAGCCCTACACAGGAATCTTGCACAGCAGCTTCTACAGAGAACCTTTCAAGGACATCTTGCGCACTATCTTCTACAGAGATCCTCACAAAGGGAACTTGCAGAATCTGACCTGGTATCTCTTCTTTTCACTACTAGGGTCGCTCTGGTCCTGCTAGCTTGCAGCCACTGATGATTTTAGGTCCTTTCCACTTTTCCCTTTAGAATCCTAACTGCGCACTGTTTGGGGTCTCTTGCCGGGATAAAATATATATGTTTGCTTCTGTTTGAATCGGAGGGTGTGTAAATGAAAAATGTGATTCGTTTTTTCCAATTTTGCTTCCATTCGAACCAACGGTGGTGTAGAAAAAATGGATCTAGGTGGGTTTTTCCCATTTCAGAGTGGTTGAAGATTCATTCATACTTGTCCCCCTGTCTTTTCTCCAACAAGAGAGTTGGTGTTCAAAAAGAAGAACTATACATACTAGTTGCTTCTATTTGAAACAGTGGGTGCGTAAAATCAGAATCTAGGCCGGTTTTTCATCTTTTTGAATAGTTGAAGATCTACATACATACATACATACATACATACATACATACATACATTACATTACATACATTACATACATTACATACATTACATACATTCATACATTCATACATTCATTCATACATACATACATACATACATACATTACATACATACATACATTACATACATACATACATTACATACATACATTACATACATACATTACATACATACATTACATACATACATTACATACATACATTACATACATACATTACATACATACATTACATACATACATTACATACATACATTACATACATACATTACATACATACATTACATACATACATTACATACATACATTACATACATACATTACATACATACATTTCATACATACATTACATACATACATTACATACATACATTACATACATACATTACATACATACATTACATACATACATTACATACATACATTACATACATACATTACATACATACATTACATACATACATTACATACATACATACA
>CAMXCT020004657.1:135028-157528 GCA_947184155.2 Cladocopium goreaui
ACATTACATACATTACATACATTACATACATACATACATGACATACATACATGACATACATACATTACTTACATACATACATTACATTACATTACATTACATTACATTACATTACATTACATTACATTACATACATTACATACATTACATACATTACATACATTACATACATTACATACATTACATACATTACATACATTACATACATTACATACATTACATACATTACATACATTACATACATTACATACATTACACACATTACACACATTACATACATTACATACATTACATACATTACATACATTACATACATTACATACATTATATACATTACATACATTACATACATTACATACATTACATACATTACATACATTACATACATTACATACATTACATACATTACATACATTACATACATTACATACATTACATACATACATAACATACATTACATACATTACATACATTACATACATTACATACATTACATACATTACATACATTACATACATTACATACATTACATACATTACATACATTACATACATACATACATTACATACATTACATACATTACATACATTACATACATACATACATACATTACATACATTACATACATACATACATACATACATACATACATACATACATACATACATACATACATACATACATACATACATACATACATACATACATACATACATACATACATACATACATACATACATACATACATACATACATACATACATACATACATACATACATACATACATACATACATACATACATACATACATACATACATACATATATATATCATACTTTTTGCATCTTTGGCTGCATTTCCCACCAATTTTTTCCACCCTCCTACAGGAAAGGCCAGTGGCTTGGCTTGTTTCCTGAACAAAAGACGACGGGACGGTCGTGGAATGAGGGCCTTCGAACTAAGACATGCGCACTGTTGTTAGTACGAAGGCAGTGTGTCTTGGCCCAGAGGGCTTTGAAACAGCCCTGCACTTGCAAAAGATTGAGGACGAATTGACAATTCACATGTAAACTACAGTATATGCCATGTTCTTTCCTAGTGAAGCCAGACTGGCCACTTCGACGGCAAACGCTCTGCAAACCTTACATAGTGCCTTTCAGTAATTAATATATAGAGTTTTACCTTTCTGGACGCCTGAAACTGAAAGTAAAGCCTGATTTCATGCTTTTATGACCTCATGATGCCTCACTCTGTGGCCCACTCGACATTGGGGACAGGATGATCTCAAGCTGGGATCATGGCGTAGAAAAATGTTTTTGGCCGTCGGAAAACAGTGAGGGTACCAGAGTCGGTAATGATTTATCACCATTTTGGTGGTACATAACCCTCCAATTATGTAATTGTCAGGGATTTGGTGTGTTTTTCCGGGTCACTTTTAATTTCAAATAGAAGATATGATCGGTGATTCGGTATGTTTTGGCAATATCTTCTATTGAAACGCACTCGGGACTTGGCGGGATTTGGGTTGTTTCTAATTGAAAAAAACTCCATAATATCTTCTATCTCTGGGTCACAGAATATAAATTACCAGAGGGTATTGGCTTTCGCCAGAAAACAACATAAGCTGTAGACTGTAATGCACAAGGTCCATGTCATGTCTACACACATATCATAGGTCCCTACCTGTCAAAACTTTCGCGTATTTTAGGTATGTCAAATTTCATGTCAAAACTGTAGAGAATCCATCTGTTGCGGACCAGTGATCACCGTGTTATCCAAATCGTGTGGCTTTCCGCTCAATGCTCCTTTCAGCCAACTCTGCGGACTTAGGTGCCAAGAATCCGTTCCCCACACAATATAATGCATATACATATACATACTTGTATATACACACAATATACCAATATCAAAAAAACATGCACACCTTGAACTTTTGCACCCCAACTTCCAACATCTTCCAATATCCAGCTGAGTGACACTCATACTCACCTCATCCGCAGCCTGCGCAGCGCTTCGCATCAGGTGGTACTGCAGGGCCTCTTGCCACTGCTGCGCCTTGCCACATGAACTCAGCAGGGCGTTCCAGCTGACGCCATCCGCCAGCTGACCCAGCAGCAGTGACCTAAGGGAGCAACGAAAGCGGTCAAGTTGGGATGTTGAAAGATGGGGATGTGGAAGAAGAATGGCTGGAACTTGGATGCTTTATCTGGTTGGGTTTTGCCATATGTTACCACTATCCATGTACTGGGTTACATGTTGGATTTTGAGTGATCCTTGAGGTGAAATGTCAAATTACAACAAAGAAACAGGTCAGTCGGTCAGTCATCACAAAAGGCAGCCATACGACTGAAAGAAACTCGCAGCCAACTGCCAATGTCCCATGCTCTCCTTGGATATGCACTGGCTGCTCAGACGAGGACACTCACCAACTTTACAGCTGGGTACCGCGTCATCACATGTATGTGTGTGTATATGTATATATATAAATAAATGTATGTATATATATATATATTCATATGTATATATATATATATTCATATGTATATATATATATTATATTCTGTTATGTTTTCTTTTATCATATTATATTAAATTACATTATATGAAATGACATCACATTATATTATATAATATTGTATTATATAAAATTATATTAATTATATGGTATTAATATCAAATTATATTAGTTATATTGTATAAATATTTCATTAAATTAAATCACATGATAACATATGATATCATATCAAATTATATTAAATCATATTATATTATATTATGTCATATTCTATTCTATTCTATCCGGTTCCATTATAATATAATATAATATAATATAATATTGTATCATATTATATTATATATTATATTATATTATATATTATATTATATATTATATTATATATTATATTATATTATATATTATATCATGTTATATTATATTATATTACATTACAGTACATTATGCCAAATTATATCATATTATATGTCAAAGGTCAACACGTCACCCGCAGGTTTCTGGGTCCAAATGATGACATGTACTATCGCAATCTATGAGCCAAGTTAACAAGTATATCAGGCACATCATCCCATACCAACCTGTTTGGAGCAGCAAGGTGAACCGCTGAGCCGCTAGATTTGTCAAGCGTCACCGATGCTGCTGATGAGGGCATTAAGACAAATCAAATTCGGAGCAACTTGCGATGAATTCATTGCCTCACAGTGGACAGTGTCCCCGTGACAAGCTTGGGCTATTAGGATGAGGCTAGTAATGGAAAAGGCATCATAAGTGGTCATGCTTCCAGGACAAGAATGCAGCAAATTGGGAAAGTCCAAACCCCCCAAAAGACCCTGCACTATTCTTCTACACGAATGATATCCACGATATACAGTAAAACAGACAGCGAAATCATATCTACTGTTGTTGGTTTTGTTGTCACTTGCACAAATGGACCCCCCTGGCTTATCAGTAGAAGGGTACTAAGTTTTAACATAAAATACAATTCTAAACCACTATTTTGGGACCTCCCCGATTAATAAACTCGAGGGACATCCATCTGGGGTCGACAATAGTCCTTGTTTCGCTGAAGGTGTTCAGTGTTTCTCAAAATTGAGGTGCCCCAAGTCACCATTCATTTCCCTACCGGATACCTCGGAGTCTCCCTTAATGAGCAAACCTCCAAATCCTCATTCTTTTCATGGTTAAGTCTAAAAACATGGTAGGATCACCATTCATGGCATTTCTACGCCATGAACCCGCTCCAACCCCCGGTTGGTTTTCGACTCCACTGGTTCGCCCAAGGTGCTGTGAAAACCTGCAGGGTCTGCTGCCACTGCCAAGCCTTCTGACATGCAGAGATCGCTGCACTGAAACTGACCACGTCCGGACTCACCTGGAACCTGGCTGTGATTTCACAACGAATCCTGAATGGTGCCTACGTTTGTTGCTGATCCAACTCGGAGGTTTCTAAAATCATGGGGGATCCCAAAGTCACCATGGGTTTCAGTTCCACCACTAAAAATGGCCCCATTTTGGATGATATACCCGGATGACTTTGGACACCTCCATTTGCCTGAAACATTGGCGATTGAAAAGAAACAGTGAATTTCCGGAAAGTTCCAACGAAGATATACTCCAGGACTCTCTGGGCAAACATCTTGGATACATTTGCTTCTGTGCAGAAGGCTTCCCGATCTTACCCGCGAAATGGCCTTCATAAACTGGGCCTACGGGACCCCAATGAATTAGCTACACATAAGTAGGTACTCTGTACTATTGCAACGGTTCGCAGCTAAAGCATCAAATTAGCTAATTATTGTAGTTCATTCGAATATGCATTCATAATGTACCTATGTTACATCTATGGTAAAAGATTATAGATCATACCCTGGATATATATATATATATTATATATTATAAGATTATAGATCAGACCCTTGTCTTTATCATTGATATATAGCACAGTACCAACTGGGGAAATATTAGCAATGCATACTGCATACACCGGGTGACGTGACCATGGACTCGAAAATCCGAAGAGCTCGTTTCCATTGCGTCACCTTCTCACATAAACCTCGAATGGGCAGCGACGAATTCCCTTGAAAGCCGTCTAAAGCAACCCCCGAAAAAGATAGAACAGGAATCTACTAGGAATTCCAATCAGCTAGCACATAACCACAGAATTCCACAGAGATATTTTGAAAAAACAGCAAATGTACCGTTGACCCTCTCAGTGCCCATCAAATTGAGTAAAGGTACGAAGCGATTGAGTTGAATAGCAATGTTCATCGTGGCATCAAAACTTTTCTTTGTTGCTCTAAAGGTCTATTTGCGAACCAGCTAATGGGGTGCCATTGCGAGTGGCAGAATCCAAACTCCGTCCTTCCAACAAACCACTCACAAAGCACAATTTAATGCAAGTTTAATCCGAGCCAAGGCAAATTAAATGACAAATACATCATAATACATCCAAGATCGGCATTTTCCCATTGGTCATCACCATTTGGCCAAACAACTGATGGCAGCATTGAAGCTGATCGCATCATGGATATCGGAGGATGAAAAGAGCCATAGTCCGCGCAGCCATTGATGCGCCTTCCTCGGTGTCCGCAGAAAATCAACACTCATCAAAACTGTCACTTGACATGATGAATGGATATGAATGGATTCCGTTTGACATGATGAATGCATTCCTTTAGAAACCTCTGAAACCTCCGAAACCTCAAAAGTGGCTCCAGCAAACCATCAGCAAGGCTTTCCGGGTTTCGCATTCGCACATCGACTCGAAAGATGTACAAAGATACTATCCAGTAAACTTAATATAGCTATGGAAAATGCCCTACGTATTGATGATTTACCGTGCACCTATGGAAAAGTGGTGATTGTTCCACATGTTAATTTACCAGAGGGTACAGTAATACAGTATATCGTAGGTTTGAAAGGTTGCAACTGCAACATACTGCAACAACCGCAGCAACGCTTGCGCAGGCGAGTTTGGATGGATCCAATGGAAGGATGTTGGCTCAACTGCTGGGATGATAAATCATGAATCGTCTTGAAGTCTGGATGGCCAATGTCAAGTAGCTGTAGCCTTTGTCATTAATGTAGGTCAATGTCAATTAAAATCAGTGGATGGTCAATGTCACGTATCCTGTATGTCAACTGGATGGAGTTCTGAATGCAGGATAGACATCGATATTTTCTTCGTGGTGACATGTGGTGACTCTTGCACACATGTTGGTCAACAAATGCAACACAGAATTACAAGAAGTGTACAATTACAAGTCCTACCGTGGCACTAGAAACAAATCAAAATAGAAAAATCTGAATCAAGAACATCCAAGAACCAACCCTTGAAAAATTTGAAGCCCAAGCGTCTCTAATGAACCTCAGTTGAGCTTTGCAATGGCTGCGATTCAGCTAGCAGTGGCTGAAATCCATCTCAACACATGAGCCAATTGCTTGTTCCGTGCTACTGGGATAAGCAAAGGACAAACATTGTCCATGATAGGGCATACTTATTTGAATCCACCTGCAAATCAATGTATAGTTTTTTTTCGCTCACTGCTCACATCCTCAAACCAAACCGACTAGGGCTTACTTGATAATCAAGTTTGCTTTACAATCGGGAAACAACACATGTATGGCCAAAACAAGGCTAGTGCTGGATCTTCTTTACTTTAGCAGGATTGCATGGGCTTTGTACCTCGTACATCCGGGTGAAACAATGATCACCTTCCAAACCCATGGCAGCTTGTAGGGTTTTCATCATCTGAACTTCAATGGGCTGCCACTTTTCCCGGGCCTCCTTCATAGGATCCCCCTCCACCAACCATTCTTTGAGGAACTTTCAAGCTTTTGACACTGCCTGACACTACCATAGCACACAAGCGGCTGGACATTACCTGACCCAAGAAGACATCCAGCTTCGGAAGCATGTGACGTAGCAACCCTGGCGGCAATTTCATTCTTTCAAAATTGGGTACGCAATCTAGAAACCACTCACTATCCTTCAATACCATGCAAAAAAAAAAGTAAAGTAAACTCACATCTTAGGATGCCGACTCCCGGATTGACAAACCCTGAGTCTTAAGTGGGGGGTATCCCCAATGAATAGTGATAATGAATTATACATATAATTATATATATACCTCAATATATACCAGTATATACTGCTAAAGTTGGTACCTCCCTTTTGATAAACTAGGGCCTGACATTGTTTTCGCCTCACAACTGGTTAGAAGACAGAAACTGCATCCTGCCGCCAAGATGCTAAGTGTGGAATTGAAGCCTCGGCGTTGCCACAGGATGGCGTTGCTAAGTGGTTAAGGTGGCAAATCTATGCACAGCTGGATCCGGTTATAGATAAAAACAAATCACTTGATCCATTCAAGAACTTTACTAAGCCCCAGTTTTTTGTGATGAGTTGGGCCCGCAGGGTTTTTTCATCTTGGGCCCGCCCATTTTGAACGTGTTGTGATTTAAGTACTTGCGGTGCTCTCCCAGAAGACGACCCTGTACCATCCCCCAAAATCCTGCATGAATTCATCGGACCACTGTCGAGGGACACTGCTTCACAGCCACAACTTTTTAGTTGACGTAGCTACCAAACATGAGCAACACACAATGAATCTGGCACAACGCACAACACGCGTATCTTTTGAAATGCAACGACGGCTAATATGCACATAACATATGATACATTAGTGTATGGAAGCACACATAATTTTACATACAGGTGTAAATATATATATATGTATATATATATATATGTGTGTCATGTATTATACAAAATATATGGTATATGTACTGATGTAATATACAAACTATTACAACCGTATGACTCTTGCAATGAAACTGTTTGGGGAAGGCGGTTTCAGTGCCAAGCGCCAAGCAACTCACAACATTCGGTTGCACCTTTGAGCTGCGCATGGACTGGAACCTGAGCGAATCTCAATGATTTAAAACCCAATTGCGTATGCCAAAAAGATAAAAGGATATGACAACCTTAAGTTGATGGTTTACGTATATTTATGTACGTTTCTGTATTTTGTTTACATATGTCTATGTGTGTCTATGTTTGAACTCCCCATAACAATAACCTCATTGTTTTCATGGTGAAAGGCGGTGAAGTCATGAACAAAATCCCCCATGTTTTGCATGTTCTTGTCAGATCTTGCTGGATCTTGCTAGTAAAAACCCAACTCTTCGTTTGCAAAATGCCGTATTGCTAGGTGAAATCCCCATCATATTGCTATATTTCTTGTTCGAATCCTCATGTTTGTATCATGTTTCTAGAAGCTGTTGTGTATGATTACATCCCAATTTCGGGAATAGATCACCATGTTTGCAGGTGAAATCCCAATCTGTTGCTGGGAAATCATCATTTTGCCTGGTGAAATCCATGATTTTTGCTGGTTAAATCATGACCTCCCCATACTTTTTCTCGGTGACTTCTCGAAACCAGCCTAGGCTAACCGCTCTGTGGCACCTGCTGCCCCGGTACATTTGCAAGGCTTCCTCCCAGCGTCCCATCTTCTCGCAGGCGTTCAAATAGGCGCCATAGGAGAAAACATTGGGCTGAAGTTGCTGCAAAGGCATGGATTGAAACCTGAGTTTTATCATGGGATCTGTCATGATCTGACCGAATTCATGGATTGGTTTAAGGGAAATTTACCAGGAAAACCATGGAACCCTCCATTAATTATATTAATTTGAAGGGAAAAAACCATCGTTTCCTGTAGATGTTCTCTTAAATCAGCCCAGGAATTCATGGAAATTTAATAAAATTTCACCAGCAAAGATGTTTTTGTTTAAATATAATATTTCCACTGTATGAATATATGAGTAATATATTAATATATCAAATAGATAACTATATAATCATCTAGCTATAGCAATATAATGCAATAGATTCATATACTATAGTGAATTTAGATACGGATATTTTAGATCATATTAATTTCAGTATGTTCATATCACTATTTAATAACTATATTACTTGATAATCTCTGTATTGGCTATACTTTAGATAATTCTATTGCTGATATGAGATTAATAGTACTATTATATGAAATTATCTAAAGTATCAGTATCATATTACTTGAAATTATACTATTTAGATAATTTCATATAATTCCCAAAATATCTCATAGACCATCCCCCAAAACGAACGTTTCCTGCCAGTGGCATTGAGTGGCGACGTGCGTAACCGCTACACAAAGAAAATATGGCCATGTTCCCGGTGTTTTTTTTTGATAAACCACTGGGAGTTTCTTTGGGGATTGGAAACACATGTCTTTTGACATCTAACATGAAATTCGCTCCAGATATGCTATACATCCAGTAAATATCTGGAGTTTGATATACTGTATTGTCGAATGAAACATACCATCTGGTTATGACTAACAGTTGGCCATGGAAAATCACCATGCTATTCATAGGTAAACCATCTATTTCTATGGGCCATCTATACCATGGCTATGTTTAAAAACCAGAGGGTAACATATACATCTTCAGTAGATCTGGCGATTTTGAATGTCTTCGGCGATTTGGAATAATTCCGCGGGTTTTTCACAAGCTTCGGAAGCGCAACATTTTGCAAGAATTAGCCTCCGCCGGATCTTCGTGCCGAAAGAGTTTCTATAAATAAATATACATGTACAGGATGGGGCCCCATAGTTAGCTAAGTTGGTTTATAATTATAATAACAAGCGGTGTATGATACTTAAAACATTTTATAACTATATGTAGATGGGGTTATAAGCCAACTTATAACTGGGGGGCCTCATCCTGTAATGATAGCATACCCCAAATATCAAATATCATTGTATCCAACAAATACGGATTCCACATCTTCACCCCAGAAATGGGGGATATTCAACAGTTGACTGCTCAAAGCAACTTGTCCCCTCCGAAAAAACATCCCAGACAGGTGGCCTCAAGTATCCTTGAAGGCACAAGCCTCTTTTTCTTCTAGAAATCTCTAATTAATTGTAAAACAAACTAAGCACAGCTTGCAGAACGGACACACACCCTGCCTAATGAATGTTCCAGACAGAAGCTTCGAAGGCTAGATGGCAAGGTCACCCGCTCCAGGCTTTGGTTGAACATATGGCCAAAACTCAAGCTTTGAAGACTCGATGGCAAGGTCACTCGCTCCAGGCTTTGGTTGAAGTCATTGCCAAAACTCAAGCTTTGAAGACTCGATGGCAAGGTCAGCTGCTCCAGGCTTTGGTTGAACATAAGGCCAAAACTCAAGCATTGAAGACTCGATGGCAAGGTCACCCGCTCCAAATTTTGGTTGAAGTCATTGCCAAAACTCAAGCTTTGAAGACTCGATGGCAAGGTCACCCACTCCAGGCTTTGGGTGAACATATCGCCAAAACTCAAGCTTTGAAGACTCGATGGCAAGGTCACCCGCTCCAGGCTTTGGTTGAACATATGGCCAAAACTCAAGCTTTGAAGACTCGATGGCAAGGTCACTCGCTCCAGGCTTTGGTTGAAGTCATTGCCAAAACTCAAGCTTTGAAGACTCGATGGCAAGGTCAGCTGCTCCAGGCTTTGGTTGAACATAAGGCCAAAACTCAAGCATTGAAGACTCGATGGCAAGGTCACCCGCTCCAGGCTTTGGTTGAACATTGCCAAAACTCAAGCTTTGAAGACTCGATGGCAAGGTCACTCGCTCCAGGCTTTGGTTGAACATAAGGCCAAAACTCAAGCTTTGAAGACTCGAGGGCAAGGTCACTCGCTCCAGGCTTCGGTTGAAATCCTGGACAAAACTCAAGCTTTGAAGACTCGATGAAAAGGTCGCCCGCTGCAGGCTTCGCTTGAAGATATGGCCAAACCTCATGCTTTGAAGGCTCGATGGCAAGGTCACCCGCTCCAGGCTTTGGTTGAAATCCTGGACAAAACTCAAGCTTTGAAGGCTCGATGGCAAGGTCACCCGCTCCAGGCTTTGGTTGAACATATGGCCAAACCTCATGCTTTGAAGGCTCGATGGCAAGGTCACCCGATCCAGGCTTCGCTTGAACATATCGCCAAAACTCAAGCTTTGAAGACTCGATGGCAAGGTCACCCGCTCCAGGCTTTGGTTGAACATAGGGCCAAAACTCAAGCTTTGAAGACTCGATGGCAAGGTCACTCGCTCCAGGCTTTGGTTGAACATATCGCCAAAACTCAAGCTTTGAAGACTCGATGGCAAGGTCACCCGCTCCAGGCTTCGGTTGAACATATCTCCAAAACTCAAGCATTGAAGACTCGATGGCAAGGTCACCCGCTCCAGGCTTTGGTTGAAGTCATTGCCAAAACTCAAGTTTTGAAGACTCGATGGCAAGGTCAGCTGCTCCAGGCTTTGGTTGAAATTCTGGCCAAAACTCATGCTTTGAAGGCTCGATGGCAAGGTCACCCGCTCCAGGCTTTGGTTGAAGTCATTGCCAAAACTCAAGTTTTGAAGTCTTGATGGCAAGGTCACCTGCTCCAGGCTTTGGTCGAAACCATCAGTAAAAATCAAGCTTGCGAGGCTGCGGGGGAGATGATTTAAACACTCTCCAAACATTGATCCCTCAAGTTGTGTGACACCTTCTAGCGCAAACTCTCTGTCACACGTTGGGAGCCCACATACATAACGCCATGCAGTGTACAAATTGGTTGGTATGTAAGTGGAGGACAACATTGTTGATTTTCCAGCAATCCCTTGCTCTCCCAAGGTTTGATCAAGCGCTAGCTTTCGATTCACATGATGCACGGCGAGCTTTGCACCTGGCCTGCATGGAAGCTTCTCTGACACCAACCTGCGCAGGTCATACCCAAGCATGCAGCGAGGGACGCTCAATGTCACTCCGTCGCCAGTCAAGCACAGCACCTGAAGATCAACCTCATCAGTTTCATCTGCTGCACCTTTGTCAGTAGATGGATCCTCATAGCCATGATGTGCACCGGACATCGGTCAGAAATTACATACCCACCACGGCGCTAAGCCAAAATGTCCACAAAACCAACATGCACAACCCTGAAATCTAACATGAAACCTATTTTTTTCGCATTAAGCATATTCCAATGCCATTCTGTGAGGGCCGCTGCATTCCATTTGAGGCCCACCTTGCTCATGTTAAATTGTCACCTACCTCAGGGTCACCTTTGCCCCTACCCCAACTAGGTTCACATTCGCCCCTACCTCAAATACCTTTCTACTTAATAAGTCATTCAACCTTTTAGGGCTTAAAACTGGGGACAAGGGACATTTAGGGGGAACTTGGGGACATTGGTTAGGGGGGACCGGGGGACCGGGGTCACTTACCTTCCTAATAAGCCATTCAACCTTTTAGTGTTTAAAACCAGGGACAGGGGGCATTTAGTGGGGACTTGGGGACATTGGTTAGGGGGGGACCGGGGGCACTCACCTTTCGACTTCATAAATCATTTAACTTTTTTGGTTCTTACATGGGGACCAGGGACACTTGGGGACGTTGGTTAAGGGAGGACCCGGGTGGAAGTTACTTGAAATGTATGCTGCCACAAAGCATCCAGGACGTCTTGGAAGTTAGTTGACCTGGATACAACGTAGCACGCAGAACAGGTTTTGAAGTTCCTTGAGCTGCATGTTATAAAGTAGCATCCAGAGCGTGGTGGAAGTGATTTGAAATGGATGTTACAACATAGCACCCAGAACGTCTTGGAAGTTACTGGAAACGGATGTTACAACGTAGCCTCCAGAGCGTCTTGGAAGATGCTTGACACGGAAGTTGCAACATAGCACGCGGAACAGGTTGGAAGTTGCTTGAAATG
This sequence comes from Cladocopium goreaui, assembly GCA_947184155.2. Lineage (NCBI taxonomy): Eukaryota > Dinophyceae > Suessiales > Symbiodiniaceae > Cladocopium > Cladocopium goreaui. The sequence continues at coordinate 147,310 of CAMXCT020004657.1, forward strand.
GTTGTTGCAACGCGGCATGCAGAACGTCTTGGAAGTTGCTTGAAATGGATGTTGCAACGTAGCTTGCAGAACGTCTTGGAAGATGCTTGAAACCTATGTGGCAACATAGCACGCAGAATAGGTTGAAAGTTCCTTGAATTGCAAGTTACAAAGTAACAACCAGAGCATCGTTAGCATGCACAACGTCTTGGAAGTTGCTTGAAAAGGATGTTAGGGCTGACTGTCACAGCTGGAAAACGATCCTTTAACACCTCTAAAACTATTGCGCCTGCCACGCAAAACGAGGTCGAGTAATGTTTTTAAAGGTTGCAAACCTCATGGGGGAATCGGCAAGAAGGTTGCAACCAAAATTTCACCCCTGGTGTTGGTATGTCGGGAAATCATCTACACAAAAACTAAGGGGCCATTTCAGATTGCAAAATCACGATTCTCACACATAATCCATCTATCAATAATGTACCCCTATTAAAAATGGCCTCTGGAGTAGTAACATGTAGTACCCCTGTGTTATGATCCAGTTGTATATGGGCTATAGCAACATTATAGTATACATGGGTTATGAACATGTATAGACAGCTTACGTACTAAATGGAATGCACCTGACAGTTGTAAGAAATCCTGGATCAGTTGGGAGATGGTGAACATCCCAGTATAATATAACCCCGAACCCCATAGTCCCAGTGTTTCATAGTTACATTTCATATTTACAGGATGGTGCCCCCCAGTTATAAGTTGGTTTATAAATCCCATGAATACTATTGGTATATCTACCATAAACCATAGAATTCAGCCACTTATAACAGGGCTTGGTAAATGTCCCATTTTGGAGATTTTGAACATCCCACAAGCTTGTCCTGCCAGGACACAACTTCCGCGCTCCATCGATGCATCCGCCTGTGGCATTGGCTCCGATGGCCGCAGTGTAACTCACCAGGTCGGGCTGCAGCTGATCGGCCTGGGGCAAGGGCTATAACCGACCCTCATCAAGCATAGCAATGGCAAATCCCCATGAAGACATTGGAAAATATAGGAAAATCATGGGAAAAGATGAGGAACTCACATAGAAATGAAGGCTTATAGCTGGGAAAATCATCTATAAATGGAGATTTTAATGGGAAATTCCCGAACTAAATGGAGGTTTATAGCTGGGAAATTCATCTAATATTGTATATTATATAGATATAGATATAGAGGATGTTGCATTGAGATGTTTGATTACTGGAGGGTAAATGGTAATCATCCCCTTTCTAAGTTCCCAGTCATACGTGGTTTCATCCCCTACATCCATCATGGTTTCTGCCGGATGTTTAATAGTGTTTCTTAATACAAGGGGGAAATAGGGGGAAGGTATTATCCATTTGATAATCAAATACGGAAGTGTTACCATGACAAATTGGGACTTTATGGATTTTGAAATAATATATAATCATAATCAAAGCGATTATCATTGGATCTTAATGGAGTAATTAGAATCATAACACACTGCGTGGCCTCCCCTTTTATGTTTGTTGGTCTATAAGCCGATCCAACTAGGTTGCCTGGTTAGGCTACTTAGCCTATAACCAGCAAGCATCTATCGATTGGAGGCCTCGGGCAAGTTATTGGGGAAATCGAACTGCCAGGGTACTATGAGGGTTGGACAAGGGGGATTTAGTCAACCGAAAAATGGATAAAACTCATCAGTGGCGAAGCCAACATTGAAGTCTAAGTGGACACATACGGATTTTTGACAATTTAGGAAGATCAGAATAGAATGGTTAACTGCTAACTGATTCGCAAAGTAGTGACCATGGCTTTTACCCAAGTATATATACGGATTTCCTAAACAATCCGCCTCAACCAATTGTGGGATTGACTGGCTAGTGGTTTCAAACCACCAGAAACAAAAAAGATCGCGATTTTGGATCGAATCATTCTCAAATTAAGGGGGGCACAATTTACTGAAACCACCAACCGCCTATGTTTTGGTTTGAAGCATGGATAGGCATGAAGTAACCAACACAGAACGAGCAGATTTACCAACAAATGCTACGATTTTGTATGATGCAGTGGGGGATGAACATTAGTCACCCTAAAGTCACATGGACATAGGCCAATCATGACCAATCAACAACGAGGTAAGACATGTAGGGATGAATTAACCAAAAATATTGGAGTACAACAAAAGAATTTCAGTGGAAACATCAAGACCATCTCATGTGTTGCCATATTTTATCTGGGAAATGAATAAAAGAACACAGCAGCCAACGAGGCATTCAATGTTTTTTTTAAACCAACCTCGAGGGTGGCATGAAACTTGTTTTCACTGGCAAATTTGTCCAAACTTTGGAATTTTATTTTATATGGTGATATTTACTTATTAGGTCTTTGTTTACCCACAACTCTACGTTCACCCGTCTGTATTGATACTCTTGAAGGTCAAGGTGACGAAAAAAATGAAAGACGTCAAGAAAATGGACAACAGGATATGAGCACGGATAGACCAACACCAACAAAACACGACGTGATGACATGGATCATCATCCCAGTGCTTGGGAGTTGAAGAATCACACTTTACAACTTAAGGAAAACGGGGTCAAAAGGGTCAAAGCAGCCTGCCAAACATCATTCTTTTGAACTTGTAGAATCTTGCAAATGGAAGTTCATCCAATTCATTTCCCCAACTTCCCTCTTGAACTTTCCCACAAATGGACGCCCCGTTCTCTGCAACAAATCAACAACCACCGGGTCGCACCTTTGGGTCGCCACCAAGGCACCTGCAGCTCCGCAAATAGCTGGCATGCTCGAGGCCAGTAGCTCATCTGCGTGAAAGCCACCATGGCAGCGGTGTAGTGCCAGAGATCTAAGAGTCCTGCAGCTTAGGCAACCCAACAAATAGGAAGCAACGAAACGAACAATTAGGGTCTATATAATCACCAAACCTTGGATTCGTATACACTTGGATTATGAATGGGTTTTATTGATTGAAATAACTAGGCTAAGTATGGCTAAGTAGCATGGATGTACTGTGGATATATCAAACTAGTTAAATGGGGTTAAATGGGGTTAATAAACATTAATAAACCAACAGTTATAGATCTCAGGGGGGCCTTCCTGCAATGACAGGGCAGCTGAGACCATAATGGTACCATGGTCCTGTCTCTTGCCGCAAAATCTGCAGAACTGTATGCAGCGTCTCTGCTTGATTCTTCTTGCCTAGGGCCTGCAATAGTTCTTGAATTTGAATCTTTTGCGGCCTGCCCTTCTTCTTGTGAACGAAAGGGAGCAAAACAACCTTGGCAAGTTTTGCTGTTGAAAGCATTGTGTGATAAAGGACCTACCGTACCTGTTCAATCCTTTTCATATGTGCTATAGCGCTGTGGTAAAAATATCGCTTGCATGGGGTCATCCGGCCGCCAGGGATATTCATGGAAGTATGAGCCCAATGACCCAAATGCGTATTTTTTGGCACACATCTAGTCATCTTGACCAATGCAATCAAGTCCTTCAACATCTTTCAACTGAGCAAATAATAAATGTAAATGAATGTAAATGAATGTAAATGAATGTAAATGAGCTCTACCACTGGCAAACAGCGAGCCAACCGATGCGTTGCACATTGAAATAAGGTCACATGGTGATGATTGGTAAGGTTCTGCAGCCAAGGGGGCCCACTGCAAAGCACTTGGATTATTTGGATTCTGCACTGGAACAGGAACTAAAACAATGTTGAGGAATATGGTGTACCGAAGTCGCAAAACATACTGGTTTCTCTTGTCCAGATCCCTTGCAAGATGCCACAAGACAGTCGAGTTACCCTTGTCTGTGTGAGGCCAGAGCTTGATGATTGCCATGTCAAGTTGGAAAGGAGCTCAGTGACCTAAAACAAACACAAGCAAACCAGCAATACCGTACTTGGGTATGGATCAACAGTGGGTAAATTGATGTAAATTGGCTCTACGTGCCCAGCAGTGGATTGTTTCGAAACAAGAAGATAAATGAAGAAAAGGCAAAACCTAAAACAGAGTGCCATACTTAGATGGGCCATGGAGTTAGTTAACTAGTTAGTAAATGGATTATAATTGGGATATAGGGGGTTATAACCCCAGTTACTAACCAGTTAGTTAATCCCATGGCCCATCTAAGCATAGAGTGCTGGGTGGTTTAAACAATCTATGGCCAACGAGGGCGGATCTGTTCGACCTTCCAGGAAATCTCACATTTTGAGTCGCTGAAGGGCAGCAAAAAAAGACATAGCTGCCGCCCTGCACCATGAATAAACATATTTCGATATTGCTCATGAAACAAGGCTGAAATGACCTTCACAAAATAGCTCAGATTTCTCAGCCAATCTAAGTGTTTTACTTTGAAGAGGAGTGCGAGTTAAACGATGAACGAAAAGGATATGGCTATGCAGGGTCTGTGCACAAGCCGGAGAATCAGAAAAACAGAGGTTAAAAAACGGAATTTTAGTTCATGGTTCAAGGGATCTGCAAACACTTCTGCTAAGGTATCGTTGGATGTCCGTTCTGCACGCCCTGCACAGTTTCTTGCAGCTGAGTCACAGCACTCCAACGACAGCTTCGCTCCAACATGGCCCGAAGAACACCATCGGCCCAGCCAAAATGGCTTCGAAACTGCGAAGATCTGCGAAGGGTGCCAGCCATTGAACGGTGGAAATACTATGGCTAAACATGGCTAGACTTGGAGATTCAGCGCAAAAGTATCTTGGGATATATTGCCTCATCAAAAAGAAACAGCAAGATACAGCAAGCATCTTCTGCAGATGTTGCAATAAATCTTCTCTGATAAATACACATGTTTCCTTCTCAGCAAATCATGGCGCAACGTGTTGCAAACTCTCTGATGGCGACACTTCCGCATTTGGGTTGATTTCTTTTATCCATGTTGGGTAGAGAAATACCATGATGAGATTCCATCATCACAGAAATCCGTATACAAATTCTTCATGGGACACTTTTTCCACTCTCCCCTATCGAAGCACTACGTCTGCCCCCTAAAGGAAAGCCTCCTGGCCCGGGTTCCGCTGGGTCCCCGCAGTCGCCAAGTCTCCGTATGCGAGTCACGGAAATTGCTCCCCCAGGTCCCCAAGCTCTCGTCCTGATTGCAACACTGCACTGCTGCACTTGGCTAGGGCGGCCACACCGAAAGCTATAAACTTCGAAACATATCAAAAATCGAAGCATATTACAAATAAATACAAACATATATCAAACAGTTTATTTCATGTTACATCTACATCAAAAATCCACATACACTATGCATATATATATATGCATATGTAACACACACACACATCCATTTCTCCATGCGAAGTATGCCCCGATTATATCCATCAGCAGCCCGGCCTTCAGCTTCACTTCCTCCTGTGCCATGGAAGCCCTGGAAGCCATGACTACAGAGCTGGGGGTGCCCGGTTGGCTCATGGTTCTACCTCGGTGCAACTCGCGCGTTGGGTCAACATGGCCTTGTTACAGATCATTCAAGGCCTGGCAACCAAAGATTTCGGTCACAAAACTCGTACTGCTTACGAATCATCTTCTTTTTGGGGTACCCAAAATACCGACAATAGGCGTCAATCAGTCAGCTTTTGCTATAGCTTACAGTACACACTTCCTTGGAGAGTTGAAGGGCATTCACCTGCTCTTCAACTGGCGTCAGTGGCCAGTGTGCTCCTCCCCGAAAAAACTGGTTGGAAACAAATGCATACATATTATGTTGTGTCTAGATATGTGCATATACTGTATATCATCCATCTATCATCTGTCCTGCTTTTATGATAGTTGAAAAGGTGGTACTGTATATTTGCATCTTTGGACACCACGGTTACTCCACCAACATTCACTACTGGTCTGAATTGGGCACCCTTAGACGCTCGCTAGCGGTAGTGAATTGGGTCCCTTAAAACACGCGCTACCGATAGTGAATTGAGAATCCTTAGAACGCTCGCTACCGGTAGTGAATGGAAACCCTTAGAACGCTCGCTACCGGTCGTGAATTGGGAACTCTTAGAACGCTCGCTACCGATAGTGAATTGGGAACCCTTAGTACGCTCGCTACCGGTAGTGAATTGGGAACCCTTAGAACGCTCGCTAGCGGTAGTGAATTGGGAACTCTTAGAACGCTCGCTAGCGGTAGTGAATTGGGAACCCTTAGAACGCTCGCTACCGGTAGTGAATTGGAAACCCTTAATTGGAAACCCTTAGAACGCTCGCTACCGGTAGTGAATTGGGAACCCTTAGAACGCTCGCTACCGGTAGTGAATTGGGAATCTTGTCAATGGGGAGCCCTTAGAACGCTCGCTACCGGTAGTGAATTGGGAATTCTGTCAATGGGGAGCCCTTAGAACGCTCGCTACCGGTAGTGAATTGGGAATTCTGTCAATGGGGAGCCCTTAGAACGCTCACTACCCGTAGTGAATTGGGAATTCTGTCAATGTGGGGCCCTTAGAACGCTCACTACCGGTAGTGATTTGGGGATTCAAAATGTATAAAAAAATGGTGCTATTAAGATAAATAGTGTTCTAACAGGGAGTGACTGTCGCTCCCTGTTAGAACGCTCGCTACCGGTAGTGAGTGTTCTAAGGGAGGGTTGGGAAACATCGACCCAGGGATGATCTTGTGTTTTCGCCGGGGTCTTAGTGAGAAGAACGCAAGATTGATGGTGCCCCAGCGACGGAAAAACTCCACTAGAACGCTCGCTACCGGTAGTGAGTGTTCTAACAGGGAGTGACGGTCGCTCCCTGTTAGAACGCTCGCTACCGGTAGTGAGTGTTCTAAGGGTGCCACCGGAATCATCGACCCAAGGATCATCTTGTGTTTTCGCTGGGGTTGTACTGAGAAGAACACAAGATTTAGGGTGGTCCAGCGACTCCAAAACTCCACAAGTGCAGTCGCTACCGGTAGTGAGTGTTCTAACAGGGAGTGACGCTCGCTCCCTGTTAGAACGCTCGATTTAGGGTGGTCCAGCGACGCCAAAACTCCACAAAGCGCAGTCGCTACTGGTAGCTTCATCTAGTGTGTGTGTTTTTTCTCACTGGCTGGGTCTCCACAAAAAGCGTTGACAAGGGAGTTCAAAAGACCTTCCAAAGCATTTCAATTTTCAACCATCCCATTCACTTAAACTTTGGGCTCCATTCATCTGGGGCAGTGTCCCACTATCATGCAACGAAAGGTTGTGTAATTTGTCTGCAGCTACTGGGGCTTTGTTTGTCTTCCTTTTTTGACAATCTTCAACTTGTGCTAATTCCATTGGGTGTTAGTTGGGCTTACCTCCCTCTCCAGCAGTATCAACTATTCAACTAGTTTCCTGCAGAATGCTAGAGAGTGTCCTAGGGGTACCCCATTCACCTGTAGTCCTGTAGTGATCGTTTCAAGAATGCCTCGATTCGTACCAGTAGCGAATACTGGTGGGTGACCATTCTGTCCAACGATGCCTATACATTCAGTACCACCTTTTCAACTATCATAAAAACAGGTCAGTCATATTAATATAGAATAAGAATAATAATAAAAGTAATAACACTAACAATACGGCAAGACCCTATGGTTTGCCCGCAAGGTTAGAATGGAGTTCAAATATTATCCTTCGACGTGCTCAAAAACCTGCGCAGGGCCAGTGTTTTGGTATTTACCAGACGACGAACCCTAAACCCTAAAACCCTAAACCCTAAAACCCTGAAAACTCTGAATCCGAAAGCAGAAAACACTGCGGATACGCAGATTTTTTTCCGCAATTTTCCTTGTCATGTTCGACGACAGGGAATCCTCAATGTTGCAGTCCGGGCAAACCACGGAGCCTGTGCGTAACACAAGTAATAATAACAATAAAAAAATGAGTGTAATCTAGACGCACATATGTATATATATATGTATGTATATATGTATATATATATATGTATATATATATGTATATATATATGTATATATATATATGTATACATATATATATATATGTATGTATATATATGTATACATATATGTATATATATATTAAATTACATTATATCATATTTTGCTATATGATATTACTTTATATTATGTTATACTATATTAAATCATATTGTGTTATATTCTATGATGTTATTACAACACTATACCATATTATATTGCAACGTTAAATCATGTTATCTTATATTATATCATATCATATGATATTATACCATATGTTGTTATATTATCTTATATTATCTTATATGATATATATATAATTATTTATAGGTAAATGTCAATACATATATTACTGGTTGGTGATTTCAACCACTCTGAAAAAACATGAGTCAGTTTGGATGATCCCAATAAATGGACAAATAAACATGTTCCAAACCACCAACCAGAATTCTATAAATCTCCATTGTTGTTGGTTAAATCACCATTTTCCTATGGTTTTCCTATGGTTTTCCTATGGTTTTCCTATGGTTTTCCTATGGTTTTACCAAGCACATATCGATGTTCGCGAGGTGCGGAGCCACAAGCGCTGGCTCTGGGCATCGAAGGTGACCTTGCGTAGTCGCAGTTAAATCTTCCATTTGAAGTAACGAAAAACATGGGGACACTGGAAAAAACATGGGGAAATACCAGGAAAATTGGGGAACTATCAGGAAACTCAAAAGTGTTTTTTTCGGGTTTTCATAGGGAAATATTTCTGGAAATATCTATGTTGGGAATTCCAGGATCCGATTGATTGGAGGTACCTACCATTTTTTTAAGGCCTATATAAGGCCTATGTAATGGGATATCCCAGCAAGATATGGCCTTATATGGTACAGTACCTCCATTTTAGGATCCTGAAATTCCCATTGATATAAGGAAACTATAGTTTTTTTTCGGGGTTTCATAGGGACATCTCTATTTAACCAGGACAAACATGTGGAGTTTGACCATCAACAACGGAATTGTTGGTGGTTCAAATCATGAACCTGATTTTTTGAGCGAACATGTACCCTGATGTTGCAAAGTGACATGGGATTAATGGTGATTAATGGTGATTAATCGGGGTTATTAATGGCTAATAGTGAATTAATGGTGATTACCCTCTGGTAAACTGACATAGCTATTGAAAATGACCATAGAAATAGTGGATTTTCCTATTGAAAATGGTGATTTTCCATAGTTATGTAAACGTTTACCAGAGGGTATAGGAAACATGGTCCTTCACACCAAAAACATCATTGTTGGGACTTGTCTTGAACTGGTTGGTGGTTGAGCCTACCCCTCTGAAAAAAATATGAAAGTCTATGGGAAGGATGACATCCCATATGACATGGAAAATAAAACATGTTCCAAACCACCAACCAGTGAGAAATCGTGCTTCAAACAAACTTTGGGTTATTAAAATCGCGGGAATCAAAAGGACTCAACCAATGGCTGATCAATCAGCCACTCTTCCACCATCCAAGTTTGGGCTATCGATATTTTTGAATCATACCCAAATTGTCTAAATCATAAGTCTGCAAAAGACACATGTGTCACGACTATTAGCCAACAACAATGCACTGGTAGTTAGTTGAAGTCTCTTTTATAAGATGCATGTGTATAATAAATAAATAAATAAATATATATATATATTATAAATGCAGAAAGGGGCAAAAGGAAGGATGCCATTGAGGACATCTTCAATTTTTTCATAGCAATCAAACATGACGAAGCAACAATAACTGGATATCTCTGGTGTTCGGCCGGAATAGTGAAGCTAGTGATAGGCATAAAATGGAACTCACCTGAAGAGCCTAGAGTGGCCTCTGGGTCTACACCAAATCCAGCCCGTCATCATCATATGTCCAAAATGACATTTTTTTCGGCGTATTTCCCATTTTAGATTAATAAAATAAAAACAAAACATGGTGCCCCTGTTGCGAATCTCTATAAAGAGGATTTATTTATTTCCAATCGGCTGTCTAACAAGAAGTGAAAGCCATCTTCATGCTTGGGCATATCCTAAAACCCATGACCATTTCCCATTTCCGCATGTATAAGAACATCCTGAACCTTGCAAGTGAGATGGGGGCGGCAACTCATATGCAACCTGAGTCAAAAGTGGGTACATGATGGTACATGGTTGAAACGCGAGGTTTATCCAGAGTTGAACGTGCTAGGGGCCCAACATTGAAAGAAATGAGAAGACTAACCTTGCTTGCAAAGGGATCTGATTAAATTTGTCTCCTCAAATCGGTGACTATCCACTCATTCACCATCCCGAAAGCTCTAGCTATCCTCTGGTT
>CAMXCT020004657.1:162528-325028 GCA_947184155.2 Cladocopium goreaui
TGCGATGGGTTGAGCCACCTTTGTTTCCCTGCTTTAATCGTAAAGTATACTACAAAAAAAGGTGATAATTTATGTGCTATCCAGAAAAGAGAAGTTAACTGGAGAAAATATCTGACCCACTTACAACCCCAAAACCTGAACATAACGATATTTTTTTCAACAAGTCCATTTTTGGTGAGTTCATCGTAGTTCCCCTTAATATCCCTTTGTCACCCGTGGTTTTATCGTTGCGCCACATCTGACCTCTGGGCTCCCTGGCAGCAAGCGCGGCTCCTCCGGTGTGCGCGGTTGGCGCAGTTGGAAGCCGGCCTGGGAAGTTTTGGCCAGTCACATTGTGGCTGTGAGGCACAACATCTGAGAACTTGGCTCTCTATTGTGTATACAGCATAATATTATATATTATATCTAATATAATTAATGTGTATATATATATACCCTCTAGTTATTTATCATAGCCATGGAAAATGGCCCATTTATAGATGGCTTACCTATTACAAATGGTGATTTTCCATAGCTATGTTAAATAACCAGAGGGTAGATATAGATATAAGATGATATAGGTCAACTATTCTCCATCATATGGTCACATGATATTTTACCCATATTCCCGATATTTTGGGATGACAAAAATAAAACCCACATGGCTGGTTACAAGGTATGGCGAGGGCAATGTTTATTGCATGCAGCTAAGACCTGGCCAGCATTGTGCGCATGTATCTACTTCTCAAACGGTTACGCATGAGACATGCAGCTGCAGAAAACATAATATGAAATTCAATAGAACTTCGAACCGGGTGGCGGAAAGGGGCATTGCTTGGTGCATCACGAGTGCTAGGAGGGAACGAGCAAACTTCATATCACATAAACTTACATCAACAAGGAACTGAGTGAACCCAAGTGATTCTTTTTCTCCTTCGTTATCTGGTTGGTGGTTTTAACCATCTTGAAAAATATGAAAGTCAGTTATAGTCAGTTGGGATTATCATTCCCAATATAAGGAAAAAACAATGTTCCAAACCACCAAGCAGTTCTTTATATGGCCAATCCCCGTAACGGCGGCCGCCGAGTTCCAGGATGTTCCAGGGAAGCCTGCTGCTGTGCCCCTTTTTGCAGCTGAAGTGCGACGGGCCAAGCCCAGTCACTCATTAGTGGTAACCCCAACTGTAAACGATCCTCAACATGACCAATTTATGACCAATTTATGGGTATTTTGAATGGATTTCATGCTATTTATAGAACCCAACATGGTCGATTTATGGCATTGAGTCAATCCCCACATCACCAAACACTCTGCAGATCAGGACTCCCTCATGGTCTGCAACAGCAACAGGGCATGCTGCCACTGTACGGCCTGCGCACAAGCACTTGCAGCTCCGCCGTAGGTAATCGCATCCGCCTTCACCCTGGCGTTCACCATGGCATCAAAAAATAGCAGAGCCTGTCGCCATTGACTTCCTTGCTCACAGGAATTGATGGCACAGCTGTAAGCGAAAGCATTGGGAAAGGTGCGTGCCGCTGGCAGAAGGTCGAAGAGCTTCAGCGCCTGCAGCCAGTATTGGCTAAGCGGTGCTAAGGTTTATCCTTCATGGGATGATACAGGCGGCTGGCTGAGTGGCATCATCTGTCCAATCATGAAGGTTGGAAAAACCTTCGTGTTGACAATCAGCGCTGCCACCGAGCTCTATATTATACCCATAGATATCCATAGTGGAATGTTATAGTGCTAAATATCAACAATATCAAGATGTATCAGTGTATCAAGCATCAACTACTTGATTATATCCAAGTAATGAGCGGAAATGCCTCTACTCCATGACGGAAGAACAGCGGATTCAGCAACCCACCTGCTGCCATTGACCACCTTTTTCAAAGGCGTTCATGGCTGCACTGTAGCCTCTGCTTGGTGGTTATGAACCCCCCACCAAAGATCTGTGCATCACTCAGAAATCATCATCTCGGGTGGTGACGGACAACGTAATGTATGGATGATACCACCAGCACTGTAGAAGCAAGTTCATTGAGCATAACAGCCCACCACTCCGAAAGCCGAAAGCAAATATGTATATAATTATATATATATTATTACATACACTGAACAATGTTTAGCGAATCATATTTCCTAAGATGAATGGCTCGCTCTAGGTGTAAATCTCCCCGGCTTTGTAATCATCACCACCTCCGTTCTTTGATTCTTCCTTAAGGAATAGGCGCTCTACGATGCTAGAGTCACTTGAGTCACTTGGCTGAACATAAGAAATAGTAACTTAGTACGGACTGAAATTTTCTGCCAGTGGCTGATGATGTTGTGCTGGATTTTGAACTCAGACATCGCGTCAAAGAAATGCAGCGATTCCTGCTGGGGCGGAGATTCCAAGATTGGAAAAGAACAACGCACCAATTCACATCAAACAAATCATTTAATCTTGTTGCTCACGATTTTTTGTTGGTTGACCCTCATGCATACAATTAGTTTCCCATTTGTTTGGAGGGTTACTACAGTAATTATAAGTTCAAGTGGTTATATAATCAACATTAATCAACTCCATCCACATTCTCCTTTTCTGAAGTCCCCAACCTTCCACTTCCCAAGCTTCCCCAAGGAGCTCATCAGAGCACTGAAGCTGACCACATCCGCAGGCACCGCCGAAACGGACATCCTCTCGTAGAGCTGAAGCGCCTGGTGCCACTGGGTAGCCTTTTCACATGATGTGATGGCGGCACTGTAGCAAAATCCGTTGGGATCCGTGCGCCATCCAGGCCTAGGTGCTGGGATTTTAGAAGATGTTGGAAGTAGGGATTGTCGAATCGTTTCGAAGATGGAGAATAAAGAACATATAAAAAGCATCGATCATCAAATATGATGGTCGGGAAGGATGATCTTCCCATCTTTTGGTACTCAAGAGTACGTATGATCGCAAATTCAAGTCATCTTTCCATTCTGGTAAAAATCAACGAACACCTGGGGAGTTTTCTACCATTAGAGACACTCAAAACCCTCAAAATTGTTCGGTGATGAAAAGCCATTGGGCACGAAACCCATTGTTTGGGGGTGATGAAAACAATGACACACATCCAGCTGAGCCAGCTGAAAATCACCCCACCAACCAGGTGATTGGTATCTGTGACGTTTGGAATTATCCTTATTTTCATTCACCAGCATTGAATTTATAGTATATATAAATACATATATTATCAACATAATCCATAATCATTCACCAGAATCAAAACTGCAAATCTATCTCGGCATTTTTTATATTAATTATAGGACCGGATAACCCCGCATGTTGACAACTTCACCAGACTTAAACTGAGCATAGAAAAACAACAAGGGAAGAGGAAGTATGAGAGTGATGGACGGGTGATGGTGGGTGAGTTTGTGTGTATGTATGTATGTGCATGTACAGGTGTGTCACTTTGGTATTGTGTTAACGATATGTGTACCGGGTGTAAGAGGCAGTTTGTAATATATGTGATGTACATGCGGATGTTATACATATGTGTATGTGTGTGAGGTGATATTATATTCGTGTGATGTGAGGTTGGGTGGTAGTAATGTAAATGTATGCAAACGTAAATATACTGATCTTGTTGCATGTGACGTGAAGTTATGATGCGTCAAGTGATGTTTTGGTATGTGATGTTGTGATGATGTATATGTATCTATCTATCTATCTATCTAATCTAATCTAATCTAATCTAATCTAATCTATCTATCTATTTGTCTATCTATTCAATCTATCTATCTAACTATCTAATCTAATCTAATCTAATCTAATCTAATCTATCTAATCTAATCTAATCTAATCTATCTATCTATCTATTCATTCTATCTATCTATCTATCTAACTATCTAATCTAATCTAATTATCTATCTAATCTAATCTAATCTAATTATCTATCTAATCTAATCTAATCTAATCTAATCTAATTATCTATCTATCTATCTATCTATCTAACTAACTAACTAACTAACTAATCTATCTATCTATTCATCTTCCTATCTAGCTAATCATCTATCTAGCTATCTATCCATCTCTCTATCTACCTACCTACCTACCTAGCTAGCTAGCTATCTATCTATCTATCTATCCATCTCTCTATCTATCTACCTATCTATATATTATATATCTATCTGTCAATCTATCAATCTATCCTTCTATCTTTCTAGCGCCAAGGCCCACGGCTGCCACGCAAAAGCCGGCAGAGCGGCGGAGACCATTGTGTGTGTGGGAGGATGTGGGAGGACAGGCGTGAGGAAGGAAGGAAGGAGGAAGGAGCGGATACAGCACTAAAAACAAAAAACCCACACGTCAATGTGGGGAAAATATATAAACCACTAACCAGGTACATTTCATTCAAGAAAGTCAGGGCCTTCTGCCACTGCGAGGCCTTCTGGTACGCACTGATCACTGCGCTGAAGCAAACCACATCTGCTTGAACCTCGCGGCAAAGCTGCTGGGTAAGGCTCAGTGTTCACTGACAACCGCTATGAAAAAATATCGTTGATTTATTCGCAGGTGCTTTATCCCCTGAAAGTTTTAAGCCAGACTAAGCTGATTTATAGATCAAAATTGAAAGTTTCAATACACTTCATGGTGGATAAAAAAACTGTTCTATCATGTCTGGGAGGTCCAAAGACAAACGGTTGCCATGGCGAGCCCAAGGAACTTTGGCTTCGGGCATGTCCCTGAACAGGCCCAAAGCATGTTGCCACATCGTGGATTTTGCACAGCTTGAAATGCCCAGCGAATAGTTGTATTCGTCCAGCTGCCTGGTATCGGCTGATTTCAAGCTGTCCAAAATGCGGAAAATTGTGGATGCGTCCCCCTTGTCCTCGCGGTCGGCGCTGTGACTTTTGTTCTGGGGAAAAGCACTTGTTTGCAACATCCAGAGTTTCTTGGGGATGTTGGGAGGTCTGACGGCTAGGACAGCTTGCGAAGTATTTATCATTGAAGATCATCACGTTGGGATAGGGATAAATATACATGTTTGATTGATCTGGATAAATTACAGTACACGATTTCACCAACCTGAAATAAGGTCACAAAATTCTGATAGTTACCCGTATACTAACCATGATCGTGATGTCGTGACATAAGGTCGCTATACTTAGTTACCACATTCTTAATTATATTCCCACTATACCACTTACCCTCTGGTAATTTAACATAGCTATTGAACATGACCATTTATAGTGGATTTTCCCATTGAAAATTGTGATTTTCCATAGTTATGTTAGTTTACCAGAGGGTAATACTCCCTCCCCATGATTGCTGGTTCTATTCCCATTTTTGCTGGTCATATCCCGTCTCATAAACTTCCATCCGTTTCGAAACATGATACTTGATATTGACCACTTTGTCTCACATTGCTCTCACCATGTCTCACTTCACTTCTGACACTTATGGCCCTTTACCAGTTATAAGTACTTATAACCCCATTTATAGATTATATAATCCCATTTATAACCAGTTATAACTAATAAATGGTCATAACTGGGGGGCTTCATCATCATTCTGTTCATTTGCCAGATGGATCCAAAAATGCAGGGATTACAGTAACCCATCAAATGGCCATTGAACCAGTGGAATTTGGGGTACCTCATCAGCTAAACCCTCTGCAGGGGCGAAACTACAATCACAACAACATTTAGCAAGTAGCAGCTACATACTCAATCTGTAGCAGCTACATACTCTGTGTATATATATATTATATATATAACACTCCGGTGGTCAAACATGGTAATAAATTTATTACTTATTGACTAGTTAATTATTGTCCCATTTTACAGTACAAGAGATTTGTATAACGTTTCCATGTTTGATTACTCTTGTATAACGCCGCAACTTGTCATACATAGAACATAGAATCCCATTGTTGAGCATCATTTTTCCCTGTCCGCAGACCATGACCATTGCCATTGGAACCCCATGCTCATGGTCCCAAACATTGCAACACCATCACGTGCAGCTATGAAACCTTCCCCTATCCCAGCCCATTGTACTCCTTGGTTGGTAAATCTTCCTATTATGGGTTGTAATGACCCCAATAAGCCAGCTAGTATCCCCTATATTCGACCATCAATTTTGCAGCCAGGAGTCTGCCAAAAACAGCAACAGATCTTGCAACTTCCCTCTCCGCAGGATCTTCTTCAGTGCCCCACTGCCATTTTGCGAGAGGGCCCAGCGATGCAGCGACACCAGTCGCTGAGAAAATTTGGATGTCATGCGCCATGGCACTAGGGATGTAGGTGAGCCACTAGCGGTTGCAAGTGAAGCTCTTGTGGAAATATATCGATATACAGTATAACATTTATAATTATATATATACATACATATATATATATATATGATTATGACATACAAATATACAGTACACATGATTCAGTACAAGTGACCGCTGCACTGGTGTCCGAACCAAATAGATTTCAGCCCTGGATGGAGGGGTAAACACCATACAGTAGAATTCATAAAGAATAGGTATTCTTCCCAAACTTGAAATTAAAACAACTCCAAATGGTGAAATTCAGTGTGATGATAGTTATATTGGCTTTATGATAATAACACATAATAACATCTCCAGGGATAAACCAGCACCAACCCACGTTGCTAGCAACACGCAGGTGTTTTTAGCCCGTTCTGCTTCGTTCTACTGAAGCTCAACTCTCCATGTCCAGTAACAGAATAATGGATGGGTAGATTTCTACAAACATAAAACAATGGGATACATTATCAATCTTTAATAATCCCCCAAAAAAATGCCATCGTTTGCTGGTAATGTTCTTCTTTTCCATATAAAATTGAAGCGAACAAATTTTCAGGGTATTCTACTACCTATCCAGTTGGTTGGGGATGTACAGAGTACTTGCCAACTTGTCCCAAGCTTGGCCCCCGGACGCAGACCACTGGAAGGTCATAGAGCGTTCGTAGCACCAACAGCACTGGCGCCACGGGTCGCTTGGTCATAGTTTGATCCATTTCTGGTTGGTGGTTTTAACCATCTTGAAAAATATGAAAGTCAAATGGGATTATTGTTCCCAATATATGGGAAAATAAAAAATGTTCCAAACCACCAACCAGATTTTGATATCTAACTACACATTGCTTTGCCTGCACGGGTACCCTCTATAGTAATTTA
This sequence comes from Cladocopium goreaui, assembly GCA_947184155.2. Taxonomy (NCBI): domain Eukaryota; class Dinophyceae; order Suessiales; family Symbiodiniaceae; genus Cladocopium; species Cladocopium goreaui. Next base: position 169,666 of record CAMXCT020004657.1, read on the forward strand.
ACATATGGAAGATGGTCCATTTCAATGATTTACCAAATCAAAATAGTGATGTCCCATTCCTATGGCACAAATTAGCAGAGTGTGAAAAATTGTCACATCCAAAAAATCTTGCACAAATTACGGCACATATCGTTTATGATACTTGTGATCATAATGATATCATATTATATGTAATATAACATAATATAATATAAATATAACATAATATAATATAAATATAATATAATACAATACAATACAATATAACATAATATAATATAAATATAATATAATACAATACAATACAATATAACATAATATAATATAAATATAACATAATATAATATAAATATAATAAAATACAATACAATATAACATAATATAATATAACATAATATAATATAAATATAATATAATATAATATAAATATAATATAATACACTACAATACAATACAATATAACATAATATAATATAAATATAATATAATACAATACAATAAAACATAATATAATATAAATATAACATAATATAATATAAATATAATATAATACAATACAATATAACATAATATAATATAAATATAATATAATACAATACAATACAATACAATATAACATAATATAATATAAATATAACATAATATAATATAAATATAATGTAATACAATACAATACAATATAACATAATATAATATAAATATAACATAATATAATATAAATATAATATAATACAATACAATACAATATAACATAATATAATATAAATATAACATAATATAATATAAATATAATATAATACAATACAATACAATACAATATAACATAATATAATATAAATATAACATAATATAATATAAATATAATATAATACAATACAATATAACATAATATAATATAACATAATATAATATAAATAAAACATAATATAATATAAATATAATATAATACAATACAATACAATATAACATAATATAATATAAAAATAACATAATATAACATAATATATAATATAATACAATACAATACAATATAACATAATATAATATAAATATAACATAATATAATATAAATATAATATAAGACAATACAATACAATACAATATAACATAATATAATATAAATATAACATAATATAATATAAATATAATATAATACAATACAATACAATATAACATAATATAATATAACATAATATACACAAATAGTTATGGCATATCAATCCAAATCACGGCGTGTGTCGACTACAGCTGGGTCCTGCGGAGAAGTACTTCAGAAAGGACCAAAGCCTCGTGGTCACCGTGGCCACCGTGGCGGGTCTACGATAGAAACAGATAGAAATCATGGGCTGGTGAGAGTGCAATGATGTAGGGTCAGCAAGGTTTTTTTAATTTGAAATAAAAGCATCTGGATATACTATTTTTACATCCAAAAAAACATCCATTGTTTATTGCTACTCTATGATAATCAGCTACTCCATGTATTTCTCGCATGTCTGACAGGGATTCCCCGGCAAACCAAAGAGGGGTTTTGCCAAAAGCCACCCTTTCGACGTCTCCTGTGGTTTGATCCGGCCAGGTCCTAGCTGTAGTATGTTGCTCCTAAGTTAACATACAGTTATGGCCATGGCTATTAAATTAGTTATAACTGGTTATTTCTATGGGATTATACAATCTATAAATGGGGTTTTGTTAGTACTTATAACTGGTAAAGGGCCATAACTGTAAAGAGATATCGTGTTTTTGATCTGCTGAAAAACAACAACAACTCAAAAACAGCTTGTGGGTTTGGGCCTTCATGCAGTCTCCATGTCTGAATTTTTGAGATTAGCGTGGCTAGTGGTTTCTACATCCTCGTGCTGGTCATATTATGGTTCAAAGATATTCTTAGACAAATAGATCAGATAATTCACAGCATCATGGAAGCACTGATAAAGAATGTGATGAAGAACCATGGAAGCTTCTGATCGCCAGCACCATATCAGATGAATCCGATTCATCCTTTACCCCCTAAATATTATCAACAATGACTTTCCAAAACACTTATGTGATGATTTACGCTTGGTTCTGCCTTGTTCACATAGTTGCTCCGTCGATAGTCGCCAGACAATTCCTAGGTCTCCGGACCAATTTGCCGGGAAAGGATACCTCCGCAACGCTGCCAAGTCACCAGGACACCTCTGGATTTCATAGAAAACATATGACAAAACACATGGTGTCCATGGGATCTTACAACTCCGTTCATATGGGAAGTTCACCAACAATACGTAGGGTTTAGCATTAAAAAACTCTGTGGCAGTTGCCGTGATCGAGCAATCCACAGCAACAGACAATTAGAAAGGATGTTTTGCGGAAGATTCCACAGAGTCTTTTCTCTGCCGTGCACATTAAACCCCCATTATCCCCCATTTATCCCATCACCAAAAACTATTCCCAGCCAACAGTAAACCACCAAGTGGCAGCCGCAAGCAGGCAAACGTCACCATCAGCAAACGGGTGGCATCCAACACCGAACGGTTCCTGAACGGGGAAGGAACCGGAAGAAAGGGGATCTATACCCTCCAGTGTCATCAAACGCGGTGATTTATGGAAAATCCTCGTGGAAAACATAGACAATATATGAAAATCATGGGAAACTCAAGGGATAATCCCCAAACTCTACGGATAATTAACAGATGTTTCTAGCTGGGAAGATCATAAATTGGAAATTTTCCAGCAAGCCATGTTTGATTACCAGAGGGTATAACCAGAAATGAATTATTCATTTCACTACGTGTAAAAAAGGGACTCTTTGCATTAGGGTGCGGGAACGGGATATATATATAGTCATATATATATAGTATCCAAAAAATAATATGGTCAAACTAATGAACAGTCTAAGATATTTCTCTACAATGTAATGTATCCCTACCTATATATGTGGTCATCAAGAAAAAACGATACTACAAAGATGATATGGTTGCAATATATTGTTCCCAACATTAACCAAGGATGACATTGTTCTAGCGGGATGTGATAGGTCACTGCTTGTGGTACCATAGATTTGTCCCACTGCAAACAGCTTTGTGCGTGTGATACCCACTACTAATAGATGGTTATATATATATATTTACATTCACATACATGTATTGGAAATATTGGAAACAACAAACAAATACATGCATGCAGGTTACAAGATCAACAAGACTCCTTTCATTTGTCATGGTTGCGGGTCGAGTTATCAAATATCATAAAACACCGTGAACCATTTAATTCCATGAAGGCGCACACATTTCAAGATGCGATAATAAACAACTGGAATCGCTGCAAATCCAAATTGAAATTCAAAACCGACCTGTTGTAGTTGATGCGTTCCTTCAACTTAAGCTAGGATATCTTGGCCAAGTCTCATCATTCTGCCCACCTTTCGTCTAAACAGTTGGACCCTATACCATGGCCCGGGTCTCCGGGCAAGAGGAACGCCAACGTGCAGAAGAGCGCGGCTAAGATGGGCGCATTGGACCTCCCAGGTATCCCCAACCGAGCCGTGGGAAAATCTTCGAGGCTATTTGAAATGTATGACATGCGTAGGTGTTAATGTTAAGTGGGATTTATGCTGATTAAAACTATAGGAGCTATATTCTATATCTGTATATATATATTGTATTATGTAGTCTATAGATGTCTATAGTGAGATGGGCTTATATACCAACAAAAATCAGTGGGGGGCTTCCTGTTTGAATGTATCAAACATGCTCAGTGTGCACAAGCAACGGTGTTTTCTGGCAGACTTTCAGTCAACTACTTGCTGCTCCCCACACAATACTTCTCAAATGGAAAGTAAAATCTCGTCAAATCTAATCTCAAATTCAGTCTGCGAGTCTCTGTGCAGGGGTTTTATGGACTGATTTAAGGACACATTTACAGGAAGCCTTGGTGATCAAATATTTGGCTTTCCTGTAGATATACATTTCAACCAATATTTGGAATTTTTGGCTGACCACAATTCCTGACAGAAACACCGCCATGGGCTGCCGGACAACAGGATTTTCCACAGAATTCGCGGCAAGTTGTTGCCTGGAGAGCACGATCTTGGATGCTCAACTGCATACAAGTATTCTCGATAAATCAATGTACAAGTATGTTTGTAGATAGATGACTGCAATCATCTTTAAGAGTTTAGGAGGTGTTTGCATGGATGAACCATTAATATTATCCACCTGGTTTTACTCCAAGGATCAATTTCCCAATCCTAGCTCGAAAAAAAACTGATGGGGGAATACCTTTCATGTGATTACCAATTCACGATCGCATCATTATTCATAGTCATATTATACCCCCTCCCCCACTATACATGTGTTATCATCTGTCCGATTAGTACCGTTGTCTGATAGTACCTGATGTCATCTAAATCGTACTACCTGATACTACATTGTTTATCTTAGTGAATCCCAAGTATCACAATGACCATTATTAGTGTTACAAATAGTTACAGTATTGTGAAAATAACTACCCTTACTTCTGTTAAACTTGTACTTGTATTGTTGGAAGCAATTGTAGTAGCAGAAACCAAATAATAATAGTATTTGTATTAATTACTACTATTACTTCTACTATCATGACCTGTTACTAAAACCATCACCCGTTCTTCGGACTTCCGCGCGCCTCGCCGGTGCTCGCACAATTCATCCCGCGCCACCCGTTCCTGAAAAACACTCGCAACGTCGTAACGTACAGCAACGTTTGTAAATTAGGAATACTATAGCTAACTGTAGGTAAACTACAGCATATACATTGTGAACTAATAGGTAACTATAGGTAACTATAGGCAATTATAGGTAACTATAGGTTATAACTATACCATTTATACTAAACTATAGTATAGGTGACTAGACCATGTATACGTAACTGTACTATCAATTATACATTATCCATCGTAAATTCCTACAGAGCTTATTTAGTGATAAAATACCAGACACTACATTACTTGTTGCTAATACTAGTTGGTAATGCTGCTAATGATGGAAACATACTAAAAAAAACAAAAACATCTCAAACATGTTGTTTCATCATTCCCTTGAAGATGCACTTCAGCATCTCCAAATCTGCATGTTACCATGTTTTTGTTCGAAGAGTTTCCGGCAATTTTTCATATGCACAGAGATTTTCCCAAGTCTGGCAGGCAATTTGAACAGGTCCATGGGAAAGGTCTTCCTGAGATGATCTTGCCTAAGAAATATCGTCCAAGCTGATCAATGATATACACATGTGAATATATATATATGGCAGTGTGTCAAAACCTTGTACCCCTGGTGAACATCAACATAGCTTGTAAATGGATGTTCATTCCCCTAAAAATGGTATTAATAGGTATTGATCCATACCCATATATATATATACATATCAATAGCTTACATTTGTATGGTGTATACATGTGTTTCAATATCGAAAAGTGGCTGTGTCGCCAAAACACATGCCAAGACACCCTGCAAGCAAAAACTGGTTGTGAATATTCACAATAAAGCGCTAGACTGTACTAAACAATGGGCCACGAGACTAGTTAACTGGTTAGTAATTGGGATAGAACTTGTACATTATGGGTTTATATAAAACTAGTTGTAATCTAATTCTTAACCCGTAATCATCCCATAATAAAGTTATATTCACTGGATGTTAATCCCATCAGTATCACATTAACTAATTATAAATTATTATAGAGGTTATTAACTGGTTATTAATCCCATTAATATCCCATTAATCCAATGAACATATCCCATTCATGTCCCATTAATATCCCATTAATATCCCATTAATCCCACTAGTATCCCATTATGATTTAATGATTAGTTATTCTCCCATGAGTATGCCATGTTATATATAACCCTGTTACTAACCAGTTAAATAATCCCATGCCCCATCTACCCCTGCAAGGTGGCTCCCCAACAGACGAGGCACCGCGTCCACGAGATACAGTTCCTGGCGACCACAAACTTATGCCTCAAAGGGCACCACATTGTCTATATAATATCACATATATATATAATATATACATATCATATATCATTCATATAGATACAAAACATATATAAACTATAATATATATATATATGTATAGTATCATATATATAATTGTACATATATTACAAATAGTAATATCATACAAAACATTATATACACATATACCTATATATATATACATTATGTATATATATATATGTTTATATATACATATATATTTAGATATATATGCATTTATTTTTAAAGATGCGAACCCCAAACCAATTTCTTTTCTATGGAAACACCTTCCCTTCAAACCGTCCTTGGGTCCAGCCCACTTCCCTTTCTGGCTTTCCTCGTCTAAGCCCAGAAAGGCGTGATCCACTATGAGGCGCGCCAGCAACTGGCTGCACTTGAAGCCTGGAGCCCATGGGTGGATCCACTGGGATTTAAGGCGAAATCTGAAGCAACATAGTTACAGTATATTGAAGGTAACTGGAAAGATACAACCCAATTATTATCATTTAAGTACCTATCATTCAACTATATATCTGTTATATAAAGTTATTTCAAATCAGCTTGTGACCATAACTGGCACTTCTGACCTATGATGGGTAAACATACTTGGCCCCACCTTGTGGGATATTCTTTTCGATATCTACGTAGCGTTCGTTGCGAAGTTCAAGCAATAAAAGACGAAATTGGCCAACAACAAAATGGAACTTTTTATAAATCAGATGTATTAAGATGCAATATAGGCAAGTAGATTTCATATACTGTAACATATATATAGTATATATATAGCATATATCAACAATTTATCAATATGTAATCCATGAACTGCTGGGGAATATGTGTATGTATATGCGTATAATTATATATCCAAACATGCGTATATACATATTATACACCGTTACACATATTTTTGGAATTGCAGCAAGGGAAGATATCACAGGATTATATCCATTTACTGACCCGGTACTCTACTAGTTTCAGAGACTACACCAGTAGTCTCTCTTGAGGTGCCGTGCCTCTACTTGGGTAAAATGTCTTCGGCAAAAGGCCGCAAAACATAGGAATTCACTGTGGGCACAAGTGCTGACATCTTGGAAGTCTGCACCACGTTAAACACAACTGGTTTGGGTGTTAACCCTCGCTGAAGAGTATTAGTCATTGGGGATCATCATCCAATTTCTATGGTTGTTCTTACAAGGAAAAAAATGAAACCACAAACCAGATAAGTAGTTGTTGATGAGACATCCACCTCTCATTCCTACCAGTACCACATTCCCAAGGGATGTCAACATAGAATATGTTTCATGCCACCAAGCAGTCAACCAAAATATGATGATCGCTTCTGCAAGTTCTAGCAGTCTAGCACTTGGGTGTTATCGTCATCTCTGCTCCCTGACCAATCCCAAAAAATCTTCAATCCCAAAATCGTTTGATTTCTCATGATCTCCAACACGTCTCAAAAATCAGATGCTGGATGTATAGGAATTATATATAATTATATTATAAGATTGACCTACAGTCAGGTGATTATTAAGTGGCAAAAGGATGCAAAGTGCATGACCAGTACTCTGTGTTTTGGTGCACTTGGAGTTGGTCCGGTATATCTGGATGTCCCGCCATTCATGTGGTTCCATAGGTATTCATCCATCTCTACATCAACAAATGGCCGGATGATACTTTTCCAAAGCAACCAAATTTCCTTCAGTTTCCTTCAGTCCTTCTCTCTCTCTCTCTGGCTAGATTAGGATAATTAACCAATCTAAGATCTATAAGGTCAGCCGAATACTAATCCTGAATCAAACATCTTGGAGCCACAAAAGTCATAGTGCTGGTGGGTTTATCTGATTATCTCCTATTAATGTGGGTAAAACAATGTCATAAACCATCCCCCAAATCACCATTTTTATGTGTGATATGTTTACCATTCCCAGTCATGGGTGGTAAACATATGTAAAACTTTAATATGTTTTAACCACATTAATAGCTTACAATGCTTAAAACATCATATAATCCCTATGAAACCAGGTGGTTTCCTCCATGTTTCATGGCTCTCACAGAGCGGTGACCCCCGGTGACCCCCGGTGACCCGGTGGCCTTCCCACCACTCGGCGATGGCCTTTAAGTAGGGCCCTACGAAGCCCTGGGCGGCGACTTGGGCATCCGAAAAAGTTGAGGAAATTCCCAAAGATCCGATGCTTCCTGCCTGGTTGTACATACTTCTACCAATTACTTGCGGATTATTATGTATATAATGAGATATAATGATATATATATATTGTATGAACATGTTCAGCCTATTGTGAAGGTGAATTGCCCAGTTCCATGAGCATTGATCAAGTTGAACATGAGCAGCCGGTTTCTTTGTGGATGAGCCATTGGTACATTCTCCATCATCCAATTCGCATTTTTGTGCTGTGAAAGTCCTAGAGAATTTGCGGCCGTTTCTCTCATATTGATGGTAACAAATCATATGGTTGTTGATTAAGTATTGCTGAATACGTGCCGCATTCTTATGCATGAAATAATTACTTTCTTCAGATCAGGTACCAGTCAATCCAAACATGTCCTTTTGCGTTCTCCAGTTTTGATGGCAATTAACCCCAGTTTTTGTTGGCTTTCTCCCTCGCTCGCCTTGATGCGATCCCAAAGAACCTGACATCCATTCTCCTCCTGTGGGGAAATTTGTAGAACCCCCCCTGGATTTGTTTGGGAAAATCATGGGAAAAGCCTGGGGTCTGAACCGATAGCAGACAACTATACAACAAGATCTAGCAGCAACAGGACACTAACCAAGAAGGTGTTTTGCTTCCAGACAATGGGAATGTCAGTCCTCAACTCGTGGCTAAGCTAAGACACTGATTGTCTTTGTCCTCCATCTATACGCCCAAAAAGTAATTCCATTCACCAACCAGTCACCACGGTTTACCCATTTCCCCCCCCAAAAAAAAAGGTGGAGTGTTTGCGTGGGGCTTCATGGCGCATAACTGGCACTCCGGCTGTTCCGCAATGTTTTGTATAACCTGCTGTGAGTCGGTTTACACCGATTCGAGCGTTTCGCGTCCATGCTGAAGTTTTTCCTGATTTGACTGGTTGAGACCCCAACCAAAACTGGGATCACCCGGAAAAATCACACACAATTTCCAGTGGAATAATAGAGCTATCAAGCAACGGCGGCAACTTGTTTGACCTCCAACCAATCATCTTGCTAAATCTGAATCATAGCCTTCCTGCTTTAACGTTGTATAACCCAGATTTTGACGGCTTTATGGCGATGGAAAATCCCTCCATTGAGTTCAGGCATTTCCCGGCCCCTAAACATGTTCTATGTTAGAGATGTTGGTGATCTAAACGTAGCATCTTGATTTTGGTGACTGGAATCTGTGTTTAATAAGATTATATACATTATACATAATTATACTAATATATATATATTAAGATTATATACATTATACATAATTATACTAATATAAATAATAAATATCAAACGATACAGTTATGGCCATTTAGTTATAACTGGTTATAAATGGGATTATACAATCTTTAAATGGGGTTATAAGTACTTATAACTGGTAAAGGGCCATAACTGTAATAATACTAACAACTGAACAAATGTTGGCGATTAAACCCCTTGGTATCCAGTCCCCATCGGTTTGGTCCTCCTCTTTCACCATGGCAGGGTCGCTCTCGGTGCTCGAACGGAGGCCTGATTGCCCCGTGTTCACCTGGCGATGCGAACGGGGAGGAAGCCGTAGGATCCAAGAGGTGGGCCCCGAGTAGAAATTGACTTACTGTATCCTAGCTGGTTGGTGGTATACCAACCCCTCTGAAAAAATATGAGTCAGTTGGGATGATGACATTGCCAATATATGGAAAGTCATAAAATTCATGTTCCAAAGCACCAACCAGCATAAATAGCTATAATCCATTCTCCACCATGATCCTAGCGAATCTACGGTCGGAGCCGTACTTATGAACCAACTTGGCTATGAATGGGAGTTGAACCAGCAAATCTCTGGTACAAGACCAGTCGCATTTTCTGATATATGATACATATGATAACAATAATACTAGTAATAGTAATAGCAACAACCATGATGATACTACTGATAACCCCCTCTCCAGGTCGGCAATCCCTTCAACAATGTGTGGATTTACTAAGGGCTTATTGACCACCAACCACAAAAAATTAGCTCGCTACCTTCTTAACAAGCTATTCTTGGGATGATTTAATGGAAACCTACGGGAAACCATGGTCAACCACGCATTGAAATTGACATATGTTATCAATATTGTCAAACATTTAGGAGCTGCCACATGCATCACCATAAGTATATGTGAGGTCAGTTCGGATTGTTGCGTCTGGCATCACCATAAGTTTCAAGTCATCAGCTGGGGGTCAACATTCGGCGCCCAAAAACCGCAACATTCTGAATGACCGAATCATCTGCAGTCCCCTGGGCCAACTAACAGAAAAATAACCCATAGAGCTTTTAGTGAATCATCTGCAGGTGCATCCCATGGAGCTTTTTCACTGGGGAATGCTCCGATTTTTGCACCCGCCCCCCCCTTCAACGGCCCGCCTTGAGCGAAGCGGTGCTAGAGACATTCGTCGCAAAGAGCCCGACGTTGTGACGGCGCGGACCCTGGCAGAACGAGTTGATGGATAGTTATAACTATATCAAACGATATCAAATAATACTATAGTTATCCTATTTTGAATATTACAATTATTTGTTATGAGTTGTTATCCTATTAATGAGTTATCTAAGATCACTAACGTTTGACTATAATTACCCTATAACAGTAAGAATACCCGTAATCATCAAACGATATCAAATGATAAAGACACATCTGAGGATTCTGCTGGCGATGCTGTTGGGATGTTTGTTTGTAGGCCGGTATGTGAACATATACCTATGCATGTGTATATATATACATATATACATATGATATCATATGATCATGTAATATTAAGATATATTATGTATGTATATATATAATATAATATATATATATACATATATACAAAACTGTACAAGAGACGATGCACCACATGTTTATGTGCACACCACAGCATCTGTCAGACGTTGATTACACACTGAAAACATTCACCTTCGGGGACTATCCATCTCGATGGTTGCATATGCTGCTGGTTCTATCAGGAATCCAACGTCTTGACTCAAGAGCATTTACGTTTTTATAAATTTACTGAAATATAGCGGTGGTCTCTGAGTTGCTGAAAGCTGCACAATATGTGGATGATTTAGTTCTATCTGTCCAGCCACGATGTTCATGGCGACCATGGTTTTATCACATCAATGGGAGTCAACCCGTTGCTGATCCTCTTCGGCTTGACGGTGCCATCCACAAGTTTGACCTTTCGTGGGATACATGGGAACTTCATCTAGCAACCCCCCCAAGCCGCCGGAATCAAAAGTGTCTGGCTATCACCAATCCATGATATATAACCTGATTATCCAATGGTTCCACCCAAATATGTACATTTTTGCATTTAATTAACGTTTATTATATTACACTATGTATATATATATATGTATTATACATATATAAGTGATCCCATGTTCTGTGAAATTCCCTTGGTCCCTAGCACCGTGCCAGCAGCTTCGCCTGTTGACTGTCTTGATACAACTGAACTGAGTCGATCAGCTTTTGAACCTCTTTCCTGGCGAAGGTTGCAATCGGTTCATGCAGAGTCATCCAGCAAACAAAGAAACCGCAAGTGCCACCTAGAAAATATGGCGATCGTCCACCCCTAAGAATAGGAAAATATAGGAAACATTGGAAATTGAATTTGCAACGTTCACCCTTTACATGCTTGTTATCATATGATGAAATTGGTTTTAACCAACATGAATAGGATTACAAACACATAAAGCTTGCTGGCTTCACTTGGTTTTGATAGCTAAATACCCACCATTTCTGGCAGGGCATTGGGTAACTTCGGAAACTGGTCATCATTGCAGATTACCAATCCCCATTGACGTGGCCCTGGCCATGGCCGGCCTAAGGATGATTCCATCTGCATTCAATCGGCCACCTGATGCGATGCGATGGCAGCCATTCCTTTCGTGTACCCTGCAATCATGAAACCAGATGGAAGCTGAACATGACACCATGGATTTCTAGGACCACTTGAACAATGTCCATTTTATCCTTTGTCCTCTCCATGCATGGTCAGCACATTTTTCATGAATCGCCAAACGAGGCACAAGTAATCTGCTTCAGCAAGTGGGCATACTGCTTGCCTCAGATTCAATGAGGCTGAAAACATCAGTGCTTGGTGTTCACCCATCCCAAACCTCATCCCAAGTATGGCTTAAACACAATAAATCAATCATTTGAAACCCTAAGTCGATGATGATGTATATTATATAATAGCGAAGAAAACATGTACATTTCCAGCAAGGACACTCAAACTCCCATTCCCTCTGCTGTCGTCTGGATCTTCTGATGTTTGGACTGAGGGTTTTTCATATGAGGTTGGCAACCTCAAAACATATTAAACCATCAACACAGATCGAACATTGTTTTCAAGCGTTAGATATTTCATGGTCAGTTGAAATCATGGTCCAATATGAAATGGAGAATCCACCAATCCACCATTTGTAGGGGATTTTCGATTGCCACGTTTGATTTCAAGAGGATAAGAAACCGGTTGCCAGCATAAACGTCCACCCTCTGAGCCACAGACCAATGGCCACATTGCAGGCAAACATTTTGATCACCTGGCTTTCCGTTTTTTTTGTTTCCGGTGGATGGATTTGGATGGATTTGCATCCTGAGAAAACCACAGCAATTGTTGGGTGAATCAAAAAAACAGTTGCAGTGGATATTTGTCGACACTGAAAGTGAACATTTGCTCAAATTAGCCTTTGGTATTCTAACACTTTGCCATGGAACATTGAAAATGTTTAATAGGTATATAAAGCTAAATCATCGAACTAAATGGGCCATCACCAGAGACGAATCATCTGGTCCAGTCAAAAGCCGGTCACTTCTCTTCTCAGTTTCCTCTGTGAAATTCTTTGTGGCTGATTCCATTTAGATTCTGCTACTTTCACACCCATGACCCATTCCTGATAACTACACAGAAACAGGAATTCTAGATGTACCATCTGGTTATTTAACATAGCCATGGAAAATCACAATTTTTAATAGGTAAACCATCTATAAATGGCCATGTTCAATAGCTATGTTAGTTTACCAGAGGGTAATTGGTACTGCCATGCCCATGTTGTGTATTTAACTCTACATGTTTCTGTTGCCCAAGGCCCCCATTTTGGATGCCATGGCTGCCGTGGTTACCGGCCACCTTTTCCGCATCTTTCTTCACCAAGCCGCAACTGAGCTGCAGCTCCTGGCTGGTCAAACATTGCGCATCTGCAAACATGGACATGAACATATCGGATTTTTTTTCTATAAATGGTTAAACGGGGAGAATAGCATTCTGTACTAAGAACATAATTATGAACATTCTATATTCAGACTGAAGAGGGAATAAGTGGGATAGAATCCAATAGAATCCCCAATGTTTTCCAAGGTATCCAGTATCCAAGGTTAAGATGTGTTGTAATAATCTATTGGACTTGGTGACAATGGTAAGACAGTAATTACAATCATGGGAGAGAATGTGTGTGAGATATCCCAGTGACTCCAGCAAATTAGGGAATTGAGTTGTGTGGTGAGAAGTGAATATTTTTAGTTGGCTTTGACCCTCTTCCTAATATGCATGTTGGTTCATACATGTTCATCCTGGGCTACACCCGACTTATCGACAACAGTAGACCATCCCCCAGTTTGTGGTTTAGGTATACTATGGTATACTCCTACTCGGGAGAGGAAATTGTTTGTTATTGTGGATCCCACATGGATAGTTCGATACTGTACATCCTCAGTAAGTTCCAAGGTTTGAATGATATGATATATCTGTCTTAGATGTGCAATTGATTTGTTGTCACATGTCAAACAAGAGGTAGGGCGAGGTGTCCAACCGCGGTTACTGGTAATCAAACATGGCTTGGAAAATCTTTGTTTATAGATGATTGTCCCATTTCAACGAGTCTATGTTTGGTTCCCACCGGCGATGTTTGGACGGCTTTTTGGGGTTTCTTCGCTCGAAGCCGACTGAGCTCGGCCTCAACGGCAACGTCTTCCTCCTCGCGGCTTTTGTTCATCATATACCTCAGATCGTCCCCCTGGGCCCCTGAAGGAAAGGTTCTTCCGCAATATGTTCCAAGGTTTGGATGCTATGTCATATCATATGGTGAAAAAAACAAACACATTGGGTTAAGGAACTGTCGATGTGCAACAGAACTTGGGCTATCGGCTATCCCCAGCGTTCAATGTGACGCGGGCTGTCGGACATGGATCCGGACATGGCAAGGACGAAAAAGTGGAATAAACTGAGTAAAGCTAATAATTCTATCATCAACCATCCCGACCAATCACTATAAATGGATATATATATATATAAAAATGGGTTGTAACTATCATCCCCCAATGGTAGATGTTTATTTGTTGGAGTTTACTACATGAATCTTGACTCAAGCAAAGGCTCGGTGTTGCCGTGTATTTAACACGGCCTAAACCGCACCCCCAAACTCTGCACCGTCTATTCAAATTTTAACGTACTGTATCTTCTATATTTTAGGGATGAAGTATAGGTATCTACTTTTTGGAATCTGTTTAGGTGGTAAACAGACTAATTATATAAACCATCACATGAGAAAGTGTCTGTGGTGAGACAACAGCATCAAATTGCTACATTTGCCCCTTCCAGATCATCTTGTCACCCAGCTGCGCTCGCCTACATGCATCATGAATACATTACACATATAGGATTATAGGTATATACTGGGTGTCATGTACGAGAACATGTACAATCATTTACACACATTATGAATATACAGAATATATGCCTATGTCTATTTTTCTCTGTACATATACACACATATATATATACATAATATATATATATATATAATGTCAAGTCAGGATTAATTAACCCCTCCAGATTAATCAACCACCACTGCCCATTTTTTTTGAAATTTAAAAACAGGTGGTCCCCCCAGATTAATAAACACTTTGGCCTACTCCCGATTAAAAAACCACCAGTGCTGAAATCCATTATTTTTATCCAAAAGTTTCAAATGGTTTCCTTATGGTTTCCTTATGATATATATATATATATATTTAAGTTGAAACCGCATGAACACCAGAACCCATCACTGTTGATCATTGAACATTTGAAAAAACAACTATTCCCCAAATGATCGATTTCTAATTAAATTCTGTATAAAAATCATCAGTTTGGATGAGCCCATGTCCCCCATTAATAATAATCAGGGTTTGCCCCTGATTAATCAACCACCATGTCCCTAATGTTTTTTCTTTGGATTTGCCCATTCATTCCCAATGTCCCCCATAGCTTTCAGCCAATTGACGTAAGCCATATCCAAAATTTTACGGTTCAGAGGCCGTTTATTTAGGGGGAACACCAGGAAAGACCTTGCAAGGTATACCCTGACCTATAGGAGGGGGGGAGGGGTTTATCAATCCGGTGTTGGCATTATATATATATTACTATATCTCAGTCTAGTAGACATATTGTGTTGACAAACATATTTAAACATTACCCAAATACCATACTATTATTGTACACCTATTTTTTAAGAGGGCGGCACCCCGTAGGGGAGTGAATTTTCATTAAACATGATGATAAAACACTGCAAATACCAATGTTTTATGCACTTAAAGGGTCTAAAACCCTAGTAAAACGCATTTTTTCATCATGATCTTGACATGAGATATAGAAAAAAAACATTGACAGGCACCAAAAAAACAAACAAACCACTAGATGCACCAATCGACAGGCACAAAAAAAAAAACTCCAGCAACTACTCAGAAGTGGACCCATAGTTCCTGGAAATTTTAGTTTTTCGTTTTTTTGGTGCCTGTGCAGGTTTGGTGCATCCTGTCACAAGAGTTTGCAGATGCCAGTGATTTATGACAGCATATGATAGCCTTTGGAGGTGAACTCTTTTTTTTTGCTCTAAAATAAAGGTGTTAAGCCTACTTTTGTCACAAAACACTGTAAATACCAGTATGTTTGATAATTTTTAGAGCAAAAATCACTCCCCCATCAGGGGCCGTTCTGTTTTCTAATAGGTCACCCATATAGTGATATTATACATTATCATACATCACCCAAATAGTGATAAAGGATATGATACATCACTAACATCATGATAATATATTGTCTAAGCCTACTCTTGTATCACCTTAAATAAACAATATTATAAGATATAATATAATTACTATATCACCTACTATTATATTCTACACCTACTAGTAACATACAATATATATATATATTATAGTAGGTGTAGACTATATAACCTGATTAATATACCTACTATTGGCATAATCACCCATTATTGTCAATTCACAATATTAACTATCAATATAATCATAACACATTCATGATTATATCACCTACTACTATATATATATATGTATATGTATATTCTACATCTACTATTAATATACTATATATATATATTATCACTATTCTACATTACTTAAACATCGTTCACTCACTGCTTCCTAGGGACCGGATCCGGTTCCGCACCGACTGCTGATCTCCCGGAAGTTCCAACAAGGCCTACCGATGATAGATTTTGAATTGGTGGAACAGACATCATATTTTTCAGGTAGCCTCTGGTAAACTAACATAACTATGGAAAAGGACCATGTATAGAAAACACATAGCATAACTATGGTAAACTAGCAGAACTATCATGAATCATAACATATCATAACTATGGAACATGACCATAGAAATACATGGTTTACCTATTAAAAATGGTGATTTTCTATAGCTATGTTAAAATACCAGAGGGTAAACATGGTGGAAAAAAACACCTGGTTGGTGGTTGAGCCACCCCTCTGAAAAATATGAGTTCGTCAGTTGGGATGATGACATTCCCAATATATGGAGAAAAAAAAATCATGTTCCAAACCACCAACCAGACACTAGTTTTCAACAGGTGAGGATTATATACATAGAATGTGTTCCTATTGAACATGGTGGTGTTTCCATGGCGATGCCATAATATGTACCTGTTTCTTGAAGTAAACATACCTTTGCTATCTTTTGTTTATGTGGATAAAGTTAAGGTCTGCGCAAATCATTACAATTAGCATGAAGTAAGATGAAATCAGATGATCAAATTGGATCCTTCTCCCAATCCTATAATCATACAGCCATCAAGCGAGGTCAGTGAGGTCGCGCCATCATGTAACCAATGAGTCAACTGAAGTTTCTGATAGATGATTCAGTGAGACATGTTCACCGGGTTTCCTTGATATGTGTGGAGATATATTTAAGTTGCTAACGGTTTTCACACACATATTAAAACATATTCTAAGTAAATATAGCAACATAAATATAGCAATGTTTTACAAAAGGATCTGCGAACATGTCCAGATCCGCAATTGGAACATGTTTTCTTGCTGCGATCCATTTCTTTGTTTGGGGGGTTACATCACCTGTATCCATATCTTGTTTGGTAGTTCAATCATTTTTTCGATCTCTATTAGCAGGTTAAATTATCTTGAATCCACTATTTGGGGATTAAATCGCCTTTTTAAATCGTGTTTTGGTTGGTTTGAATCACCTTTTTGGGTAAAATCACCTTGGTTTTAAAGCACCGACCGGTTTTTTAAGGGCCTGCAGCTCAGTGATCGCAGATTTCCTCTCCTGAGATCAGCAGGATGTAACCAGATGTATTGAGGCAACCAATTCCCATAGGATCCATGGTGCTGGTATATATGCTAACATTGGGGGTATATTGATGGTAAATGTTACCATATATAGCATACATGGATCCTATGGGATTGGAGAGCAGATGATTAACTTATGGACTTTTCGTCCATCTTATGAATCTTGCTATAGCTAATTTAAGGCAATAACACATCCAAATGCTTTCTGGAAGATGTTTTTATAACATCGTTTTCAGGCGCAACCCAAAAAAGGCCAACTATGGATCCCAAACACGTTTCAAGCATTTTCAAGCAATGTTTCAGAGTCAGCCCAAAACAGATGCTAAGTAAGGATCTAAATAACTTCTGAAAGATGGCAATGAACCTCAAATCATACCCAAATCACTTCCTTAAGAGGTACGGCTGGATAGTGGACGAGCGAGTTGGCAAGGTCACCCCAACTCGCATATTGCAGCTGGGATACATAAGTATCATAGGTAATGTCAACCCCGGATTAATAAACCCTGGTTGATTACTGTAACTTGATTTAATTCGGGGGGTCCCCAGGTCCCCAAAAATAGTGATCATTGGCGACCAAAATGGTACCAGCACACTTCAACGACCGGTTGATGGATCCTGGACATTACGAAAGTAACTGATGAAGGCTCGGTCCCTCACAATTGAGGCATGCTGAAGCACAAAATTCTTGGTCGACTTTCCGTTGTTTCTGAATTACCACTATTGGTAATTCCCGTGGTCAGATATATAGCATGTCATTTTTGTCAATGCCCAGCAAATCTGTTGTTACTATTCCTGTGTCTCCCCATTGACCAGTGGGTTGGAGTCTGAAGCAGAAGTACGAAAATTCATCCAACAACCAACTTTTGAAGTGAGTTGCTGGACGAATTTATAATTTATATATATATTATTACATATATATTATATATATATTATATATATATTATGTATATCTATTTATTTATTTATACAGAATATACACATATGATATATTATTATATGTACCCTATTTGATCATAGTTGCTCCATATGAATCCATGTTTGTTGCTTTACATCCCTTTTCTGTTCTCCGCGTGTCTGATTGGTCAATATCTGACATATCCCCATGACCTGGGACCCCCAGACCATCTCCTCAGCAGGATGTCCAAATTCTTGAAAACATTATCTGGTTGGTGGTTTCAACCCCTCTCAAAAATATGAAATTCAGTTGGGATTATTAGTCCCAATATATGGAAAAATAAAACATGTTCCAAACCACCAAACAGATTATGATGTTTTTCGCCGCAAAAGTTTAGATGTCCAATTTTGGAGGTTTTCAAAGTCATGGGGGGATCCCCCCGAATCATCCATTTGATTTTCGGATTGTCCATTCTAAACCATCCATTTTTGTTAGCGGTGCTCCCCCATTTATGGAAACCTCCATCTATAGACATCTCCCATTATTTTCCTAGAATTTATGCTTATCATATCTTATGCATGGTGATTTCTTGCTCCCCTTCCAACGGTTTCACCGTTTTCAAACCTGGCCATTCCCCAGTGGTCGTCCTTTCCTCCCTGGCTCTCCCTGGCTCTCCCTGGGTCCCCGCGCATCCAAGGTGTCCAGCTGCGTAGCCCGAAGGACGGACAGCACCAACTCATCATGCAAAGGACCAACTCCTGCGGCCAGGGATACCCCAAAGGATCCAAAGGGCCGGGACTTCGGGGTATCCTTGATATTTAAATATGGTAGATTTGGAAGGGAAATTCAAATGGAAATGAACAATGAAAGAACTATATATTGTTTATTGATGAAGCATAGTGGATTTGACTTAGACATCCTGAAGTAAACCAATTCGACTATATTTCATAACAGTTGAGTGGGTTTATAATACACACTTCGGTAATCAAACATGGCTAGCTGTAAAATCCAGAGAGATTTGGTGGGAACATCATCGAACTATATACATAACTAAATGGAGGATGTTCCACCAAACCACGTTTGATTACCAGAGGGTAGTAACTGGGTTTGTGGATTCCAGCTGGATCTTTTCTGATTGGATTTTATACAAATGGCTGCAACTACCTTTTTACTTCAACTTGGCTTTATTGTCAAGGGAATATTTTTTATAAATAAAATCATTGGGTCGACAGCTTGGATGGCACATGGTATAAAGTGCCTTGTGTTCTTGATGAGGCCTGTCCACTTCAAACCACTGTCCGCAAGGAGAAACATCAAAAGTGGCTTCCACAGTAATCCCATTCGCCTAATATCACACACAGACCCTGAGGTGTGCCCAAGAACAGAATAGTGTGAAGACATGTAAAGACCCATGAATTGTTAGCGACCTCAAGCAAAATAGATGAGATTGTAATGACCAAGTGCGGATGGCAGTGCCGCTTGGCAAGAGAACTGTACTGCAATAAGGGTTTCTTTTCGGGATTACATAAGATAAACAACCTCTCACTCCCATGGAACAAGTAAGTATACCGCAAGTACAGGTTCATTTAGGTTTATATACACCAGATATAAAACGTCCCGCCCCCATGGAACGATTAAACATGCCGCCATTGGGGGTTCTTTTAGTGTTTACAAAAGATATAAAGTACCCCCTCTGGAACAATTGACCATACTGCAATTAAATGCAATTAATGTTTCTTCTAGGGCTTCCATAAGGTATTAAACAAACACCCATCCCCAGGCAAAAAAATAGCTATACCATCGCCATCATCATCATCGTCATCGTCATCATCATCATCATCAATAATAGTAATAGGGTTATCAAAATATAACAATTAATAATACTAATTACTAATATAATATCTAAAAATAATCATCATCATCATAGTCATCATCTTGATCTTTGTTTGCCCTGACGCTCGTTGCTAGTCCGAGCAAACCTCAGGATCTTGCCGAAATATCGGTTGTTTCATATGGAAAGGACTATGGAAAGGAATCCTTACCCTCTGAGAAGACTCTGGTAAACTAACATAACTATGGAAAATCACCATTTTTTAATGGGAAAACTCACTATAAATGGCCATGTTCAATAGCTATGTTAGTCATTACCAGAGGGTTTTTCACATCCCCCATTCTGAGCAAGGAGCCTGTTGCACCAGTCTCTTCATTGGCGCTCCTGAGCCGGGGAGAAGAAAGTTGAACGCGCCTCTGGCAGTGTCTGAAGATTTTTGGCCCCTACCAAAAACCTACCCCCAAGGCACGGCAATTGAGAAATAGTGATCTGGTTGGTGATTAATGGTGATTAATGATGGTTAATGATGGTTAATGATGGTTAATAAGTGGTTGTTATATGGTTAATGATGATTAATAAAAACCTGGTTGGTGGTTTTTCGCCACCCCTCTGAAAAAAATATGAGTGAAAGTCAGTTGGGAAGGCTGACATGATGACATCCCATATGAAATGGAAAATAATCCAGTCATGTTTGAAACCACCAACCAGTGATAATATGGGATCATGACTTTCTCAAGTGGATGGAATGTTTTGAGACAAACCAATATGTGTCATCATACTCCAGGGTCCAGGCATCCAAAAAAGTGGATCCATGACAATCCATCTGGATCATCGATATACTAACAAAATCCCAAGCCTGCTTTGGAGCCGTCAACTTGACGGTTTACCTTTCAAACCACAAACATATTGGTTTCTCCATCTGAATTATCCTCCTGTAAACTAACATCGATGTGGACAATCCACCATTTGTAAATCATGTTCCTAGGGAAACCATGGGCTCTCCACGTCTAGGTTAGTTTACCGCAGGGTAACCATCTTTTCTAGGGCAGGCTGGAAGCGGCATCTTTTCTGCTACCAAAAGGCTTGAGTAACTCCACGAGGTTGTCAGTTAAAACCTTGGGCAGCAACTGGCTACTAAACTATAGGCCGGGGATATCTATCTCGTCTATGGGTGAGCCAATCATGTTTATTACCAAGGCATCTGGAGAGCTGGCCGCTGGCTTACCAGCGGCTCACTCGAGGGCAATAAAGCTTAAGATCTTAAGCAGAGTTCGGATGTCGTTGTTAAGTCTACATATATGATGTATGTATATATATATATGTATATATATATACTCAGTCACTTCTTAGGTGGGCACGATGGTTTTATGATAGCAAAGTATTCGCCTACCACAACAAGGTTTCTCCAGGCACCTGACATGTCGCAAGGTTTCCATTCACCATCCTTCGTTTGGGTATGGGTCAAAACCCTGCTAGTGAACATCCCAAACATGAACTAGAATAACTAGAAGAGACCAACTAATTCGATGTCTCACCCAAGCAACTTCTATTTGGAATTGACCCATACCCATCCATACCCATTCATACCAGGTCAAAAAATCGCATCAAGGTGAGTGCTTACGTTGCGATTTTACAATCCCCAATAACAATCCGCCTGATTTCAGGCTACGTCACGTTTACTTGCATGGTGCAAGCCAATGTTCAAGCCCAGGAAAGACCTACCTAGATACATCGTCATTCTTTGAAATTAAACACCCACAACCAACTTAGGTTTCTTGGGGGCGTCAAATATTCAGTGAGCATGGGTAAAGGTAAACAAGCAGTCAGGAGTCAGTTTCCTGAGTATGTATCCATGTTTTGTGGTTGAGTTGACTTCCCATACTGCTGGCTAAATCACCATCATCAGGGCGCAGCTGAGCGACAGGTTTCCAAATGCATTTCTGCCCCTCCAGTTTACCTGTCGCAAATGGGAACTGGAACAGCAAAACTGCATCAAACCGCTGTTTTTTTGGACCAATTGAAACGCACCACAAAAGCGTTAGGTGACATTAATAATGAATAATCTGTTTGGGTTTGTTTGATTTTTGCTATACACCCTAAATATCCTAATGGGGGAAATAACGATTAACAGTGGAATTTTGAGAATTTCCTAAAATTTTCAGACATGTCTAAGCCGGGAAGGTCACGGAGTTTGATGCTGAGTCAGCCACTGGCAGACTCTTTGTCTTTCAACATTGGGACGACCGACAGGTTCTTCTCATTCGCATACCTCAGCATGGCATGGCAAGGCTGGCAAGTGCAGGGATCTTCTGGCATTCCATATCTGGTAGCACTGATAGTTTCATATCTTGTCTGATTGCCGGATGCAGTGAAAAACACATTGATGTTCCCGTTGAAAATGGTGGTTTTCCAGTGCCAGGTGCAAGTGGTTCGTGTTGGCGGGTGACTCAAAAAACGGGACCAAAACCGTCTAATCTTCCTTTCTTGTTTGAATTTACCCCAGCCATTGATTGTTAGGTTTTAGAAAGCTAAAATAACACAAAGACTGCAGTTTGTAAATGGTTCAATTCACACATTGCGCCCCAAACAAGCTATTTACTGTATGAGATCTGAGAGCAATGTAGCAGGCACAAAGAACCAGATAGTGAGTACTGAGTACTTATTCCCAAGGAGTCAGAGTCAACATATCTATGCGTCCAAAATAATTTCATTGCAGTGCCAGCATGTTGCCAACAAACTTCTTATACAGGCCATTGCAAATGTGCAAATGTCTGGGTTTACATCCCGTGCTCGATCGGGCTTTTCATGCTCGATCCAGACTTGACATATCTTGACATCGTGCAAGCCTTGCCACACGGCCACCCAAAACGCTCCAAGATGCTTGAGAATATCAGAGACCTGTTTCGTAGAAGCCTTGGATCCAATGGAGATCACCGGAGGAATGGTGGAGGATCATCCAACTTGAATAAGCCGTAAAAGTAAGTCCCCGATTGGTGGACGATCCCATGTATAAATGGAGGTTTCCTGAAATGGGGGAAACTAACCCCAGTTATCATCAATTTGATTTTAGGATTTTCCATGAAATGAACCATCCAGCTATTCGGATACCCCCCATTTTAGGAAACCACCACATATTATCCAAATGTGCTATTACCCCAGCTACTGACCACTTACGATCCGTCAGATGATCCTGCAAGGTGGTTCCGCATCACGTCGGGAGACCGGTTTCAGCATGGCTGCGCAACGGGAGTTCTTACCTTGGGGCCAGGAGGCCACAATGGAGAGCAATGGGTTATCCAACGTCTCGCCTTTTTGTTCTCATTGTAGATTGGGGTGACAATTCCTAGATGCAAGGTAATTGTATGTGTATATTTGCATATGGTTATGTGTATGTAAATATATTGAAACATTATATACATGTATATACGTATATATATATATATAATTATATATCATGTAGACCAGGTATGTGGCCTCCCCTCTACTCACATGATCTCACACGATTAATCTTACACAACAATTTCGAAACACTGATGGTCTTTGTTGATGCCCCGGGTCTTGAAGTTTTCATCTTATGTCGCTTGCCAGTACCGATGCTAGTGGCACCTAATGACATACTGATACATTTCACCCAAGGATAGGAGTTTCCCAGTTTTGCTCCTACCAAGGTACGAGTATCTTATGGATGGAAAACGTGTCAAAATGCCAGTCCCATCAAAATAAACCAACCATGGGAAGAACAATACCATATTTGCCTCCAGCTGGATACAGTTTCGGTGGAGCCGATGAGGCAAATGACAGGAACCGATGGGGGCCTCGGAAGAGGATTTGCCAATTGGGACGCCGCTGCTTCTGCTGTTGTTGGAGCCAACAAAAAAATAGAAACGGTGTTTGCAACATTTTGCAACCGCGGATTTTTCTGCAGAAAAAAATCTTATAAGTACCTTTTTTGAACGTATCTATTCACGATTTCTTCCCAACATCTATCCTGGTGGGTGATTTCAACCCCTCTAAAAAATATGAGTTCGTCAATGGGAAGGATCACATCCCATATATAAAAAGGAAAATCATCCAGTCATGTTTGAAACCACCAACATCTGTCAGATCAAGTCAGATCAAAGCCAGCCCATTTCACCACCTCAGATCGGTACCGATGTCATGATTCACCCTGAGCAAATCCTGGCGCCGTGCGAGCGGCTGCCAGGTGGCGAGACGCTTAAGGGGTTTTTGTCATGAGGATATTCTGGGATGCTTTCGGCCGGTGGTTTCTCGATGCACCTGCCCTGCCAGGATTCCTGGGTATATATATATATATTCCACAGCAATTATGGATTGAGTCCCCAAGGCTGATGATGATTGATGTTTTATGTATATATATATATATATATACATATATATAGGCATCAGCTCGCACGTTTTCCGATGTGGAACCAAAGGTTTTTGAACCATTGATGTTCAATGGTTCCCTTGCAAAATGAAAACGTCCTGATTCATTCCAATCCTCATGTCTTTCTCTCTTAAGTTAAGATTCCATGGAAGGAATCGGCACAACCCCATGGAAGGAGTTCCAAAAGAAAGCACAAATTGGAGTAATGTTCCATGGTAGGACAGTTGCAAAACCTCTTGAGAGAGAAAACGAAAATAAAATGGCTACTCTCCAGGCCTGTTGCGAGGGAGGTTGTGGGAGGGAGCAGCAACAGCTACTCCCCCAGACATCATCAACTAAACGGCTTCTGCCTAAGTTTCAAACAGAAAACATAGGCATCAGCTCGCACGTTTTCCGATGTGGAACCAAAGGTTTTTGAACCATTGATGTTCAATGGTTCCCTTGCAAAATGAAAACGTCCTGATTCATTCCAATCCTCATGTCTTTCTCTCTTAAGTTAAGATTCCATGGAAGGAATCGGCACAACCCCATGGAAGGAGTTCCAAAAGAAAGCACAAATTGGAGTAATGTTCCATGGTAGGACAGTTGCAAAACCTCTTGAGAGAGAAAACGAAAATAAAATGGCTACTCTCCACGGCCCCTATCACGATCAGTTTTTAACTGATTGTTGACCGACCACTTTGACAATTGCTTACGGGCATCCACGCTATAGGTCAGTCCTGGCAGGTAGCTGAGGCCATCAGCCAGATATATTTTGGCCACTTTTGTTGAAGTCCAGCGTCCTTTTAGGAGCGCTAACTCCATACTGCCCGACTGTTGAAAAATTGCAGTCGCTCCTCCCCTTCTCAGGCTATAAGGTCTAAAGTTATGCGCCTGCAGGTGAAACATGCTGCAATGACGGCGGAAAGCGTTTCTGAAACATTGTGGGGATTTGCTCCAGAGTGGTACCTTTTGAAAATTATTACTGGCGCTCTCACTAATGGCAGCTCGGAGGATCTCCAGCGCCAGGTCTTCTGTTATTGATACTGTCTCGTGAGCTGCATTGCGAAGCCCTGACTTCGTGTCTTTGAGACTGATGACGGCAGCCCGTCTTCCAACCAGAATATCAGACGGCCGTATCTGCATCAGTTCCCCCGTTCGAAGGAGTCCATAAAAACCTAAAACCATCATGGCAGCGAAAGAGAGGTCTCGGTGGGCGATGGCATACATGACAAAACTGTCCACAATTTCCTTGGTGAGAGGTGGTGCTCGATTTGGCGCTTCAACTTTGCGCCAGACTCTAAACAGTCGCCAAGACAAGGGAATCTTGTGTTTGACCCAGGGATAATAGTGTTGCAAGCCGCATAGCCCATCATTGACAATGTGGAGTGAATCGCCTTTTTCCCATGAAAGCTGTATCCATTCCGAAACTGCTTCATCCAAATCTTTGCTACTCTTGATCTTTTTCAGATGGGGTTTCAATTGGCGAAGACCCTCCACATACCTTTCCTGGGTACGCTTGGTAATGGCCGCGTCCCACAGTAACACATTGCGCCGCTGTGACACTCTTTGCTGTCGTGAACGGCGAGCACAGAATTTAAACTCGGCTTGCCTCATCAGTTGGATTTTCCGTACTCTCTACATGAGCCAAAATACAATGTAACCCATATCCCAAAAGATAAGCGTTGATCTTCTTCAGGATTTGAGCCAGCATGCGACTTCCTGTTCGACCCTTGGCAATAATACTCATGCAGATGTAGCTGTCCGTGACATGACAAACCCGTGTGTGTGTAACTCTGAAGTGCGACGCATAATACTTGACTGCTTGTAAAATAGTACGCAACTCCAAACAATTGATATGCTCAGTTTTCTTCCATCGAAATTTGAATAAATGCTCCCACTTCCACCAGTCAGACTGAATTGATTGCCTAACGGCTGCTTTGGGATTCATCACCTCCCCAGTGGCTACACGCACATCCGACCCTGTGTGATTTGTTTTGGCCAGCAGTAGTTGATTCATTTGCTTAACACTCCCAGTCACATGTTCTACCAAATTTCCATACTGCAGTTTGCGTTTCAAAGGTGCTTGTACCCTAACTGGACAAAGAAAACCTGGGGCCAATCCCATCCTGTTGGCCAACAACTTGTAGTCTAACCGGGGGATAAAGCGCTGACACAAACCTGCTGCTGCAATTGCAAATGAATATACACTAAACGCATCTCCCAGCAAAGAAAGCCGTTCATCTTCATAGGCTGTTTGAGACTGCTTTATTTTTGAAGCGCTATAACACAGAGAAGTGTGGCCAAAACCATATCCTAACAGCAACTCTTTTTCTGAGCTCGATGCCAATCTCCACCTCTGTTCACTCCAGAAAATGAAACGTTCCAAATAATGATATGGAGGAAACCGAAAAGAATCTGCCTGATAACGTGCCAACGTATCTTCATCACATCGATTTATCCCCGCTGGAGCTGGAGGGGGTCTTGATCTCTTGATTGACTTCAGTGCTGTGGGTAGCGTGTACCCCTGGTGCCCCCCTGGCCAGTCGAAGCCGGGTTCTATCCAGTCTTCCATATCCGGGTAAGGCGCAAAAGCCTCCACCTCTGTCCAATGCTGCTGAGTTCTGAAAGTCAGTCCAGTCATGCTATCTTCCAATGTCTCCGATGTCCAACACAACCTAGGTCGCTGCATCGGAACTGCATGGACGCAATTGAAATGATAGGGTACTACTCCTAGCACTTCGCTGATCTTGTCGCACTCTGCTTTTGGCATCGACGCTACGTTCTCTGCTACGTACTTGATCACCACATGTGAAGGTACAGTCTCCCTCAAAAGTTTCAAAATCCTGGGTAGTTCATAAAACAGTGAAGATTGCGGCCCAGACAAACCCTTCGCACCAAACTTCACTGAAGACAAGTCTACACAAGGAAAACCTCCCCACAAATGTATCTCCGTCAAACCAGGATGTTTCAGAAGCCATAGCTCAATCTGGGCCTTGTCCAATGTGCGCACATCACCATGCAGTTCAGCTGTGGGCCAGCGTCGTGAAGTCACCCTATTTGCTGGGGCATGTACATCATAGGCTACCATTCCCAGTGGTTTAACGCCAATAATGTCGTATGCACGAAAAGCGCCCCCTATACCATTGAATAATGATATCACCAAACAACCACTTGTCTTCAGAGGGGGTGTAGAGGTACAGTGTCGTAGAAAATCATCTCCAACCTCAGTTAAACAGCGACTAATTCCGACAGCTCCCCCCCAATGTGACGCATCTGATGCTGTTGTGACTCCACTGATCTGCGCCCCAAGAAAAGCTTGTAAAAAAGGTATTGCACCCAAACAACTGAAAAGCTCCCGTCTCACCCTGGACTGCAACTCCAAGCGTATGCCCTTGGAGCTCACATACTCCCAAGTTGCTTCCAACAGGCTCATGGTCGGTCGCCTGTACTGGAACACATGCACCCAGCGGCCAGCTATAACTTGCACTAGTCGTTTTGAAAGTCGTGGCCGGCTGAGAAGCCAGACAGTGGCTTGCACCAGTTTGATGGTTCTCTCACAAGAGGGACCCATGGTTCTCTCATCCCCTGCAAAGAAAGCGCCTAGCTCTTGCCCTGTTATCTCCTTGGACTTCCGCTTCTTGGCTGACGAAACTACACCTGCTTTCTCCCATGCTTCTTCTGCTCGTTGATGAATCATTTCCCCAGTGTCAAAACTCGTTCCTATGGGCCCCACTTCACCAGCTGCAAAATTGTCCAAATATACATGCCACCATGCTTTCCCTGTTGTGGCCGCCTCACTGACCAGCCCTGCCATCCACAGTGGTATTGCTCGCCCTCGGACCAGCTGCGACTCTCGCGCGATCCCCGGGCACTCCAGTAGCTTTTCACTCACTTCTTGCATGATAGCAACCGAGGACCCCCAGCCCATTGGTAAAACGTTGCACGCCAAACAAACTGTACCAGCATCTCCCGGAGGGGCTCCATCATACGCCTGGCGAGTGATATTGAAACATAAATACTTATACCAGCCCTTAGGCAATCTGAATAGATAGAAAGCATTTGCCATATCTGATTGCCATAACCTCAGTTCCTCTCCTTCATCTATAAATGTTGAAAGCCACGACGTGATGTGAGGCAAATTCTTTGTCGCCCCTTGAAACTGTCGTAATATTGAGTTGGACGGCACCAAGTTCATGATAAGTCGTAAAATAGGTCTATCCCCTTCAACCGTTCCAGTTTTAGGTACTCCAAATAGGCCATTCATCACCCGTTCTCCCCTGTGAACAGCAACTTCAGTCAAAGGGATCCATGAACAGACACCCCTGGATACCAGCTCTTCAGCTATACGTAGTTTGTCTCCAGTATCAATGTGTATCCTTCCCTGCAAACACGGAAGGTCCTGCCCTACATCCGGTTCCACCATCTTATCAGGGTTTTCCAACAAACTCCTAGTGGTTTCTGAAACAAAATCCACAACATCAACAGAGCCACCATGTTCTTTGGGGGGCAAAGCAGGCAAAACCTGTACATAACTCAGCCTGTGGCAAATACCTACTTCCTCACCGCTATAGTCTACTCTCCGCCCCCGCAGCTCTTTATCCAGGCTCTCCAAGTCGTTGCATTCGGCCTGGCCGTGGCGCCTCATCCTCTTGATGGAAGCTCCTACGGCCTCTACCAGCAACTTCTCCTGTTTGTTCCACGCCCTCGTAACAAAAGGCTTAGGTCCATTCCAGAGCGTGTTGCAAGCGTGGCAGGCCAAAACAGCCCATGACATCTCAGCCCAGTCCAGCACAAAGGACTCCGTGACAGATTCCTCCAGCCTGATTGAAAGAAAAGCTCTTCGAGCTCGTGCAAAATCTCCCTCGCCAATTGGAAAGGCAGCACGGGTTCGCGCTGCCCTGGGTTCCGCATCGGAAATGAAGATGCTAGACCAAAATTCTGAATTCTGATGTATCAGTGAAACCCACTTGGCATTGAAGAAACACCAGGCCAATGCACAGCCGCACTTGTCTAAAGTAGTGCAGAGGCCTAACACGCCTTTCCAGCTGGTGCCCTTCACACGTCCAGGGTCGCTCACGGCCGCCGCCAGAGCACCCGTTACTTCTCGTCCGCCTTCTCTTTGTTCTTCTCCCAATCTCCTACCTTGTTCTCCCAGGCCGCATTCTTGCCGCGGCCCTTCTTTCCTTTCTCTTTCCCTTTTCCTTTCTCTCTTCTTTGGCCCCAAGGGGCCTCTCCTGAGCCTTTCCAGCTGCCTTTTCCACGACCACGGGCCCCGCCACTCCAACCGGGCCAGCTTCCTCCTCCTCGGCCTTGGACTTTTTCCACCAGCCTCCCATGCTTCCTCGAGGCCAGCACCAATGCCGCCGACCCGGCACTTGTCTCCTCCATGGCGTGAAGTTCCATGTGGCGGGCCGTTGCCCAGCTTTGGTCCAATAAGGCCTGGTGCAAGGCCATGAACCTGGCTGCCAAGGAGTCCCCCACTCGGGCTACGTCCCCCCTCCTGAGGAGGTCCAGCGTGGCAGCAAAGTACGTTGCTATCTTCACCCCCTTGGTCACACACTCCTCTCCTGTTGGGACTTCTGTCAAGGCAGCTTGATCCATAGTCTCGCGCACGTGTGATGTCAACAGCGCAAGAACGGATCCCGGGTTGTCTCTGCTCCTCTTCTTGATGGGGGCTTCTAGATCGGTGTCGCTGGACACCTTGTCCTCCTCTTCTTGCACGGATGAGCTGCTGCAGCTGCTGCTGCAGCTCACGATCGTCCCATCTCTCGTCACTCTCCTCTTTCGCTTCTTGTCTTTCTTCTTCTTCTTCTTCTTCTTCTTCTTTGTCTTTGACCCCGCTGAGGACCCAGTAAGGATCCGACTCAATGCCTCGGCCAGCTTGGTCTGTGTCGACTTCTTCTTGTGTTTCTTTTTCTTCTTCTCTTTCCTCCTCTGAGCTGCTAGGGCCACCGCTTGCTGGGCCAACTGGCCGGTCAAGCTCTTGGTAGCGGAATCTTTTATATCCTCCAGAGCTCCTTGAACTTTGTGCCGAGCCTCTGCCACCTTCTCCTTGTGCTTCTCCCTGGGTCCGTCCAGCACCGAACCAGTGGCCAAACCTATATCCTCTGGCGACGAAGATACCTCCTCGATGCTGCTCCCGTCTTCCTCTGGTTCCTCCCCAGGGTCGTCGGCCTCCTCTCTGTGGGCCTTGTGACGTTTCTTTGCGGCTGCCAGCTTCCTGCTCAGCTCGGCCCGCATCTCGTCTGTAAGCCCAGATCGACCAGCGCCTTCTCGCTTGCCTTTGGGTGCACCGGCATCTTTGCCAGCACCAGGCGGCTTCTTGGCGCGCGGCGTGCGGGCGGCAGGCCTCTTCTTGGCGCCGGTGTCGCCACCCTCTAGCTCCTTGATCCATTTCTTCATGAGCCCGGCGATGCCTTTCACCAGATAATCGGCTTCGAAATCGTCTCGCTCCCAAATTCTGACTCGAGTGACATGCAGAGCCTCTATGTGGTGCCCTGGATCTACGTCGAGACAGGGCCGACTCAAGCAAAAGTGCACCTTGGCGCCACGCCGCAACATAGTCTCGATGGTGTCGGCCACCGTTGCATCGGGGGTCCCCATAAAGTGCACCCCCAGCAGCAAGCTTCCATCCAGACGCGTCTCCACCTGGGTGATAAAGAAGGCAGCCCATTCGTCCTCGGTGTAGCGCAGTGATGAAGTGGGTAGATGACATTCCACCACACTCCCAGCCAGTGGTTGCAATGCACTCCATTGATCGTGGTCGTAACAATCAATCTCGGCTCCACTGACAAAGGCCATCTC
Source organism: Cladocopium goreaui (assembly GCA_947184155.2). NCBI lineage: Eukaryota > Dinophyceae > Suessiales > Symbiodiniaceae > Cladocopium > Cladocopium goreaui. The sequence continues at coordinate 201,337 of CAMXCT020004657.1, forward strand.
ACTTGCACAGGTTCCCCAACTCAAACGTCCTCTCACGTGTTGAGTTGAGCTCCCACCAATCGGCGCCTGGTTTCCTGTGGACTTCCAACAAAGGGTTGGTCGCTAAGCGGCTCAGCCTCTGATGCTTTCGTCCTCCTCGGCGGTTTGGCTTGTGCGAAGATGCACGCTTCCTCCTGGTGCCCTCTCGATGTCCTTCTTTTCTTTCTTCTCGATGTCCTCGACCTTCTCTACGGGACTCACGGCCGTGGCCAGATTCCCTATGCCCTGGAGGCGGCCCCTCTGGCTCTGGTGGGCGCCTGTGGTCCTCCTTTATGGGACGGTGATCAGGGGTCTTCGACCTTCTGCGGCCGCGGCTCTCCTCTTCTTCTGACTCGTCTCCTTTGTCAGACTCCTCCTCTTTTGGCCGCTCAGAATAACCCTCACTCGACCTCCTTCGAGGCAAAGATTCCCTCAGGTGCGCTCCTTCTCGTCCTCCTTGTTCAGCCGGTTCCGCGCGGCTTGCACCAGCGGACCCTTGTTCGGCCCTACGGGTCAGGCCAGCGCTGAGTGAGCGCAAGGCTTTTACCTGCCTGGCCGCGTTCAGAACCAAGTCACCAGCAAGTAACCTGGCTCCACTGGAGTCCCACGAAGCGCTCAATTCGCGCCCCAACAACTCCCAGGAAGTGCACCCAGTGCACCAGGTATCACCTAAAGCTGGTGCAAGTTGCCGGCACTTTGCACACAGCGCACCTGGGGGCATACCTTGAGCAGCAACAGCTACTCCCCCAGACATCATCAACTAAACGGCTTCTGCCTAAGTTTCAAACAGAAAACATATATATATATATTACAGCAACATGTGATGCTGTGATGTTTTTAGGGGGCTACCATTCCAGCACCTCAGTAGCTGAGGGTATGATCAAACTCATCAATTTCGGTGGTATATCATCACCCTCACAGGTCCGTGCCGTTCCTGAATCTTCTTCTTGGTGCGATGCAGCTTTTCCACAAGCGCCTGCGCATGGATTGCGCATGGATTGCGCATGGAAGGAGATGGGAAAACCATGGTGGTCATTGGTTACCCTCGACACAGCAAGTGCCCATTAATTACTGGTGCTTAGTAGGGAATGGATGGGAATGGGGGAATGGGATGATTATTACTAGTGATTATGCATCATTCCCTCATTCCCTGCTAAGCACCAGTAAGTTAATCAATAAGGTAAGTTTAATTGGTTTAACCACTTGACACTTGCTCCAGATTCGACAAAAGCTAGCTGATGAATAATCTCAGTGAGATAAAATACCAACCACCTTGAGTCGTTGTGTTTCGAACGTCTGAACAACCAAAAAACTGTTGAGATCAGATTGCCATGTTTGGTGCCTAAATTTTCCTTTACTTGATTGTTAAACCAGCATTTTTGTTGCCCAGAAGCAACCCAAGACTTCCAACGCTTCTCCTTCAAGCGGTGTCTTGAAGCCAGCTCTTCCAGTTTCACCCCGCAGTAAAACTCCGTAGCAAAGCGCCTCAGCCCCGCAGATGTTGGCTTCAGTGGATTCGCTCAAGGGGAAAATTTGCTGGAAACCCCATGGTGTTTTTACTCTTTTTTAGTAGAACTCCACCAGAATCCAGAAGATATATTCTAGATAAATTTATATCGATATACTGGAAATTATATATATATATATATATTTGCAGGTTTCCTGAAATTCCTGCCTTCAAGCAATTCGTTCTGTTTGTTTGACACCTCCCGGACCTTCATAACCTCAGGTGTGTTTGATGATTTGTGCCCAAGTGTCATCCACATGGGTAAGGAACCTATTTTCAAACCCCTGAACTTGGTCATTTTGAGGCATATGAAAAGCAAACACTTCTTGTACCCTCTGGTTATTTGACATAGCCATGGAAATGGTCCGTAGAAATAGATGATTTTCCCAGCTAGAAACCTCAATTTATCAGGGATTTTCCAGTTCGCTACGTTAAATAACCAGATGGTATCTCTGAAATTCATCTTGCAGGGATAATTTTCTTTTTGGCGCCATCCCTCCCTGCGGGAGTTGTGCTACAACTGTGCAGTGGAGTCACTGTGCACGTGCCAAGATCACTTCCTCCAGGGGGGGCTCCAACTTATATATAGGTAAGTTGATTTATGGTGGGTATATATATATAAACATATATATTGGTATAGTAATTATATCGTTGTATATACAGTTGGATGGGTGAACATAAACACATGATACCGTGAGGGGTTGATTGGTGGGTCGTTGAAAATAAAAAACATGTCTGGTTGCAGGGTTGTTTAACCACTTACAATATGTGGTAAGCCGGTGTAATACAATAATTTAATCCCCCTTTCTTTGAAGTTAAATCAACATCTTACAATGCAGCCGTAATAGGTTGGGTCATGCCGCCATGCCCCTCAACTTCAAACTCCTCAGGTTCTTCTACAAAGACATCGGCATAGCGCGAGAAAAGTTGGCTGCTGTACATTCGAAGCTGAACTGTTGCCGCAACGATCAACAGCACCTGATTGTTTTCCCACGGCCCCGGGCTAAGGAAAAGGAACATGCATTGGTTAATCTTAAAACAATCAAGTATTGAAACAGTATTGGTATCAAATATATTGCCAAAAAAAATGCATCATGTCAAATCAAACGCTGGTTAATATACACAGTCATGTGTAACTTTCAATCAATACAACAATATATTCACAATTTCAATTCACTGCGCATATTGGTATTAAATTGTGGGGATTTCTTTGTCAAACAAACGCGGGGGTTTTGTTTCAGCGTTGGAAACATGGGAACTACTCCAAGCAACACAGGATGGATGAGGTAAATTCAATGTCATAAACCATCATATTAATCAACCATGACCGCCCAAAGAACCGGATATATCCAATTAAATACACTTCTATTGGGGATGACTCATGATAGTTATCCAATGATCATCCGTAACCATTCCAATCAAATATCCCACTCATATCACACAAATCGTTTTATCATTCCACAGGGCCGAGGGCCAAGAAACCATCTGACCCAGCTGTGAGACAAATAGAGCCAGAATGCCCTCCCAAATGCTGTCCTGATTCGACCGAAACGAGATGTTTGAAGGATTGGATTCTACATCTATGTAACGTATGTATGCATATATATATAGATAGATATACACATGTAACCCCAGGTAACTGGGGTGCCTCCCAGAGATTTTTGATGTCACCAACTCTTGAGGGTTTAGGTTTAGTTTGGGGATTTTTTAGGGTGTCTCTATTTTTTTAAACCATGTTTTCAATGTGATGTTACTTTCACTTTCAAGGTTTCCTGAGGGTTTCATGTCAGACTTAGGGTCTAGGATTTAGGGTTTTGTGTTTTGGAAACAAATCTCGTCAGCCCTTGGGCTATTCCGCCGACATCCCAAAATGCATAAAACACTAGAACACTAGCCTTGCACAGTCAAAACGCACTTCCCCGGTTAGCACCCCGTCCTGGCCATACTTGTATATATATATTTATTTATTTATTTATGTATAGGTATAGGTATATGTATATGTATATGTAAATGTATATGTATATGCATATATTTATATATAAATATGTGTATGTAAATACAGTTGCATGTGTCTCTACTTCTCACCATCTGTACCCCAGTATTATCGATCTATACTTCCATCCATCTAGCCATCCACCCTCCATCCATCTGTCTGTCTATCCACCTATATCTATGCGTCTCTATCTCTTGTATCTAGCGCTATCTATTTCTCTATCATGCTATGTAGATATGTCTGGATATTTAACTATCTATCCACCTATCTATCTATCTAATCTAATCTAATCTAATCTATCTAATCTATTTAATCTATCTAATCTATCTAATCTATCTAATCTATCTAACCTATCTATCTATCTTTCTGTCCATCCATCCAATCCTATCCTATCCTATGCTGTCCTATCCTACCCTATCCTATCCTATTATCTATCTATCTGTCTGTCTGTCTATCTATCTATCTATCTAGCTATGTATCTATCTATCTATCTTTCTATCTATCTATCTATCTATCTACAAAAATCTATCTACAAAAATCTATCTATCAATATAAATATATCTATCTAAACAATCTATCAATATAAATGTATCTATCTGTAAAAAAAAACCTATTTATCTATAAAACATCTATCTACCTAAATAAATCTATTTATCTATCTACCTATCGATCTATCTATCGATCTATCTATCTATCTATCTAATCTTCCAATCTATCTAATCTATCTATCTAATCTATCTAATCTATCTAATCTATCTAATCTATCTAATCTATCTAATCTATCTATCTATCTATCTATCTATATATAAATATGTTTATGTGTGTCTGCTAGCTTTTACACATGATGATTGAGGCTCAATCTCTAGGATACTAGAGACCTGTTCACCACTGTACTGCTTATATTGATGGATAGAAACTTGAGACCAATCCGTTGCTAACCATAGACGCCCTGGAAGACTCGAAGACACTTCTTGATCATTGCTGGGCATCATATTCCGCCATTAATCTCGTTGTCTAAGACATTTTTCCATAAACCCATGAAAACAAGGATTTTACCCGACATGTCTCCTGCTCCATCATGAGCACGTAAACAAGTGACCAAAATCATACCTTGTGAATCAGGATATGAACAGCCACACCAACTCTTCTGAACAAGGACCTCATTCCAACCCACCTGTACCGTAGGGGTTGACTATGCTGTGTGTACAAAATTTCTATATGAGTTTGTCTGAACATAGAGTATCACGAAATCCTCTGGTTAATAATCATTGTCCCTGTCAAATGGCCACAACTGGGGTGTGTACCGCATTTTGAGACACAGCCATACATATGTATATATATATACATATATATATATATATTTATGATCACATATATAAAATATTTGTTCATTATTTTCCCAGGGAATTCCCAAATTTAAACGGTCCACTCCCATTCCTCTCGGTCTCCAAGGAACTCCTTTGATTCGCCGGATGCCGAGGATCTGCACCGCCAGCGTCCACATGGTGTCCTGGGCGCATCAGGGGTTAGAGATGACGTTGCCCATACCCAGTATTCCATATAATTGGTATATAATTGGTATACATCTCAATCTTTACTTCCAAGTTTTATTTCTATGTGTTTTTTAGCAACAGAAAAAAATCCGAAGATCGGCCCAGCGAATCCCAGGAACTCCAGTTATCTACAAATGAAAATGTACATGCAAAGGTGGCGAAAAAGAAGTGATACAACCAGGTACCACTGGTAGGATTGATAGTTGGAAACTGGGCAACCACTATATGTATCTAAATACCAATCAGATGGAATCCGATTGTGGATGTGTAGATACATAATTTGTCACCTAGGCATTTGAGGAACTAGGTATCCAATATGGTCCACCAGATCCACCCCTAAACTTTCCATGTGAGCGATTATGTTCAAGTGGTACATCTGGGAAGGACAGAATATAGAAGGAACCCCTTCATTCACGCATTTTGTAATACTCCAAGAAAAATCGTCTGGTACTGACAATATCTGACAGTACTAGCATCTTGTTCCAACGGTGTCATGCTGTCACCTTTTTGGATAGCGTGTCAAGACTCCCTGGCTCTTTTTTGGAGCCCTATCAACACAATCAACTGGCCCTCTCTCTCAACATGGCAATAGACTGCATGTCAAAAATTGCCCAAACCACTATGACTTGTTACGTTTCCCTAGTGTAAATACCCCTCAACTTCCAGTTACCTGTAAGAGGTAGGTAACGAGCAGCGATTCAACATGTTTGGGTTTCCATCACTTTCCACTTATTTCAGAGGCAAGGGGAAGCTCAGGGTATCATAAAACAGTGAAATACTAAACTATATTCCAAACTGCTGTGAAACCAGCATCCTGGCACCAAGCGCAAGAAAACATGAATGAAAGATGCAACCTGGCGCAGCTCAACGCGCTCTTTGCAGAAGGCAAAACGCATATACCATGGGCCCAAAATTGGAGCCACAAATTTGGAAGCTGGGCTACCACTTGTAGCATTGTGGCCACATTTTTGGGTCCAGAATCTGGCCCCTGTTTTGGGGCCACAAAACACAAACAGGACCTACAGTATTCAATACGGGCAGCAGGTATGCTACTGCCGCCGCAAGCTGACAGCAGCACATATCCGTGAGGGTACATGCTGGAGAAGTTTGCTTCACCACTTATTTGAGGCTCCGGTTTTGGGGCCTTGGGCCCAGCTAGGCTTTGAGGAAAAGCGCCCCCAATGCCTTAATAAAAAAAACCAAGAGATGAGGTACGAATCGCAATGGCTTGAACGTGAAACTACTAAGCATGTCGCGAAAAACTAGTAAAAACCTACCAAGACATGAGGTACGAATCGCAATGGCTTGGACGCAAAACTATTCAGGAGTTCATGAAAAACTACCAAGGCGTGCGTTGCAAATCACAATGGCTCGAAACAACACTACTAAGAATATCCTTCAAACTTGAAGAACAGAAGAAGATACTATTTCTTTTTATTCTTTGGAGCATTTTCTTAGTAGTTTTGCAGCCGAGCCAATATGAATTGCTAAATCGTCCTTAGTAGCTTTTGAACGCAGTCTCCGTAGCTTTGAGGCCAAGCCAATTCGAAATGCGACACCGTGCTTAGTAGCTTTTGAGCACATTCTTAGTAGTTTTGCGGCCAAGCCAATACGCATTGATAATTTAACGTTGCTTCCGCGTGATGTATGTGGATATGCGCACGCAAACATGGCCCCGCTCCTCAGGAATCAACGTTGCCACTCACAAAAGCCAGGCGTAGCTGCTTTGAAGAGTACGGAAGTAAGTCAACTTTGATGTCTGGGGGTGCCGGGGTTTGCGCCCAGGGTCCTGTACACTGCTGCTGGTTGTACACATGTCTTTGTATTGCTTGTGGCAGTCAAAGTTCAACCTCGCATGCTTGCTGCAGAACAGCACGGGCATCCCTGCACCTTTTGACACGTTCCTTTGGCTTGCGCTGCGACGCGCGCCTATTTTTGGGGCTGTGGGCCTGCATGCTTTTTGCCTTCCTTCGCTGCGTACCCTGCATGTATTCAAACATATTAAAAAGATCTGAAACATAGAATAAAAGCTTATAAAGCCATATAAAACACTATCAAACCACATTTTTCACCATCAAATCCTCGGCACAACCGTTGAAAACCGAGGCACATGGCCCAGCGCATCGCTGTACTGCGCGACGCCAGCGATGTCCAGGGCTGCTTCGTTCTGAGAGACGAAGCAGGTGCTGCTGGCAGCTTCAGAGCCCACCAGAGACAAATCCAAAGCTGGCGCATGGGCGGTGGTACCAACACGTGGGGATTTCATCATGGATTTCACCAACATTTTAACGGTGAAGATATGAATATATATATATAAATAAAAATAATAATGATAATAAAAATAATAATATGTGAATATGGTGATTTTCACAGGCAAACTTGGGATTTAGAGCTGATTCATATAAAAGTGAAACTTTTGCTCATTTCACTAGTCACTAGATTCAAGTTGGATGGGTGAACGTAAACCGACAAACATAACTAGGAGGCACCACTGTGTAGGGTCAAAAGCATGAACAAAAATCCGCAGGGATATGGGGATACTTCAAATCAACGGGTTCTGTGTAGCCTCTGGAACTCTCTGTCTTTGGGTGCAGTTGGTTGGGCTGCTGGGCAGGGTAGAGATCTAGACAGAATCCACGAATGGGACCTCGACTGAGTTATATGGAGTTTGCAGACTGGGGGGTACTGCAAAATGCGCCTCATTAGGTAGGAATTCGTCATAAAACAGGTGTAAGCCCAAGAGCAAAACCAATGGAAAGAGTAGCAATTCAAGACAGGGGATTGCGGGTTGTCTGCAGGTTGCAGTTGCAGTCTCTATTCGCTTGTGTTGATTGAAAGCATCCAATCAAAGCACTGGTTGCAACCCGCAAGGCAACCCGCTCATCCAGAGAGGAGAATGGCCTTCCACATGGGCACATTCATCCAGAGTGAGGTAGATCTGGTGCACACCATTTTTGCACATGGCACCTGAACTCCAAAGGGTGAGGCGAGCCGGGGGCCAGTGTTTTTCTTTCCTGTAGAACAAATCAAAACAAATAGACAGCTGGAGGCACATGAACATAAGATCAATATATACTATCATATCAAAACGTATATATCCGGGTAAATTATATATAACAATTCACTAACCTGAAAAAGAAACATTTGGGGATGACTCCCCTTACGGAACATGTTTCCAGTGAAGTCACAGTGAGAGCGTTATCATTTACACACACACATATATATATATATCCGACAAAAAGAACAACAATAAAAACAAAAGAAACACACTCACAAAAATGTGCTGGCAGGTTGGCTGGGCAGTTAGACAACTGCCATGGCGTGAAAGTGGACTTCCACATATTCTACAATCCAAACAACTCTGATGCACCAATTGTAGGGGTCCAACCCTCCAAAAATGAAACCAATTCCAAGTTGGCCTTCAACCCCTTTCACCGGGCAAAAAATCAAGAGCGATCATTATTAACTTGCATACTATTGCAAAATAATACAAAAGAAAGAGACTCGACAGCATAGTTCACTTCACTATGGCTAGTAACTAATGTTGGTGGTTACCTTCCACTAATCAAACATATACGGAAAAACCAACAGTTAAGTCATAGTTTTCCCATTCTATAAGACCCCCATTTCTTTGGGGTCGTTTTTTTTGAACCCTTTGCCACGTTGACACCGGGCATTTGTCAAATCCTAGGCGCGACTGCAGGGGAGCAGAGGGGATTGGAAGGCCAGGCCGATCAGCAGAAAGAGCAGGGCACAAAGCCTGGCCCGCCAGACCTGAGAACTGCAGAGGATGGGGGAATGGGGGAATGGGATGATTGTTATAGTGATAGTGATATATCAATATTTATGTCGTATGTTATATATATATATGTATATTCAATGGGACTATGATTGTTCAATATGTCATATATATATAAATATTGCAATTAATAATGTGATAGTGAAATATATACATATATTATGTATATGTTATGAATCATTCCCCGTTCCCTACGTCTCATGCATCAGTAAGGAGTTTGGTGACAGGTTGCGGCTTTTTGTGGTGAGAGATTGAACCAAAAACAACCATGTGTGAGATTAACAGCAAAACAAAGCTGTGTATTAAGCAGAAGAGGTCGTCCGTTTTGTTTGATAGATGGTGTCAACTTTGTTCTTCCATATTTCTTGTGTTTCATCAAGTCATCAAGAGTCAGTTAGCAAGGTCGTCCGTTTGTGAGGTTCCATATGAAAAGCCGTTACAGTTGGAGTTCGTGAGTTCCGCTCAGAGCAAGGAGCCCATCGGCGACGTGTGGACCTGGGAGACCAGGAATGGAAAGGTGACCAAGAAACAGCGGGGGTTGAAACAGGGTTCAAGAGAGGAAACCAAAACAAAAACATGGAATTGCTTCTTTGCCCCAAAAAAATACACTAGTCATTGTCATCGAACAGTTGGATTCCGGTCACAAAACTTGCATTTTGACGCAATGGACAAGATCCGTGGATGAAACCTCTAAAAATTAAAATCTGGGCCACAGGTTCCCATCGGCATGTTCCATCCCAGCCATGGTGGGCACAAATGACCCACTCACACGCTCTAAATTTTGCCCAATGGATATGGTTGCCAAACTAGGACATCTCTCAATGCTCAATGCAGTCAGTCTTTCAAAACATGAAACATACCCAAACATTCCATTTCATGATAGGTTGGTAAAGAACCGTATTCTATTTTAATCATGAATCACAACTAGACATGTTGGTAACCAACAAGTTACAAGACAATGTAAGAGTGCAATCAAAACAATATCCCATAGTTTATGACGGTTGGTTGCAATAGTCCCCAATAAACATCAATAAACCAGGTAGGCGTTAACACCGAATAACAACTCAGAGAACAAGCTTTAGAAGCTGCTACAACTCGTCCGCTGGCGAAAGTCTGGCAAATAGTATTACTTATATCCCCACTCTTTGCAAACATGAACATGTGTTCAGCACATTAACCTCATCCAAATTCTTAGATATGCTTCCTAACTAGACCTCTCTCTTTATCATTATAGCCTCTGGGAATCAAACATGGACCATGGAAATGGAACATCCCCCATTTACAAATGTTACCCTCTGGTAATTTAACATAGCTATTGAAACATGCCATAGAAATAGTGAATTTTCCCATGAAAAAAATGGTGGATCTTTCCATAGTTATGTAAACGTTTAATGTTTGATTGATTACGGATCTCCAACCACTGGGTTCCCGGGAAGCCCTGGGGAAGCCCTGGGTTCCCCGAGCAAACTGCTGGAGCTCTTGAAGGTGATCCCCACCAGCAACAACAGGAAACCTCACCGACAACGCGCACGTTTCAACGTCACTTAGTGATTAGTAACCAGGGCAGGATAGAATCGGATAGAAGCCATGTACACCTGGGATACCATGGGTTTTTTCACAGCTATGACCTCGTTGATATACACTTGAATCACTTTAACTTGGAGCCCAAAAAGGCAATGGACAATTTGAATCCCAGGATCTCGTCTCCTACCCGCAATTCTGATGGATTGTCCTTATCCCTAAATGGGGGGTAGGGCCGCCATTTTCAGACACATCCAAAATCATATTCTTGGCTGTATATCCCCCCCCAGTTCTCCCACTAAAGTCCCGAGTTTTCCTAGGTCTCCATGTGTTTCATGGACCCCCATATGGACGACTTCACCCCGGGTCCAAGGGGCAAAGTCCTAAGAGCGTCCCGCGTGCCAAGGACAGGGTGAAGGTGCAAAGCCACACCAGCAGCGGCCACCAATACCTGGGCAGCTTCCTGGAATGCCCAAATATCAGTTTTACATGCTGAAGATCATGGAATATACCCAGCTACATATGGACTATATGTATCTATGGCGCATAAACTCGCAAACCACTTATTAACTGGGATGCACATTCAGGCAGTTGGTTAGGTGGCATTCTCATCCTCGGTCAGATGGAATGAGCCTCATATGGGCTCGAAAAACGCAAAGATCCAATGCACAAACCAAGATTTCTTGACTGGCAGGTTTCATCAACAAAGATGCCTATTAGGGCAGTCACCCAAAAAATTCTCGAAAAAACACAATCTTATATAGTCTGTACTTTAAAGGGTTTTTAATTTCTGGTGAATTACCCACTGTGTAATTGGGTTGCAATTCTGGTTAGGTTGTTTGCTTGGCTCGTTGGGTGCACATCCATGTGCTGTTCAAGAGGGGGCATCATCCCTGGTAAGATTGAATTAGGCAAAATCATTGGGACTTGCAAGGCGGGCCTCTTACTATGTTTGTCTGTAAACCCATCTAGATCATCAAACTATTATGTATATGGATATAGTTGCAGTGTATATCTACCCCAAATCCTAGTTACCGTACTTGTGAAGCAACTTAGCAAACAACCTGGGGCCCCAGGGGCCCCAGGGGCCCCAGGGACCAGCCAATTGGTATCATCATGCCCAGGGTCTAACCAGTTTGAACCACTCACTATTACCATCTTTTCAATACAACGACATAGATATAGATAGGATATGAAATATATACAACCCATGACAGTATTGAAATATATACAACCCATGACAGTATATCATTAAATTATTAGTATATGATACTATCCTTATCTAATGATAGTATACAAGTCTCCCTTTGACATAGAAAAATCGCAAATAAGGATACCATCTGGTTATTTAACATAGCCATGGAAAATCCACCCATTTTTAAGAACGGTAAACCATCTATTTCGATTAGGGCCATCTATACCATGGCGAACTGTTAGTCACAACCAGAGGCTAGTTCCAATGGAAACAGAAGCTCCACCTCTGCTGGTCTTTCACCAAGCTTCAGAACTGTGAGCTTTTTGCGCCTCAGGCTCCGAAAAAGCATAGCTCCTACTTAGGTGCTGGTTAACTGGAATTAACGATTCCTGGTTAGTAACTGGGGTTACCCCTTATATCCCAATGAAATAATCCGTTTACGAAACTAGTTAACTAACTCCATGGCCCATCTAAGTACGATCACCGACTTATGTTTTTAAAACCCCTCTAACTATCTCTAACTAGTTCGATGCGCCATTAACCATAATTTACTGAGTGTACAGTGCACCCAAGTTTCGCAACAGCCAACAGCCCGCAAACTTTGGACGAGGCACTGCATGGTCTTTGCCTCTTCTCTCTTCCTGTTGGGGCTGTTTCAACACATGTGCCAAGCCAGCTGTCCCATACTTTCACTCATACAGTAGAGTGATTGGGAAATTGAGGGTCAAGATAGCACTCAACATGCAGCATCAACAAATCGCTGCTAAGTTTCAACGCCACACACTCCAAGAGTTGCTGAATGATTCCTTGGGGCACGGTAGTTGAGCGATGTCCAGGCTGGTCTTGGGGTTGTTTTTTCTTTGTTAAACATGTGTTGCGGGGCCCAGAAAACGCCTCATCCGAATGGTCCATCTTATGTTGAATTGAGCAACCAACATGTGGATTTCACAAATGCACAGGAGCTTCGAGCATTTCACTTGGGGAAGGGGCCTAGTGTGGAGCCCTGCACAAAAAATGCAACATCTCACTGAAGTTTCGGCGACACGGTCATCCAAAAAAGGCTACCCAGGAAACCTGGTAAGTCGGGGTCCAAAGGGTATATTCCATACATAATTGGCTTGTAACATGTTGTAACTATGCTTACTGGTGAAGACATCCCGTCCAATTCTTCTGAATACCACCACCAATACGTTTCGGCCAGGGTTTCGTTGCAGCTCTTCGAGCAAATGTGGTGGAAAGGATAATCGCGCCGAGCATCCCAAGAAGAACAAACAAAAGAACTCCATGAGCATCAAAGGGGTGGCTCCTGCTGCGAGAAGAAATGTTGCATATAACATGTATAAATATGTATATATATATAACCTTTGTGAAACTTGTGGCTATGAATGCTCATGAGACACATGCTGGTACTTTTACGCGCACTTAAAAGGTTGAGGTAAGGCAGAACTGGCCCAACGTTTGCATCCCTAAATTTGTGGATTCACAGCCACGCCAGCAAATATGTGGTCTAATGAAATCACGATATATATATATAGATTCAGATTCTGTTGGTCCTCTGAGTCCTCTGCTAAAAGTGTAACTTTTAATATATGATATAGTTATAATATGTTATAATTAATATCGTAAAACCCAATGTCATAAACCATCCCCCAAATAACTATTGTTTTGTGGCTGGTTTGTTAACCTTTGTGGCATTCGCTTTCACACGTTAGATAAATTGCCATTCATTCTCCACCAGAAAAGGGAAAACCAATAAAGTAAGGGAATGGCCAGGATCCGCCAACCCGTCCCTGGCGACCAACTGGCCGTCCTGGTCGTCGGTTGGCTTCGCTGTCGATCCAGCGTGCAAACTCCGCGCGACAACTGTCCAGCGAGTTGGGATGTGCTTTGCCTGGCGAGAAAATTGCTGGGGAAATGGCCAAATGATCCAACTTTATTAAGAAATTGCTACATTTCTGGGATACTCAAATAATGTGAGGCTTTGGGCTATAATTATCCCAGAGATTATCTGTAGTCTTGTAAGTACTAGCTGGTGTTCATTTCCCAGGTCATATTTCCCCAAAAAGAAACCATACAATTATTGCTGTTCCCCAAAATCAGCAGTTCATATTTGGGGAAATCCATCGGGACAAATTAACTAAATTCCCAGACTGGAAGAATCATTCTTAGGATGGTTGTTCCCAGCCCGAAGCATCGATTATGATTCACGGTGAGATAGCACCATAATTTCTCCGGAAAGGATGGTATCAATACATTGGCAGCCGACGATTGAAGGCAAAAAACGTGGATTCACGGCTGGCTGGGTGATATGATCTACCCTCTGGCAAACGTTTAAATAACGAACTGGAAAATCAGCATGCTATTAATGGTAAACCCACTATAAGTCTATGGCCATGTTCAATAGCAAACTGTTAGTTTACCAGAGTGTATGTTTCTGGCAGAAACAATCCAAAGACTTGGATGTGCATCTAAGTCTAGCTGCCATCAAGTATCCACTCAAAGAGTATGATTCATAGATGTAGCTATATCTAAAAGAACACACGTATATACATGTACAGTACACATGTATATATATATATATATATTATTGATATAGCTACATGTATGAAACAAAACATATATATATAGCATCTTCAAGCAACCTCAGATGTCCAAACATCATTTCAGCTACTCCAGCACCATGCAATGACACCAGGTGAAACCTACCTCCCCAGTACTCATCACAGATCCAGGAGACGAATTGGTCCTGGGTGACAGCAATGATGGGAAAACACAATATCCAGGAAATCCATGTTCCTGGCTAAATTGGGAACACCTAGCATTATTATATAATCCGATACTCCATTGACTTTACGTTCTTGGTGGTTAACCATCAACATATTGAAAGAGAAAAACAAGTCCAAAGAATCAAGTATACTCCAGGAATGGCCGTTCTATAGGACAATGAAGATAAACTGCCAGGAAAAGCCCTATCTTTTTGACCAGTTCACATGAGAGCTAGCGTCAGGAGGCTGCAAGGTTTACACTGTGAGTTCATCATAATTACATATTTATCTAAATAAGATTGAAACAGGTTGAATACGCATATGCAAAATCCTCAGAAGTTAGCCTCATCAGGCTTCATCAGTAAGCGTTTCTAAGGGTGCCCGACACAAATCTCCCAGGTGATTCGTTTGGAAGTTTGACCAAGGCGCTCGTCCCATTTCGTCACCCAAATTGAAGGTCAGCAACAAACGAAGGCTCACCTGCCGTCCCACGACTGGAACACCACTGGAACACGACTGGAACACTATGGGGGTCCTATGGTGTCATGTGGGAGCCCAATAGTCAAGTGAAATTGGTGGGGAAATCAACGATGATGCGATGATGAAGGGAGTATTTTGGAAGCAGCTCTATCTCTTGCTGAATATTAAGAATCTTGGAGTGACACTTCAAGCACTCACACCTGGAAATGGAAAGCACAAGTTTTCAATGAGCTAATTATCGGAAAAGCCGAATCCATGGTCAATTCGTCAGCTTGCCAGGATGCCCAGATAATGGTCGATTCCCCATTTTGTGTCACTTGGTCAGATTCCAAGATATGACCTCCATGTTCCCAGCTCCAACCACCTCACCTCAACGATTAGAATCAGGAACAGGACCAGGCGAAACCACCCTGGGCCGTTTCGTGGCTGGGAACTCCCTGTGGCAATTCATGGGACCTATCATTCTCAATATTTCAGATCTTAAGGTTCAGGTGGTTGGGAAACTCCTGGTAGTTCCTTGGCCTGCAATTTAATAGCGAATGTGGATACTCATAGCCCCTGAGCTCACTCCTATATAGCCACAGGATAGTTAACATGCCTAATTGAATACGTTGAAGCTAAGGCCACTAAAGGATGCTGAGTGACCTCAATTTGCCGACATTAATCAATAATTAATGATTGGAGCGGTAGCCAGCCCCTTGTTGTTCCCAGTTGCAATGACCATCAGTCGTAGAACGAGCAAACAGTTCAGCATCATCAATTTAGTGAAAATGAACAACAGTCACAACTATCCAAATGATAATCTGTATGCATGTCTTGACGGGGATATGTCAAACAAGTTGGTTTACCCGATAGTTCGCTAAGCTAGTTGAAATAACAAGCTTAACTTAGCCGGCTCAACTGTTGTTTTTTTGGTGTTTCTAACATATTTTAACTATAGTTCGATCGCTTCATAGACCAACAAACATAGCCATGGGGCACCACTCTGAATAGACCAGTGGATTCAGTGCCGACGCCACGCCAGCACCCCCTCATTCCCCACCAAGCTTCTTAGCCACCTGGGTGCCGCTGCGTTTTCTGGGGACGTGGGATGCTTTTTTGAAGTGGGAACAAACGTGCTGGGAACCATCAGAAATCATCGTTATATCAATGTTAACAAACATGGGATTTTACATGATTTAACTATGAAATTCGGATGTCCTTCATTTGGGTGTAGTTCAAAACAAGGAATCTCCAAGTGACAGTGACAGCTTCAGAAAAATCATGACCATGGGACCATGGAGAATTTGGGTTGGAAGGTTGAGACAACTGTAGATGAACCTCCACCATCAATCCACGAGGTATTGCCGTCATAAGTTTAAAACCACTAACCATTTTTAGTAACCATTAACCACTATGGATCTGTTACCCACTTAGACATTATAAATCGACTATAACTCCCCACATCTTTTGTCGTATCAACTGGGACACACCGCAGCACTTTTTCCAGCGCCAGATCGGACGTCACCAGTCCAGGTAACCTCACTTCGACGCGACGACACCTCCATTGATTGATGAGAATGAGATTTTTTGTGGACATGAAACCATCAACTCAATTATATAAGTGACATCATGACATCACACTGATTGAAATTTAATGTCCTGAAAAGCAGGAAGACGTAGTTGTCTTTGAGGGAATAATATAGCATAATATTCAATGATCCTCTCCAAACTCTCAACAGTGCCATCGTTCCTGTACTGGCGTGGCTCAAAATTTGGCATTACTATTTACTTGGGCACTAATAGATCCTGCGAATGGCTATTTAGTCAAGTCTCTACTGTTAGGCATCAAACCGCAGTCAAATAGCACTGTTTTTGAACAAATGAGCTGTTCAGCTTTTCCAGTTAAGTCGAGCCACATTCGGGCTTCGGAGGCAAGCGCTTCTCACAGATCTTGGCCCCTTTGGACAAGCTGAGGTATGGATGCGAAGCCTTCCTTGGATGTCGTAAAGGTGCCCGGAAGAACAAATCCATCCTTCCCATGGATCCATGTGGCGTAGATCAACATGGCTTTGTGTGATGACAGAGTGTATACCCCAAATTGATGGAACTTCAGCTATATATTGATCATCAATTTCCCTCTTAGAACCACCTTCCCTATGTTTGTTTCAAGACATAAACGCTAAGATGTAAACACCATGTCTTTGTTGTTTGAACCACGTCATTTTTCCCAGATTCCCATGGGTTCACTCCAAGGATCAAGGCAATGGTCATCCGCAGTTCATCGATCAAGCGACACCAGTTGGATGTCAAGGTGCAAACCCAGGCGTCTGCCTCCTGGTCTCAGATTGTCTCTTCAGGCCCAAAAAAAATGTTGAAAAGGCTATAAAACTGTAGATGATGTTGTTTTTACTTGGCTTATATGTTAAGAAACAAAAGGCAAACTGTTCCCCCCCCCCAAAAAAAAGGGGAATATTCTTATTCTGGCTGAGATGTTCTTTCGTCAATGAGTAATTTAATCCAAGCGAAACCAAGAACTGGTGTGACAAGTTGCTGACTAAAACGCAGCAGAATTTAACATCCAAGAAATACACAAAAAAAACACAGGAACAATATGAACGAAACTAAATAAATCAAAGGGTGGTCCAGGGTGTTTGCTTCAGGAATAGTTCATTAGGAATAGTTGATTGAGTCATTGAGAGTAAATTTCACCAAACCGGAAACGTGTTCAATGGAAACAAACATATCTATGTGTGTATATATATATATACGTTTACATACAGGCATATGTGTATAGAAATAAACACATATGTGTCTTTGTAGGCGCCGGGGTTCTCGCGTTCCAAATACGTGTCAGATAATCAACAGCAAGGTTTGGAACTTCGCAATGCCACTGTCATATCATTATGGTAATGATCCAGTGGTGTATAATGATCCACAAACATATAGATTATTATTCAATTTATATCCAAATATCATCAATATATTCACCGTTTATTTTTTTTTATGGTTATTGTTGTCCAGTTGTCAAATTTGGGTATATTTATGATCTCCATTTGTAATTATAATATGTTGACTAAACTATATAATTATATAAATATACACACACACATTGTATGTACCCCAAATACTTGGTGTGTATATCAATTATACTGCAACTATCCATAGATCAATGAGTTTATGACTTGAAGCCAGTTCCCAAGCTTCAAGTACCCTTCTATAAGCTCTTTTTGTCGCACCAGATCATACCGTGTAGCCCGCTCCAGTGCCAATTCCAAATTCATCATTGCTAGCATCACTTCTCTTCCTCGGAACTTTCCCCAAGATGGCATGTTCATAACAAAGTGTTTCAAATTCGGTATAAATTCATGTGATGTGTGGACTCCAAATTTTGAGACAACTGAACTGAGAAACAAAAAACAGCCTGCACAATTAAATGGGATTCAAACTTGGCATTTGCAAACATATTGAACTGAATAAACCTGTATTAACATCCTGGAAATCTCAAAATCACGTATGTATAGCTAGTCCCACCCGCCTAACCTCATATACCCCGAATATGGGTCCCCAAGTCATGAATAGATTCACTACATGTCACTGGCATTTCGTTTGAGGTGCATTTAACATGAACAGGGGAAACAATCTCTCCATCTTTAGGTGAACTCCAAGCTCTCAAGGGAACATCACAATTCAGTGGGAATTTCTGGACCCTAAATTGGATCTACTGTACATTACTGTACCATAATTCAGATTAATAAAGGCCATGTTTAGTTGGGACATGTGGTTCCTGAAGTCTGACCATTGACAATGCCAAGAATCGTGCAGCTTCTCCTCTTCCCGCACTGAACCAGGAATCCTGTTGGCGCCAAAACACTGGTGCCCTGGTGCACTGGTGCCCTGGTGAACATCAGCTAGTGAACCGCTGGATGTTCACCCCGAAATACAGTATGGTTTCAAGCTGGGTTTAGATTTAACCAATATACTGATGGTAATCCTATGTTCCAACCATATTTAATCCACATCAGATTGGATCAGTCAAGTTTATACTGTTAAACTAACTAGTGTAACCACTAGTAAACCCTATGAAAAATTCCACCGTCTCCCGGATGTCATGACCTGTCAATGTGACCATTTTGATGAAGCGACTGACTGACCAAGCGGAAAATTATCTGTAAATTATCTGTAAATCCACCAGCCTGGTTGGTGGTTTCAACCCCTCTGAAAAACATTAGTCAATGGGAAGGATTATCCCATGTATTATGGAAAATAAAACATATAAAACATGTTTGAAACCACCAACCAGCAGATTACACATCGAAATCGGAAAATAGCTTAGATTTCCATCTGGGCCCTGAGGGCCCTGCCTAGGGTCTTCCCCGCCTTGTTGTTCCGGTCTGCTTTGGCGTAGATCACCTTCCAAGGATCCTTTGCAGCACACAGTTTCAATGCCTGGCAAGCCGTTTTTTTTTGCGTCGCTGGGTCGAGTGGTCACAAGTTGCTGGGAAGTAATATACGTACAATGCTATGTACTATGCATGTGTATGTATATATTCGAAGGAAGTTTAGAAGTCAAACTTCCGACAATATGGACAGATGAAAAGCGGAGATGGGCGAAGAAAGAGAAAGAGTCAGAAGAAAGAAGATCCAAGCGCGCGAAAAGGTAGGAAAGTCGCGAAACACTGTGTTTTTCCAATGATTTGTGGCTCCAGAGGGTCGAAAAGTAGGCTCGCTAAAGCGGCGGGTGCGGAGCCAGCTGGCAAGATGAGAAATGAAAAATTGCACGCCGTTGTCGTGCCAAGCACATTTGCAAGTGAAAAAGCTAAAAGCACCTCACGTTCAGACCACTTTTATGGAAGTTGTGATGTCGAAAATGTGCACGCCATTGTGGCTCGAAGCACATTTCGAAGTCAAAATGTACAAAAAACCACATGTTCGGATCGAAAAAGTCCACGCTGTTGTGGCGCGAAGATGCGCGAAGCACATTTCCAAGTCAAAATGTAGAAAACACCTCACCCAATAGGTCAGGCAAGGCTATTTGGAGCAAAATAGGTAACTCTTTTTTTTTTTACCTTGATGAAAATAATGTGTATCTTTAAATTAACCATTAGGTTTAAAAAATACCTTTGAAATTATTTTTTGAGGTTTATTGTTATTGTTTTTTAACTTCATTTATACATATATTTATGTTTTCTTTTGTTATCTGGTATGTGTCTGATGTTCTGTTGGGGTTACTATATATGTGCTGCTGACATATGTGCATGGGGTTACTTCATGTATTTTGACCAAGGTCTCATGTTTTTCCTTGGTACTTGGATTGGATCAAATGATTTGATCATGGGTAGTGTTTGTGTCACTGACATTTTTTTGAAACAAGAGCATGGCAAAAATGAGGAAAAGTCAGAAAAGGCATGAAACAAGATTATGGCAATAATGAACCAGTCATACTTGGCAATGAAACATTGTCCGAGCATGCATTCTGTCTTTGAAAGCTCAGTGAGGGCATCCTTCAAAGTATCATTGATTTTTGGTCTTTCTTGTCTCTACCCAGTCGCTCCTGAACCACTTTGGTTTCTTTGATGTCATGCTGCACACTTGCCCAGCTCAGTTTAACAGGAGCATCAGAAATCGCTTTTGGCAATGCTGAGGATGAAGTAACCACAGCTGGTGTAGAGGAAGCACTGCTACCACTACCACAACCACCACTACCACCACAACTAGCTCCAGTGCCAAACTGGCTCCAGGAGGAAGCCAGGGCACGAAACCGTGTGTTTCTCCGTGTAAAATGGCTGCAGCCGGCGATGAAGGGTACCTCCTGTGTGCGGCGGGTGCGGTTTGGATCGTTTCGAAGTCAATCGGTTCCTCCTCTGTGTGTTCTGCAACGAATGGATGCAAATCGCATTGTCATGGCTGCATGAATGTTGCAGATCGCAACGGAATGGCTTTCTGATTGTTGCAATGTTTTGTTGCCATTTCTTGTTCTGTTTGCCACGTGATGCTGCAAAACGCGGTGTAATGGCCGCGTCAAGGTTGCTTGGTGCCGCGGATGCATGCAGTAATACTATTGTCTTTTGCAGCTGGGCATCGTAAATCGTATTGGAGTGGCCGCATCAAGGCTGCGATTGTGATTTGTCAGCAGATTTTTCAATTTTGGCGCTGGCGATTTTCCTTGTGAAAGTGCTTCAAAACATTTTTTTTTTTGCTTTGGCGCCGGGATCCGGTTTTGGAGCTGCAATTCCTGTTGTCATTATGTACAAGAATGCTTCTCTGTGTAAAACTTTTTGCTGTAAAAGCTTGCTGTGTGTAAAAGATGTCGTGTGTAAAAGCTTGCTGTGTGTAAAAGCTTCCTGTGTGTAAAAGCTTCTCTGTGTAAATGCTGAGTGTGTAAACGCTTGCAATGTGTAAAAGCTCTCAGTGTAAAAGTGTTCTGTGTGTAAGCGCTTGTTGTGTGTAAAAGCTTCTGTGTGTAAAAGCTTCTCTGTTTTAAAAGCTTGCTGTGTGAAAAGGCTTCTCTGCGAAAGAACTTGCTGTGTGTACAAGCTTGCTTTGTGCACGCTTTGTAGTACAAAGTAGTACTGGGACGTACTTTGTGCAAGGTTTGCAGTACAAAGTAGTACTGAGACGTACTTGCGCAAGCGTCGTAGTACAAAGTAGTACTGGGAAGTGCTTTGTGCAAGCTTTGTAGTACAAAGTAGCACTGGGAAGTGCTTTGTGCAAGCTTTGTAGTACAAAGCAGTACTGGAACGTGCTTTGTGCAAGCCTTGTAGTACAAAGTAGTACTGGAACGTGCTTTGTGCAAGCTTTGTAGTACAAAGTAGTACTGGAACGTGCTTTGTGCAAGCTTTGTAGTACAAAGTAGTACTGGGAAGTGCTTTGTGCAAGCCTTGTAGTACAAAGTAGTACTGGGAAGTGCCTTGTGCAAGCTTTGTAGTACAAAATAGTACTGGGTGCAAGCTTTGTAGTACAAAGTAGTACTGGGAAATGCTTTGTGCAAGCTTCGTAGTACAAAGTAGTACTGGAACGTGCTTTGTGCAAGCTTTGTAGTACAAAGTAGCACTGGGAAGTGCCTTGTGCAAGCTTTGTAGTACAAAGTAGTACTGGGAAGTGCTTCGTGCAAGCTTTGTAATACAAAATAGTACTTGGACGTGCTTTGTGCAAGCTTTGTAGTACAAAGTAGTACTGGGAAGTGCTTTGTGCAAGCTTTGTAGTACAAAGTAGTACTGGAACGCGCTTTGTGCAAGCTTTGTGCAAGCTTTGTAGTATAAAGTAGTACTGGGAAGTGCTTTGTGCAAGCTTTGTAGTACAAGTAATAGCACTGGAACGTGCTTTGTGCAAGCTTTGTAGTACAAAGTATTTCGGAAAGGCTTTTCTGTCTAAATGCATCTGTCAGCTGTGTCCCAAGCGTCTCTGTGCCCAATGGTTATTTTGCGCAAGAGACTTCTCTCTGACAGTAAGAGCTTTCTGGCGTGCAGAACAGCTAAGATGAGCTGAGACAAACTTCGAGGAGATGAGAAAGGTTGATCAGTGCCCGGATGAGATGAAAACAGTTGAGAAGAACTTACTTTGATGACAGGTGAGAAGAGATGGGATGAGATGAGAGGAGCTGAGATGAGGTGAGAAGAGCTCACGTGATTTGAGGTGAGATGAAGTGTCGAGTGCGAAGTGCAAGTGTGAAGTGCGAAGTGCAGGGTGTGAAGAGTGCAGTGTGAAGTGTCAGGAAAGTCTTCGCTTGGCGTTGCATTGCACCGGGGTCGCGCGCAGGTCATGTTCTTGGACAACAACACTGCAACAGCTTCGCACAAAGCACATGCGCACAGGCCTGGCTGGCGCACGGCGCATGCAAGTTCTATAGATGAGAAAGGTCTTATAGTATATCCCTAAGGCAACTTCCGCCCTGCCTCGTACGGGTACTACTGGCATATATATAATTAATATTGGCTACTGACTAGTGTAGGGCCCCCCCCGCCCAACCAAACGGCTACTCAATAATCGACCATTTTTGACGACCTCCCCTCAACTTGTTTTAGGATAGTCAACTTAAGTAAGGATTCAATTTGCTTTCAATTGATTTCAATTTACTTTCCATTGATTTTCAATTGATTTCGATGGATTTCAATTTGCTTTCAATTTACGTTCAATTGATTTTAATTGATTTCAATTGATTTCAATTTACTTTCAGTTTACTTTCAATAATTTTTCAATTCATTTAAAATTTACTTTCATTTTTTTGAATTGATTTCAATTGATTTTCAGTTTCCTTTTAATTGATTTTCAATTTACTTTCAGTTGATTTCAACTTACTTTCAATTGACATCCCATAGTAATCCCATAGACATATCATAGATATATCATGCAAATCCCATAGGAACCACAAAGAAATCCCATAAGAATCCCATAGAATCCCCTCAGGAATCCCACAGTAATGCTATAGGAATATCATAGAAACATCATGGAACTCCCACAGGAATGCTATAGGAATCCCATAGTAATCCCAACGAAACCCCATAAAAACATCATAGACATACCAAAGAAATCATATAGAAATCCAATGGAAATCCCATACGAATACCATAGAATTCGCATAGCATCCCTTTAGAAATCCCATAGAAATCCTCTAGAAATATCTAGAAATATCATAGAAACATCATGGGAATCCTATAGGAATCCAATGGACATTCCATAGACATACTTTTGAAACCCCATAGGAATCCCATAGAAATACCATCGACCTCCCATAGAAATCCAATAGTAGTCCCAAAGGAAAATCATAGAAATACCATGGAAATCTCATAGGAATCCAATAGAAGTCCCATAGACATATCATAGAACCACCATAGAAATTCCAAAGAAACCTCATGAAAAACCCAGTGAATTCCAAAAGAAATCCTCTAGAAATATCATAGAAGTACCATAGAAATCATGTTAAAATCCCATAGGAATCTCATAGAAATATAGTAGAAGTATCACAGAAATATCATGGGGATCCCATAGGAACCCAACAGAAATCCCATAGAAAGATCATAGATATAACATGGAAATAGCATAGGAACATGGTTTCTGCTCTTTTTTCACTCCCAAGAGTTGTTGTGCACAATAGGGTACCATCCAAGCAATTATATTATTGAGGATCTGGGCCACTCATGGGGTACCCCCTTGAAAAATTGTTTGGGTGCTGTTTTTTTTTGAAAGGGTTTAATAAGCCATTTAATTATTTGGAAAACCTTGCATTTTTAAAGCTTTAACATAAATATGGGTGTCTAAAGTACATGGGCCAGAGTTACTCAAAGAAAGGTGGGGAAAGGGTTTTTGCTCATATTTGTCACTCCCAACAGTTGTTGTGCACAATAGGGTGCCATCCAAGCAAGTATATTATTGAGGATCTGGGCCACTCATGGTGTACCCCCTTGAAAAATTGTTTGGGTGTTGTTTTTTTTTAAATAAGGGTTTAATAAGCCATTTAATTATTTGGAAAACCTTGCATTTTAAAGCTTTAACATAAATATGTGTGTCTAAAGTACATGGGCCAGCGTTACTCAAAGAAAGGTGGGGAAAGGGTTTTTGCTCATATTTGTCACTCCAATAGTTGTTGTGCACAATAGGGTGCCATCCAAGCAATTATATTATTGAGGATCTGGGCCACTCATGGTGTACCCCCTTGAAAAATTGTTTGGGTGCTGTTTTTTAATAAGGATTTAATAAGGCATCTAATTGTTTGAAAAAAATATAAAAAAAAGTAAAAATATGGAAAACAACTGAAACAAAATCTGATAAAACTATGAAAAATGATCTGAGAAAAAACTTTCCACAAAAGAGCCCCACCCCCACCATCTTCAGGATAGTCAATTATTTTTTGAAAAACTTTCCACAATAGAGGTCCATCGCACTAATCGGTAGCCAACATTATATATACACATGGGAGAAAGCACTTTGTCTGATGTGAAAGCAACATGATCAACATGACGGCACATATAATAAGTAGACATTCAAGATCAATTGAGTGAAGTCTGATGAGTCTGATGGTTAAGCTGATCACCTGAGCTTTGCCAGCATTGATTCGTTGCTTTGCCCTTTTTTGCAGCCAATCTCAGAGATCCTTTGGCATCAAAGCAAAGACCCGAAGAACCTCCGACCCCACCAGCTCGCAGGTGGTTCTTTTTTGAAGAACTTCCAACCCCACCAGCTGGCAGGTGGTTTTTTTTGTACAAAATTCTGTAGCCGTCTATCCGCGTAGAAACGTCCTCCCCGCAGGTCGGACAATCGTGATGCGTGCGATAGTCTGACATGTGGGACCGCGGAGCTGGCTGGAGCAGCTTCACTTCGTCCCCTTTTTGCAGAAAGCTCCTCATAGCCTCCAATCCCGCCCGTGAAGGCTTACCCCATGCATATTTGGGGTTGCTATCCAAGTCACACGGACGTGCGTCCGGATGTGACAAGACCCAGTGTTCGCTGGAAAACCTTCCTATTCCGTAGCAGTTGTCTGCCTCTCCACCTGCTGGTGGGCAACGATCATCTGACCCACTGTCACTTTCTTCAAAAACCAGGTCCATCGCACTTTCAAACAGCTTGGGCTGTATCAATCTGGAAATATAGTCGCAACGAGCAGCCCACATATTGCCAGGAAAATGTGGAAACGGAAGCGGAGACATTCTTGAACCGCATGTGTCGCATGAGTTGGGCATCAGCCTGCACTCCTCTGAAAGAGCACCGGCTTGAAGATACTGCCGCCATCCAGCTTGGGCAGGTTTGTCATGGTAGGATCCCTTGGAATGTAGATACACAACCACCTCGGAGGAAAGCGTACTATTGGAGCTGCAATAAGACCAAAGCTCTTGTAGAGTTGAACTTTCTTGGCCATCTGGCAAATGAACGAAGACGCCCTCTTTGACGATTTGCAGGTCGTCAATGGACATGGTCCATGGATCTTTCACAACTCCAATCGAAAAAATATAAAGCTGGTGCCGTTGAGGGTCCACAAGCGATAATTGTTCGCGAGCGATCTCTGAAACTTTCCATATGTTGTCGTGTGTGCCCACATACAAATTGTAGAAAACTGCATGTTTTCCTGACGGAGAAAAGGAGTGCAATGAAGATGACGTAGCTTGCGAAGAATCCATCTGAAGCAAGCACGAGGTCGCGTCATACAGTGGTTTATGGGGCTAAGCTGTTAAAGATCTTATTGATTTTCTTAGGCCCATGGATTTCCCGCACAAACCCCTGAAAACACCACAGAAACATACAGAAACCCTACACAAACACCAGGATCCCTACTGAACCCCCATTCAAACCCACTCAATCCCGAAAGGTTCCCAGGAAACCCCTGTGGCTTATCAAATAAAGCACAATAAAATTTCGTACATGTCTTTTGCCATTCCAAAAATCTATGGCCTTTCACTCACAATCAGTAGCCAAATCCATCATGCCCGCAATTGCCAGCCCCACCAAAACCTAAACAGATCCCGCTAAATGCGAAACAACCCCCACAACAACCTGAACAAATCCCACCACATTCCCAAAAATGGGCCAAACCAAAGCAAGCCCAAGCAGTTTAAACCAATAGGGGCCCCACAAAATCCCTAAAAAAATCCCACCCAAAGTCCAAAAAAATGCAAAACCGCAAGACAGATTTCAATAAAACCTAAGCAAACCCCATAAAAGCCAAACAAAATCCCACACGAACCTTTAAAAAACACCAGAATCTAAAGAATGGTGAAAGCAGTCAGCAAGCTACCTTTCAAAAATTCCTACTTATGCCAGCCACCTCATTCCTTTTGCGTGGCATGCTGCTGTCTGTCTTTGATCTAAAATGCATTTCTCAGATACAAATCAGTGGAAGGCACCCACTGGTTTGTCCATCCAAAGAATAAGCACCTGCAAACATACATTTACAAAAATCAAGAACCCACAAATGTGCAGAGATATTTTGGTTAAATTCCTTTGGGAGTTCCATTGGCTACCAGGTGATTTTTTTTCACAAGAAGGCCCTCAGCAAGCCGCAAAAAAAACACCGGAGAATCCACCTGCAAGCAGGAGGTCGCATCATCAGCCACCACGGAGACCGCAGAAACAACGGTGCAGGATATGAAGGTACGAAGCGACATGGAGCCAAAATCAGAAACCGAGCCAAAATGGCTGAGCCAAAATGGCTCCCAAGTCCCAAAAAAATCACCATGGGTTGTTCTCGATGTGGATAGGAATCAGTTGTCATCGTAGATTCGTTTGTAGTATACAGTAATCAGCCGTAGTCTTTATTCATATCCAAATTAATGTGAATCAGTTGTCAATAAATTGATATGACTTGATCATATTACTGGATTTTACTTGATGTGTGCAGCTCACCGTGCTGCCTCCACCACAACCAGCGGATCCTCCGTGGATAGGAAGACCGCTCTCTTCGCATAGGCTTCGCGGGGAAAGCTGAAACCTGAGATCAAGATGGATCAAGGCACTGCTACACTCCTGCCCCTGTCAAACACCACCAAATATACATATTGGTATACTACATACCACCAAATATATAAATATAAATTGCTTCTACCACCAAGTATTTATTGTAGTCAGCCATCATATGTTTGGGTACCCTCTCAAACCATGTCAAACCCAAGTTTAACAAACAAGCAGCCTGGATGATTGCAACTTAAGATGTAGCTGCAATGTAGCTTATCATCCAAGTACTCGCTGCATGCAAAACATAGTATCCTGATTCCTGACTTCTATAGAGTAACAACGTTGCTTTCGCATGTTTTCATTTTGTGTCCACGGGTTCTTGGGATGTGAATCACTTGCTCCACCAATACAAAGTGAAGCCTACTGGGTCTGTTTCTTGAACTTTCGAAAGGCGCACTGATAGCTGGTCAACTCCCTTCAACTAAGATCATGCTCCTACTCAAGTGAATAGCAGCAGGAGCAACACAAAATTAAGTCAAGGGCACTGACACACACACACACATTCAACAACACTAGGAGAACAAGGGGACATCATCTGAAAAGACAACAAGTTCCACCTTGCGGTTCAGCCCAGCCACTGGTTTTGCTTTCCGCCACTTCTTTGTAAAGGACTCGGAGCGTCTGATTTCCCGCGCAGAGCGCATCCATCTGCTCGACATAGTTCTGGCCCAGGACAGGTGGCTGAACGCTTCGTGCTGGCTATGATGCGCCATGGAGGCCGTGGAGCCTTTTGCTTACCAACTTCAGAAGCCATAGTTGATGTCTTGCGGGGAGTTGTGATGACTTGTGCATCCTGAAAAAATATTCCTTTAGAAACATTAAGTTCACTCCAAACCAGGACAGATATGTGTTAACTATACATGTATCAATGGTTTTTAGTTGTTCCAAATTTGGCCTCCTTTGGTCCAAAACAATGTTGGTACTGTGAATCTTTACTATGGTCACTCGCAGCTTCCATCAGAACAGACGCACTGCCCCAGCAGTGGCTGATCGATTGCATTTCTAGGCCCACAACAGATAGCATGTGACAGGATATCATTTAAACATAAGAGTCATGAGAGTTTTGGATATCCTTGCATATGGAAGATTTGCATAAGCCAACATATTTTTTCAAGTCTCCAAACCCCGGGGCTCTTGCCACAATTATACAACTATCCCAGATTCCAGCTTTGACTTGGGGTTTAATGCCATGAACGGTAAGTCTTAGTAGGTTCGTTCATCGCAGTGAAATCCAGGGATATCACCTACTTACGATCCGTGGGATGAACCGGCAAGCAGGTTTTATGGGAGATTATCCCTATGATGTATGTCATAATTGAATATGGAGGTGTCCTAAAAATGGTGGTCCCCCGAAATCATCCATTTAAAAAAGATTTTATAGGATGCTCCATGAAATAAACCATCCAGCTATTGGGAATACCACCATTTATGGAACCCCCCCATATAAAAAACACTACACCAGGTCAATCCACGTACCCTGTTTCTTGACAGATCCTTCACGAGGAGGGACCCACGGAACCAAAGCAACTTAGTGATTTAGTAAAAGCCCTTGCAGTTACATTTCAAGAATATCCCATTATAAAAATCCCAAAATGTCTAAGCTCGTTCCAACAAAAGTATACAAAAATAACACTCAAACTCTCTGAAAATAATGTCACTTTTTCCTCGCTACCAGGGATCTATGGCCTTAAAATCGAAAATCTTCGCCTCCCGAAACTTAAAGCCATGACGGACGTGTGCCGAGACCGTTCCAGGATCCAAAACCTTCGCGTTCACCTCACAACGTTTGGAAGCAAAACCCAGCACTCTATAGCCCGGTTAAATCCACATTTTTCATGGTTGAATCGCTATAGTCTATAGCGATTTAATGATGAATAATGTGGATTTAACCGGGGATAAATCTGGGGGGTAACGTGTTTACCAACATTTTTTGGATTTGGACCAAGAAAATTTGGAGGCGTCATGAAATATACCTGGATGTCATGGGGTATCACCAGGGAAAACAAAAACATATCATCACAAAAAATTGGGGCATGGATCAGGGGTATAGATCAGGGTATGGATCAAGGGTATGGATCACGCAGTATCATAGGTATGGATCAAGTTATGGATCGGGGGTATGGATCGTGTGTGGTCCCATACCTTGCATTTTGACTGGTACCCAGGTGACCCAGGTGTGATGACAACCATGGGCAACCATTTGGCTTAATTGTATACCAACAAATGACAACTTTAAGGTTGTTCTTATTTAATGAACTTAAATAGAGGTTTCTTACATAAATATCATGCAATAGGAACGCAACTACCCCTTTTTTGGATGGTGTAGTACGGCGTAGCCATTATGTAAGAACGATCATTGCTTGCCTGACTTGTTGACAAGGCAACCAATGGTAGGGATTTCACGTGATCGCTCTTTACAACAGGTAACTTCATCAGAACTCTCTCTCTCTCTATATATATATATACACGTATTACCTACATTCTCATATTATTGGCTCTCAAATACACTAAAAAACAAATAAACTCCTCACCAAGGGTTCGGCAAAAACAAGATGCTGAAACATATGCCAAGGTACCTGTCAGAACACCTCAAATTGGGCGCACATGTTTGGAGGTGTTGAAACCTTGGAACCGAAACTTGATTCAAGTCAAAGGTTGCAAAACTACATATCAAATCCAGAAATATATTGAGGTATTACTCAAATTTTGGCATCACAAACACAAAGAAACCAGACTCAAGAGGCTGCTCCAATATTAAGGCAAACGTTCCATTTGTCATGTTTGTTCTTTATTGGCTCGGATTTGTTGCTGGGATCTCCAAGAATCCTCCTTTTTGGATATCCAGAAACATGTCTCCTACCTGAGATTATTGCTCATTCACAATCGTTTGCACAGAGAGTCACACATCTGCTCCAAATATTTCATCATATCGTCTTCATGTTTGTTCAATCATTATTGTTCTTGTTCCATCCTTTTCCGACCAGCCAAGCATCACAGCACAGCCCAATGCCAATTCTTGCGTGTTTGTTGCGAAGCCATGGATGTCGCACGCCATTGGCGCTGGTGCTTTGGATTTGATCCTGAAATAGTGTTTAACATGGTTTAACAATAATTTTGATGGACACTTATAACTAGGAAAAATGGAAATACAAAGGGAACGTTATGGGAATAACAAAAAGGTGGATGGAATTTTTATTACGAAAAATTGGAATACAAAGGAAATAACAACACTAATAACAGGGTATATACCCAGATAATTGGAAAACAAAACGGTGATGATCATCATCAAATAATATGGGGATACTCACTTTTAAGAAAACACAGAGACATGACACAATTAGATAGAGGTTATCTTGACGTTATATAAAATTGGCATAAAACAGCGAGTCTATGAGTCTATGATGGATTATGTCATGAAACATCATGGAACTATCACAGCTCATGTCCATCTGTGATATGGCTTGACCATGGTTTGCCTGACAAAAGAAGCGGATCCAAAAGGCGTCATGTTCTCCGCGATAGACAAAAGACAAGAGATTATCAAAATAACGTAGTGAAATACCATATTTGGACATGTCCAAATCAAATAGTGGATTATTTGTTGTTAAACAAATACATGTGGATTACCAAAAATTAAAATATGTAGACATGTTATCAAAAACCAAATGGTCACAGTGCAAATATCTATACTAGCTATAAACAGTCCAAATGGTGGTGGCAACATGGGTTGCTTTGGAAAATGTGGATTTCCTTGGTTCTGGGGCTGTCGTAGAAAAGAAAAAAATGATGCAAATGACGAATTACCATGGACCAATGGACAACAAAAACAATGACAAACCCTGATGCTTTAGGGTATCTTATTTTCAGACAAACGTTAGTGAACCGAACATTAATCTAGACAGCCTGTTGTAGAAATTTATTACAGTAATCGACTGGCCATATATCAGATGTCAAAAAAAACACACTTTGATCCCCAAAAAACCTCGGACATTCCCAGCGAAACTTCTACATACACAATTTGTAGCAAATCCCATGAAAAAAACAACGATGAGTCAACTGGTCAGTTGGTAGTGAACGGAAGTGACATATGTGGTGCAGACCCGGTTCTAAGCTTGCGACCATTTGGTATGTGCATGACGTTGTTCTGATTCCTGGCAGTCTGAAAGTTGACCCGATCTCGAAATCGCGACCAGGTAGCGAGATTTAAAGCATCTCTAAAGCACGAAATGGAATTGATCATTAAGTCATATTACGGTAAAAGTGGTTGAAACACAACCATGACTTATGTGAACTGTGGAGACTCAAATAAGTTTGACCTATAATATATGTCTATACACATATTATATAATCATATATACATCCATTACTACTTTTTTTTGACAGAATAAACATTATGTATTGATTATAATTACCCATGACTGGAGCCCACTATGACCACTGGAATGGAAATTAAACCCAGTTGTATGGGTCAGAACTTCAAAACCCTCAGGATAATATCATTTTGGTTCCAGATATTATGTACATATACATATTATATACATATACATATTACATACATATACATATTATATACATATTTATAATGTATACATATACATGTGTACATTGTACATGTATACATGCAACATCCATAAACATGCTTGGTGGTTCATCCTACTCAGTAAGTAGGTTTGTTTACCCCAGTAAAACATAGATTTACCCTACTTATCCCACGAACTAAATTCAGCTGAAATAAGCCACTTATTAAGTAGCATGACACTTAAATCCTTACAGTGAAATCCCTTTATAATCGCACTAATCCACCATTTTACCAATTTGGGGTGCTTAAAATCCTGCCACGGCAGCTATGGCAGTTCCGACTTGCCTTGAAGGGCAGCTCTTCGCGAATGACCCAAGGTAAAGCTCCCAGCACCAGCAGCGTGGACCTTGCTATCTCTACTGGATGGATGAATAGATGGAATGGATATGGTAGGATACGAAAATATAGGCCAATAGGATAAAACGAGATGAAATCAGGTTGGATAGGCCTGATTAGATTAGACTTAGGTCCGGTCAGGTTAGATTAGATGATATAGATTCGATTAGGTAGATATACATTACATCTATGCCAAACGTATGTCTATAAAATGTGACCATATATACACAGGTAATACGTAAACATATGTGTATGGCAGGCAGTTCCAAACAAAAGATAGCAATGGTTGAATTTACCAAATAGAAGTATTTCAGAACTAGAATCGATCCAAGTCTATCTATATTTTTTGTTTATTTTGTTTTCTTTTGGGATTACTATATATCATATACATTCATATACTGGATGGTGCTGTTAAGTCGTTATAAGACCCTAGTAAATTTCATGAAATCATTCTTAAATTCATGAAATAGAATATTATCCGATTAGATCATACTAAATCATTGCTTTTGTTATGTCCCCAGGATATACCAGTAATATCCCCATGATATCCCCAGGATGTCCCATTAAGTCAGCATATGTATTGCTTATATCTCCACTACATTACTGCCCAGTGGCAAGGCATGTCGACGGATCACTGCCACAGCGATGAGACCGAAGAAACCCGCCATGTCCTGGGCGGAAAGCGTGGTACCCGCGGCTGGGAGCGACTGGGAAAATTCTTAAGAAACCCATGAAGATCATAGTTTCATCTATTTTCCCCAGTACAATGGGCCATACAGCCATACGGATATCGCTCAATTCTTGGACAGAGCAGTATTATCTGTTAAAACAAATCTTTTTGGGGAGAGACGGGAGTTTTGGTTTCAATGAAAGAACATGGAATACTATAGATGATCTATAGATGTTTTCTGAATGGATTGGTTCACCCCCAACGGAAAACAACTGATGATTGGCGATTAAAGTCAAAACACCCTAGTCCCAAGCAGGTTCGAAAGAACCAGCCATCTCTTTACTGATGCAAAAATCCAGATACATCGTGCAGTATTCCTGTTGATTGAATGGTAAAGATGATAAACTTGTCATTACTGGCAAAAACTAATATGTGTCCTTAAAATTCTTGATTCTTCGACCATTTGTTGGTATGATTTCCCCAATCCAATTCCCATCGAACTGGTGAGGTCAAGTGGGGTCGCTATAATTTACCCAGGCGCACATATTATATATATATGCGTGCATACATACATAGTGGAATATAGTGGATGGATACGATGGTGATTTAAAATAGGGATATATACCATCGATAGATATAACTCAATAGAATCCCAGAAAAAAAAGAGAATTCCAGTGCTTATCCAATAATATCCCATCACATCTCCATAACAAATTTTCATTTGAGCCACATATCCCATGCTGCGTTGTTGATAGAGATTCAAACAGCAGATTATGATAATCCTCAATATCCGCCGACCCCGGCAGACGCAAGGGGGAGCGCGTAAGGGAAGAAGAGTTTCTGACACAGCAGCCAGGAGCCAGCAGCCAGCTAGCCAGCAGTTAGTAAGCAGCAGCCAGGACACAGCAGCCAGGAGCCAGCTAGCCAGCAGTTAGTAAGCAGCAGCCAGGAGCCAGCAGCCAGCTAGCCAGCAGCCAGTAAGCAGCAGCCAGGAGCCAGCAGCCAGCTAGCCAGCATCCAGTAAGCAGGCAACAGGCAGCCAGTAGTCAGCAGCCAGGAGCCAGGAGCCAGCGCAACAACAAGAACAACAACAACAACAGCAGCAGCCAGCTAGCCAGCATCCAGTAAGCAGGCAACAGGCAGCCAGTAGTCAGCAGCCAGGAGCCAGCAGCCAGAACAAGAACAAGAACAACAACAACAGCAGCAGCAGCCAGTAAGCAGCAGCCAGGAGCCAGCAGCCAGCTAGCCAGCAGCCAGCTAGCCAGCAGCCAGTAAGCAGCAGCCAGGAGCCAGCAGCCAGCTAGCCAGCATCCAGCTAGCCAGCATCCAGTAAGCAGGCAACAGGCAGCCAGTAGTCAGCAGCCAGGACCCAGAAGCCAGAACAACAACAAGAACAAGAACAACAGCAGCAGCAACAGCAGAGATCAAAACAGCCAGGAGCCAGCAGCCAGCTAGCCAGCATTTAGTAAGCAGCAGCCAGGAGCCAGCAGCCAGCTAGCCAGCAGCCAGTAACAGCAGGAGAAAAAAGTAGCTATCATCATTGCCATGGAGATTTGCCGCTGGGAGTGGTTCGCTTTTAGGCGTCGCAGCTAGCCACCAGCAGCAGCAGCAGCAGCAGCCTCAGGAATCCCTTCCTCCTAATACTAAACGTCCCCCTAATACTAAAAACAGGCATCCATCTCCAATTTCCGAAAATTTCAGTTTGGCCAATTTGACTTTTAATTGATCCCCTTTAAAAAACAATTTAAAAATCAACCTACCATTTGTGGGTTCTCCCCCCTAATACTAAAAACTAGTTCACCCCGGGGTGTTTAGTATTAGGGGGGCCTAGTCCCAATCCCTCACTCCAAGCTGCCTGGCTACTCTAGCAATTAGGGGTAAGCTTCGAACTGCCATTTTTGGCAATATTTTAATTGCGTTATATAAGGAAATTTAATTGATTTTGAGATCGGAAAAAATAGTTTTTAGTATTAAGGGTTTTAATTTAGTATTAGGGGTAAGCTTCGAACTGCCATTTTTGGCAATATTTTAATTGCGTTATATAAGGAAATTTAATTGATTTTGAGATCGGAAAAAATAGTTTTTAGTATTAAGGGTTTTAATTTAGTATTAGGGGTAAGCTTCGAACTGCCATTTTTGGCAATATTTTCATTGCATTATATAAGGAAATTTAATTGATTTTGAGATCGGAAAAAATAGTTTTTAGTATTAAGGGTTATAATTTAGTAATTATTAGGGGTAAGCTTCGAACTGCCATTTTTGGCAATATTTTAATTGCGTTATATAAGGAAATTTAATTGATTTTGAGAGCGGAAAAAATAGTTTTTAGTATTAAGGGTTTTAATTTAGTATTAGGGGTAAGCTTCGAACTGCCATTTTTGGCAATATTTTAATTGCGTTATATAAGAAATTTAATTGATTTTGAGATCGGAAAAAATGGTTTTTATTATTAAGGGTTTTAATTTAGTATTAGGGGTAAGCTTCGAACTGCCATTTTTGGCAATATTTTGGTTCCCTAATAATAAATACCCCCCTAATACTAAAAACTACTTGCCGTGTTTTGTATTAGGGGGGGGGGTTTAGTATTAGGAGGAAGGGATTAGGAGCGTCTTCAGCACCAAGCTGAAAAAAATGAAAAGTCTCACTTTTAACTAGGGATTCAGAAGTGACGTTAAGCCTTTTTGGAGCGTTTTGCCGTTGCGCATGCGCCACAAAGTCATGCAACAGCAGTAGCAGCGGCAGCAGCAAGTCTACAGCCATCTAGCAGCAACCAGCAGCCCTTAAAAAGATGGAAAAATCCGCCGACCCCGGCAGACGCAAGGGGGAGCGCGCCAGGGAATAAGACAAACATTCTCCGCTTCGAGTGGGTTTCGAAAAAGATGTCTGGCTGTTGGTTTCTTGCCTTGGAGGCTGGTTGATGGGACAGCAGGAGCAGCAGCAGCGCAGGAAGAGCAAGAGCAGCAGCAGCAGCAGCATCAGCGGACGACAGCACCACGCGTAGAAATCCTGTAATTTACAATGTTTTTGTGCCTTTGGCATCTAAAAAAAGCTTCTGACAACATGCTGGAAACTGCGTAAATACCAATGTTTTTGCTAGGCCCGGGCCACAAAACACTGTAAATACCGTGATTTTTGCTGGCAGATGCTCAAAACCGCGTAAATACCGTGGTTATGCGAGGTTTACAGTTGAAAGCGAATAAGACCAACAACTGGGTGTGAGTTTGTCTCTGCAACATGTCATTCAGTCCTCCCTGAGACATGTGTCGAATGGTGACCGACTTGGTCATGCCAACACGCTCAGGATCAACTTTTTTGAAGCTAAACTTGCCAAAATAATTTGAGTAGTTTGAGCGCAGTTTTGCGTAGTTTCAGTGCAGTGTGGTGCCAAGTCGGTTTTTATGATTGATCATGAGACTGGTAAGGGTGATTTAGGTGCCTGATTTGTTGAACATGGCAACAAGCATGAAGAGTATCTCTATTAAGAAACTCATTGTCCCTAGTAGCTAGAGAATTAACACACACTCATTTCAGAAGTGAATATGATCAAGCGCCAACAGATAACATCAGATAACCGTTGCTATTCGCATTTACTTTTAGCAACGTAAGTCTGTGAGCAATGTTTGTGGGCAATGAATGCATGTAGGCTGAGCTAAATGTGGTTGACTCTGGTGCACTTTCTTTGATACTTGCAGGTCTCCAAAATTCCATCAAAATCCAATTCTGAGCAGAAGACAATAATTTCTCGCCGTTTGCCTGAAAAGGTATGTTTTTGGCGAAACAGCAAAAAAATGCAACATTTGGATGTCATAGGTATAATTTATAATCATCAACCAACCGGGGTTTTGAACACTGCTCAAAATCATCTAGGTGTATCTCTTATATAATATCCGATGAAAATTCCTCAAATTTCCATTCTACTCATTATACCACATGTTTGTTGTTTAATCATGTTTAATCCCCAGTTCTGTTGGGGTTTCACCCCAGAATTATGGCTGGTCGTTGCGGTGTCAACAGTTCGGTGCAGCCGCCGTCACGCCCAGGTGCCGCATGATCCGCCACGAAGTTGGGACACACCACAGGGCGGACCTTCGAGAAGCGGCCGCGGTACCAGTACCTCACGCCACAAAAACTGAGGTGATTTGTGGTCATGTGTGATACAAGGTGGTGCCCCCTAGATAGCTAAGTTGGTTTATAACTCCAATAACTATGGCTTATAGGTGATATATCTATAGTTAATGGGATTATAAACCAACTTATAACTGGGGGGCACCACCTTGTATGTAATTGTTTAAACAACCTGTGTGATCATTAGAAAATCCCTATAAAACCCCTAAGTTTCCATAAACTGTGACAATAGACTCATGATAAGACAACTTAAGTGACCCCACTGTTATTGTGGCAAGAAATTTACTGAGTTTCCGGGCAGTAGCCGCTTCATCTGATTCAAGGAATGGACTCATGATCTAAGAAGGTGACAATTTTTGAGTCAATCCATCTGAAATCGGAATTGATTTGGCAGCTTAATGAGAATCGCATTCATTACTGGTAGAAAGACCCTTCAAAACACTGCAGGTTTAAACCTTTAAATTCCTACTTGAAACAATGTAAACTTGTAAACCGCATCCACATTTTTACACAACCCGGTGATCAGGTCAAGTGTCAACCGGAAACACATGAATCTTCGTGGGCAGGAGACTTATCAACTACATTGAACTCAAAAAATTGTTGCGTTCCCATTCTTGCAATTGACTTTCACCCCAGGGCACTGCTTCTGCAGGATGCAAAGCACGAGAATGGCGCAATGTTTTTCCACCTGACGCATGGCACCCTGCAGCTTACATCAAAATAGTTGGCATAAATAGCTGGATGTTCATAAAGCTATTTAAAAAGGTGATTTATAGTCAATTTACCCACTGAAAATGGTGATTTTCCATAGTTATGATAGTTTTATGATCTTTTATGCTCCAAAATACGATCGCGTAGGTTTTGACCCGTCCACAATTGGCAAATTTCACTTCTCGGGACCAATTTTCATGGGGTGAGGGGTCTCAAACAATCTCCGCGAGGAGAGTGCAGCTCACTCACGCCCCGAGGGAAATATTGCAAGTACATTTCTAGGGCACATGTTGCAGTCTCCAAAAAACTAGAGAATGAACAAATAATATGTAACCTTGCAACATACAGCATTAGATACATACATATAAATATGTATATATGTATATGTGTATATATGTATATATGTATATATGTATATATGTATATATGTATATATGTAAATATGTAAATATGTAAATATGTAAATATGTATATATGTATATATGTATGTATGTATGTATGCATGTATGTATGTATGTACGTATGTATGTTATTTATGTATGTATGTTATTTATGTATGTATGTATGTATGTATGTACGTATGTATGCATGCATGCATGTATGTATGTATGTGCTGTATGTGATGTATGTAATGTATGTAATGCATGTAATGTAGATAATGTATGTAATGTAATGTAATGCCATGCAATGTAACGCTTGTAATGTAAATAATGTATGTAATGTAATGCAATGCAATGCAATGTATATAATGTATGTATGTATGTATGTAATGCAATGCAATGCAATGCAATGCAATGAAAGGTAGTGTAGTGTACTGAAGTGTAATGTAAAGTAATGCACTGTATTTGTATGTATGTATGTATGTATGTATGTGTGTCTGTATATATGTATGTATGTATGTATGTAGGTAGGTAGGTAGGTGTGTATGTATGTATGTATGTATGTATGTATGTAATTTTGTATGTATGTATGTATGTACGTATGTATGTATAAATTGTATGTATGTATGTGTGTATGTAAGTAAGTAAGTAAATAAGTAAGACAGTAAGTATGTATGTATGTACGTATGTATTCATGTTATGTATGTTATGTATGTTGTGTTTGTTATGTGTGTAATGTCTGTAATGTATGTAATGTCTGTAATGTCTGTAATGTAAGTAGGGAAGTAAGTAAGTATGTATGTATGTATGCATGTATGGCTGTATGGCTGCATGCATGCATGCATGTAATGTATGTAATGTATGTAATGTATGTAATGTATGTAATGTATGTAATGAATGTAATGGATGTAATGAATGTAATGTATGTAATGTATGTAATGTATGTAATGTATGTGATGTATGTATTGTGTGTAATGCGTGTAATGTGTGTAATGTGTGTAATGCGTGTACTGTGTGTAATGTATGTAATGTATGTTATGTATGTAATGTATGTAACGTATGAAACGTATGTAACGTATGCAAGGTATGCAATGTATGTTATGTATGTTATGTATGTAACGTATGCAACCTATGTAACGTATGTAAAGTATGTAAGGTATGTAATGTATGGAATTTAAGTAATGTATGTAGTGTATTCATGTATGTAACGTATGTAAGGTATTTAAGGTATGTAATGAATGTAATGTATGTAAGGTATGTAAGGTATGTAATGTATGTAATGTATGTAATGTATGTAATGTATGTAATGATATGTAATGTATGTAGTGTATGCAATGTATGTGATGTATGTAATGTAAGTAATGTATGTAATGCGTAATGTAAGTAATGTATGTAGTGCATGCAATGCATGCAATGCATGTTATGTATGTATGTATGTAAGTATGTATCTTATGTATGTTATGTGTGTTATGTATGTTATGTATGTTGTGTATGTTATGTATGTTATATGTTATGTATGTAATGTATGTAATGTATGTAATGTATGTAATGTATGTAATGTATGTTTTGTATGTTATGTATGTTATGTATGTTATGTATGTTATGTATGTACGTATGTACGTATGTACGTATTAACATACGTACATACCGTATGTACGTATGTACGTATGTACGTATGTACATATGTACGGATGTACGTATGTACCTAGGTACGTATGTACGTATGTACGCAAGTACGTATGTACGTATGTACGTATGTAGGTATGTATGTATGTATGTAATGCAATGCAATGCAATGTAATGAAAGGTAGTGTAGCGTACTGAAGTGTAATGTAAAGTAATGTAATGTAAATGTATGTATGTATGTATGTATGTATCTATGTATGTATGTATGTATGTATGTATGTGTGTATGTATGTATGTATGTATGTGAATGTCTGTATTTCTGTATGTCTGTATGTATGTAGGTAGGTTGGTATGTATGCAAGTAAGTATGTATGTATGTATGTATCTATCCATGTATGTATGTATGTATGTATGTAATGGTATGTCATGCAATGTAATGCAATGTAATGAAAGGTAGTGTAGTGTAGTGAAGTGTAATGTAATGTAAATGTATGTATGTCTGTCTGTCTGTATGTATGTATGTATGTATGTCATGTATTTATGTATGTCTGTATGTATGTATGTCTGTATGTCTGTATGTCTGTATGTATGCAGGTAGGTAGGTATGTATGTATGTAATGTATGTATGTCTGTATCTATCCATTTATGTATGTATGTATGTGTGTATGGTTGTATGTGTGTATGTGTGTATGTGTGTGTATGTGTGTATGTGTGTATGTGTGTATGTATGTATGTATGTATTAATGTAATGTAATGTAATGTAATGTGTATTAATGTAATGTAATGTGTATTAATGTAATGTAAAGTAATGTAATTTAATGTAATGTAATGTAATGTATGTAATGTATGTAATGTATTGTAATGTAATTTAATGTAATGTATGTATGTATGTAATGTATGTAATTAATGTATGTACTGTATGTAATGTATGTAAGGTATGTAAGGTGTTTAAGGTATGTCATGTATGTAATGTATGTGATGCATGTAATGTATGTAATGTATGTAATGTATGTAATGTATGTACTGTATGTACTGTAAATAATGTATTTAATGTGTGTAATGTATGTATGTATGTATGTAATGTACTGTAATGCAATTCAATGTAATGAAAGGTAGTGTAGTGTAATGTAATCTAATGTAAATGTATGTACGTCTGTATGTATGTATGTATGTATGTCTGTATGTGTGTATGTGTGTATGTGTGTATGTGTGTATGTGTGTATGTATGTATGTATGTATGTATGTATGTATACATGTATGTATGTATGCATGTATTTCTGCATGTATGCATGTATGCATGTATGCATGTATGCACGTATGCATGTATGCATGACCGGATGGATGGATGTATGTAATGTATGTAATGTTTATAATGTATGTAATGTATGTAGTGTATGCAATGTATGTAATGTATGTAATGTAATGTAACGCAATGCAATGCAATGCAATGTAATGTAGTGTAGTGTAGTGTAATGTAAATGTAAATGTAATTGTATATGTACATGAAAATGAAAATGTAAATGTAAATCTAAATGTATGTATGTATGTTTGTATGCAACGTAATGTAATGTAAATTAATGTAGTGTAGTGTAGTGTAGCGTAATGTAAATGTATGTATGTATGTATGTATGTTTGTATGTATGTATGTTTGTTTGTTTGTTTGTTTTTGTTTGTTTGTTTGTCTGTTTGTTTGTTTGATTGTTTGTTTCTTTGTATATATGTGGGTAGGTAGGTAGGTAGCTAGCTAGATCTAGCTAGCTAGGTAGGTAGGTAGGTATGTAGGTAGGTAGGTATGTAGGTATGTAGGCATGTATGCATGTATGCATGCATGCATGCATGCATGTATATATGTACATTACAATCTCTATATATATATATACGTATAATACATGGGTGAAATCATCAATTCATCAATCGAACTCTCAACCCTCCCAATTTTACCCACCTGGTTGGTCTTCCACTGCAAGCCAAGTCTTTGTAGCCAAACCTGGACTGGGCTGTTGCTGTTGGCTGTTCTCGATCCTGAACACAAAACATATCACTCCCACAATGCATCAGCCGCCAAAAGCTGGCCTTGAGATATTCATGGAGGTTCATGGAAATGAATGCATCTCTAATGGAGATTCAATGAGATTACTGGATATCAACGGATACTGTAGCAGTGGAATTCGATGTTGTTGATGATGATGATTATTATTATTATTATCATTGTGATTAATGCCATCCCCTAATGATATCAAATACCTCCAATAAGATCAAAAAGGGAAGGGACACAAAATGGATAGATCCAGTACATTCCACAAATTGCTTTCGTTTGGGTAGACACAATAGTCACCTGTGCAGCTAATGGGCCCCCATCGGAACAGGACCATGCCTGTCATGCTTGTTGACTTATCAAAAAAATATCTAAAAATCATTCAACTGTAGATCTATCATGATCTATCCACCATGAAGCCTAGCTATTGGAGTTACAAACCAGCGAGCGTTTTCTGGATCTCGCTGCAGATGGGAGGCGGCAGAGGTCGCCACATCGTCAAAGATGCGAAAGCCTGAGTGCCAGTCTTCGGAGATAGCTGCTGTATGGATGACCCAATTAGGTCTGGTTGGTGGTTGAGCCACCCCTCTGAAAAATATGAAAGTCAGGTTGGGGAAAATAGAAAATGTTCCAAACCACCCAACCAGAGGTTGTTGATTTACCATGCTCTACCTATTACACATGGTGATTTTCCATAGCTACTGTACATTAGTTTACCAGAGGGAACCACGATTCTGAACTAGTTTTCCACTTGCAATTGGGATGCAAGTCAAATCAGAACATCTTTCGGGTATGAATCAACTTTCACCCCCATTTTTGGTATGATTCTAGCTGCTACTTCCCCCTCAAAAATCCAGAAAAAAAGCCACGATCCTAGCAGTTTTACGGCTGCAATATCCTAGCACGATCCCAACATGTCACGGGTATACCCTAGAAGATCTGCTGCCCCGTAGAGGTGCTACAGCTCTTTTGGGATGTTTTGGGATGCTCCCTTCTTAAAAACAAGCAAAAAGCGATCTTCCAACATTCCAAAATCCTTTAGAAGTCTTAATCTACCATCCCAACTATATCCTCTCCCCAAGAGAGGTTGACGAACTTGGGTATAATATATATGTCCCATTAAGACACATCTAAGACCACCACTTGTAGGTGATTTTGCATTGCCACGTTTGATTCTCCAGAGGCTACCCCCACTATCTCCACCATGTCACGTGCCAGGTACTGCAGCCACATGATGGCCAGAGTGGTGCAGCTGAATACATTGCCCGCTTGGACCCAACGTCGGCTCCAACCGCACAAGCTGATCACCTTTGTTTGCGGAGGGCGTTGTTTTTTTGAAGCAGAAAACATACAAATCTTTTGGACAAAAACACCAAGAAAAATGTGATTTTCTTTTGGGGATCTAAGAAACATAGGGGTTTGATGGGACAACCACCAAAATTGGGGATTTGAGAAAAACATCAGAAATGGCGGTGAAACACTCTTAAGGCGACCTCATAGTGCCATCGTGTGCCATATTTTAAAGAACCAGAAATGGGCATCGTACGATATCGTACGGTCCTCCAAGCATTTTGGGATTTCTTACAGATATGTTGGATATTTGAACCTCCGCATAGAAACAGTTCTACAAGTTTCAAAACCAAAAACAGTGACAGAGAAAGAACAATAGATCCAGCCAATCACGACAATGACATTTACGGCTCTTACACATTTTTCGATGAACACATATGAACACATGGCCAATCTTTTTCACTGAACACTCTGCATTTTTGTGTTTGCTGATGATTTTAAGTCGGAAATCCCCATGTTTTTTTTCGGGTTGACCCCATGGCAGCTGAGGCACTGCGAGCATCATGAGGAAACTGAGAACATTCACCTGCATCGATTTCGGTCAACCGAACGCCACAGATTTTTTTGCACCAGAAACGGTGCCACACAAAATCATGAAATATTGGGTGGAGTTTGGTTTGAAACCTATGTAAGATGTTGGTTTGATGTATGATATTCTTTCTTCACATAGACATCTCCACATTCGACTTGAGATTCATTCGAAAGCTCCGGCATGCCATGGAAATGACCATGAAGGGTTCCACGGCTGCGTTGATTTGACCGGAGTCAAGCAAGCAATGTCAAGACTAATCAGCTAATCAGGCTTGCTCCCAGATAACTACAACATGGTAATTTGATGTAATTGTTGTAAATTCATATGTAAAAAAAAGTGTATCATCTACCTTGAAGGGCTTGGAGCAACGCCTCTCATCTTATTTTGACGCTTCACCAAAGCTGTGTGCTTGGGGGCGCAGTTGAAGTTACATTCATTGTATAACCATGAGAAGTTAGACCCCCATAAGTTGTAATATAAATCCTATCACTACAGTTATATATATATATTATATAATTATTGTTCAATAGAAATAATCTTATCCACATTTTATATTTTATAATTCTGATTGTAATAAAATAAGTCACTATCTAGTTGTATAGATTGATACATAGTTCTAGATAAATCACAATCTAGTTATATGTATGTGTATATATATATGTTATATATATATATATATATGTATACACATACATAAGTTATATATCCACTTAGTTCACTGGAACTGCACTTCCATTGGAAACTCCCAGCGTTCCGACGCTCCGACTGCGAAGCCACCTCCTGAATGCTCAAAGCAAAAACCAACACCTGGGACCGGCCACTTTGCAGGGCAGGAGTCAACAAAAAACAGAGGTCACGACATGTGGGGATCAAACTGGAGCTTATCTATACTACACATTACT
The DNA here is from genome assembly GCA_947184155.2 of Cladocopium goreaui. NCBI lineage: Eukaryota > Dinophyceae > Suessiales > Symbiodiniaceae > Cladocopium > Cladocopium goreaui. The sequence continues at coordinate 245,834 of CAMXCT020004657.1, forward strand.
ACACATGTACACTATGTTGGCATTTCACTGGTTGCGAAAAATATTAAGGATTTTGTTGAATTTTTGTCCAAATTGTGGAATTCATGACAATGCTAAAGCACCGCAACCGGAAAGTGCAGATGCAGCTTGTTTCCCACTCACTTCCAAGCATAGCGGTGTCCAAACGCAATGAACTTGTCGATGGCAGTTGGGCACCTCAGCTGGTTCAATTCATTTCACAATACTTCAGCTGTGCTGTGATCACTCTGCTTTGGATGTGATCTTTCTCCTTTGCTTCACTTTCCCAGGTGGTAAATAAGCTCTCCGGTTGCCAGGACCTTTCGTGGCTCGCCAGAAAGCAAGAATCCCATCCAGCAAAGAAAACTGCAAAGCTGTCTTCTTGGACTGGGCGCGGTCTAGCAGGAACTTTGCGAACCTGATTCCATTTTGCGTGTATTGCGTCCACAACTTTGACATTGACCACTTGGCAAAAAAGAGAATAAAAGCATGCCAATCAATTTCTTTCAGGAAACGGCGGATTGCGAAGATACACCGCAACCAACAACACACCCAGCTGCTCAGTCCTTTCCAGCTGTAGAAATGAAGCAGTTACCTGCAACTTGAACAGGTGCGTCGTAAGCTTGTCATGTCCCGACAGCAAAGCCGATTCATGCGATCATCGGCACCAGCGATATCAAATTCCAGATATGAAATTCCATAACTACTCTACTTCAATTGGCATGGCTGCTCTGGCTGCAGAGGGCAGCTTGGCCAGACCCTTGGCCGCGCCGATTTGACCCTTCAACGCACCATTTTGAAAAAAATGCGCGTTGAAGGGTCAATTTGGCGCGTTGAAGGGTCAAATGCACATATGGGTGTATATATATATATGTGTAATATACACATATGTATGTGAATATATATATATATATTTAATATAATTGTATATATTATATATACGCACTAAAAAAACTATATATATATACGTAAACAATATATATATATATATGAAAATATAAAAATATATATATATATGAAAATATATAAATATAAAGATATAAAAATATATATATATATGTACACATGTTCATATACATTTCTATTTAGGTTATTATCTTATCTTATATAATATTTATTAGTAAATAAAGTTATATATATATATATATGTATATTCTATTTTTTTAGGGGCAGGACCCAAAACAATTCTGCGAAACTTCCTCAATTTTTGAATTTGACAGCATCAAAAACAAAACAATTCTGCGAAACCTAAATTTTTGAACTTGACAAACAATTCTGCGAGACTTTCTCAATTTTTGCACTTGACAACATCAAAAACGAAACAATTCTGCGAGACTTCCTCAATTTTTTGAAGTTGGCAACATCAAAAACAAAACAATTCTGCGAGACTTCCTTCAAAAATGGAAAGTCAGCAGAGCTGACGGCCTCATACCAATGCGTTTTTCGGTTTTTCCACTCCACAAAATCATCTGAGCAAACCTGAAGATCTGATGCTCCAAAATGCAACCCCTCTCAGGAAATCAGCGCCCTGACCTCCGAACAGCTCTGATGAACATGTCACTTGTATTGTGCCTGCCACAAGAAAGACATCTTGCGAGATCCTCTGCATATGTCCCACGCCTGCCATCGTTTTAGGAAATGCCACAAAACCCTCACATTTTGCTCACTTTTGACCAGGTGCATAATCCCTGAGGCCTGCCACGCAAAACGACATATGAACGTCCAAAAGTGCTCCGAATCCGTCAGTTTTTTGACACTTTTGACTTCGAAATGTGCTTCGTGCCACAACGGCATGCACTTTTTCGACATCTCAACTTCCAAACTTGCTCCGACACTGAGGTGTTTTGTACATTTTGCACATTTTGTACTTCCAAAAATGATTTCCTACAACATTACCCTAGAAAAAAGCAGGGGAAATTGGAATGGGGAGAGAGAGAGAGATATATATATATATATACATATATATATTATATATATATAGAGATTCTTTTTATTTATTCATTTATATTCTATCTTTGTAAATAATATATATTTATATATAATATGCACCGCCTATAATATAAATAGTAACTATATTAATATATATATACATATATATATATAATCATTGTCATATTAAGATAGCAGGTAAATATGGGAAAAAATGCTGCAGAGTGGTCGACCCTGCAATGAGAGCTGATCCTGCCAGACATGGCATGCCACAAATTTCAACCATCACATGAATCAATAGCCGCAGGACCCTTCTGAATTATGGAGTGCTGAATCATGCTGGATCAATACAACAGGACCAAGTAGCAACTAAGAAAATCAAAACGATACGATCACCAACCAAGCTCTGGTGATCGCATCCCCAGACCATGCATTAGTCAAGCATCCTCTGGCTTTGGACACTGGGTGCAGGAAGCAACCTTCACAGGCTCTCCGGAATGTGTATGCCTTTAGAATTCCCTGCAATCGCAAGAAGGGGTTCGGCAAGTTCAGGATCTTCAAGACCAAATTTGAAGGCTCCTGCACAAATCTTGGGCAGCTTGGGCAGCTTGGGCAGCTTTGGCAATGGTGGAATTTGGCACCACAAACTTCACATGACCATTTCGCCATGAGCTTTCCAAATGCCATTGATTGAATAATGACCACGACGAGGCCAGCGGAGGAATGTTGCACTTGGCACGGTACAGCAGGTAGGCTGCTAGCAATGCCTGAACTTCAAGCAAGCACTCTTTAATCTAAAAAATGCTTACTTGGAAATCAGAATGAGCAAAATGAGAATATCACAGTCACAACTGGAATGCCGGCTGCGAATATCACCAGAAAAGGATAAGCGAAAAAAGGCGACCGCAATGGCAGCAACAACGACAACAACCTCCACCACTGCCTCAATAACACCACAAACACTGCAACAGCACAAGTAACAACAACCTATCCCAATCTCATTGCCAACCAAATACGCTAGGGGCTCGTTGGGCTGGCACCCCTCTTAGCAGGAATTCAAGCAAGGGGATCAACTCCTTCTCGCCTCCCCAGACGCAATTTTTGGCAGCCTTGAAAAACAATGTCACATGCATTGTTTCACCACATGTAGTTGTGAGTGGTATAGCTCTGTTTAAAACAAAGGAACTGCATAAGCAATCCTGGCTGTTCTATTCATCTCGTTTGGAGCGCGCCCAGCTTCCACACTTCGCAGCCACAGGCTGGCAGCTTTGCTTGCAGAAATCGGCACCGGCGGCATTCTTGAGCACCTGCGCATTGGAACAGTGGTGGGCTGGCAAAAGCTTAAAATCAACACACTTAATGGCTGGCAACTTAAACTTAAACATTTGACCCTTGGGCGGAAAATTTGACCCTTCGTTGTTGCTCTGACCCTTGGTTGACCCTTGGAGGACAACCTCGCTCGGTCTCGCGACCCGGAGGCGTATTGCATAGGGCTATTGGGAGTGTATTGGCAAGGGAATTGCACGTCTCAATACGCCTCCTGGTCTTGAGACCGGGAAGATGAATTCATAGGTGGAATGCTCTTGTCAAACTGCGTTCCTTGAGTTTCGGTATTTGGATGGGAAAATCACGTCTCAATACGGGGGGTCAGTCTTGAGACCGACAAGCGTATTGCAAAGGGATGGAAGTCAAGGTTTTTTTTGAAATCCGCAAGTTTCGTTTGCTTGTGCTTGCACAATCAGCCCACTCACGGTCTAGTGAATTTGCCAGACCCCCCCCGAGACTGACGAAACACCCTGATGATGAATTTCAAAAAGCATTACATGTCTGCCATTGAACCAATCCTCTTCACAATGGTTCTTTTCTTGGCAGTGCTTGCAGTGGCTGCTTTGGGCTCCCCTATTAACAAGGACCAGCGCTTCACCACCTGATGCGATCACCAAACCAAGCTGGAAGAGCGCATTGAATTTCAACATCCACTGTGAAGAAACCAATGTCAAGCCATCCCAAAGCAATCCAAAGTCGTCCTCAGTCTGGCCGGTCCAGAGGATGCTGCAGGGGCCGCGGGTGCCTCGTCTGTAGACCCATCGCTGATCGTCGAAATCCCCTTTCAATCACTCAGCCTTGCAGGGATTCTGTTATTAAGATTGCTGCAGAGAAATTTAAAAACCTGATGCTGCAACATCTCCCCTGATTCCAGTCCCTAACATGCCCTTGTAATCAAACCACTGCAATCGTTGACAACTAGTACGATTACCCAATTAATTCATTATAGAACTATTATACACAAACTAGCCGGTTCACTATATAAAGTATGAAGGTTGATACTCTAAAATAGCAAGCCAAATGAACAGGCAATATTGCTGTTGCTGTTGCCATTGCTGTTGCCATTGCTGCTGCCATTGCTGTGGCTGTTGCTGTTGTTGTTGTTGCTGCCAGTGCTGCTGTGGTGGTGGCGGCGGTGGTGGCGGTGGGGTGCTGCTGCTGCTGCTGCTGCTGCTGCTGCTGCTGCTGCTGCTGGTTGTGGCTGTGGCTGTTGCTGTAGTTGTGGTTATGGTTGTGGTTGTGGTGGTTCTTGATCTGGTCCTTGTTGCTGTTTTTGTTATTGTTATTGCTCTTCTTCCTGTTGTTGTTGTTGTTGTTGATGTTGTTCTTCTTCTTCCTCCTGTCCTTCTGAGAAAATCCCGAATCGTGTTTTTTATATTGTTCTTGTTTGTGTTGTTCTTGTTCCTGTTTTTATTATCATTGTTAGTGTTATAACATGTTATAACTCTTGTGTCTTGTCCTTGTCCTTGCCCTTTTCCGTTTAATTATTACATTTTATTACTGCTGAGGCTGAAGCTGCTATTACTAAATATTTCTACCCATGTCCAGCCTGTAGTACCCAGCAGGGGCTGTCGAACTTCTTCTGCTGCACGTCAGCTGGCCGGAAGCTGATGATATAAAAAAATCCTTCAGCAGACACCCAAATGGACTGGGTAGTTGGCCCTGACATCTTGCCAAAGTCAAAAAATTGCGCATTGCCAGGCTGGAGATTGTGGAGCAAGGCATAGTCTTCATTGTTGAGGTACTGCTTGGACTTAAGGGCATACCTCACACCTCCGCGCTCTTGCTCTTCAATCTTGTGGCCAAAATGAACGCCAAAGAAGGAAGCATTGACTGTGTCCTTGTTGCACTCCTCCAAAGACTTGACGCGCAGGTTCCCTGCCATAGCGTCCAAATTGCGTAGCTCGGTGCCGCTGGTGCGCAGGTGGGCAAGGTCCAGGAGCTTGTTCGCCATGCTGAGAACGTCATTGGCATAGAGCAGAAGGGTCATCAAAGTGCCCCCGTTGCCAATGTTTAGCTCGGGAAGGAAAGCCCACCAAACAACTACTGATGCAGAAAATAAGCATATCTTAGTAACAAAATGCCAAGTAATCTGCAACAAACATGTAATTCATTGATCAGTTCAATGATGTTTTGAGTGCTTTGCTTTCAATGCTCCCCATCCTCATCTGGCTCGAGAAGCTGGTATCCCCTGGCAGCACCGTTCATAGAGAAGGGTAAGATGAAGATGTTGCACAGAAGCGCTCCACCACCGCAGGGACTGGCCTCTGAGAACCGCTGGAGGAGCTCACGCACAATGGCAGACAACTCAGCAGGGAAGCAATGAAACACCGGAGGATTAAAATTAACTCAAACAATTTCTAATATTCTTGGCGCCCCCATGACATGAAACGCGGATCCATGTCCAGAAAAATCTTCTTTGACCACATGATGCCGAGCCACAGAGAATTTCTTTGGAATGCTATTGTATGGAGGAATCAGCTGCAGCAAATCGCGGGCTTCCTCCACAATGTTGGCTTCGCTGGGCTGCAGGGTCAAACCTCAAGCATGCGCAAAAGCAAGCACAAAATGGATCCACGATGAGCATTCTGGGAAAAAGTCCAACAAATATGGAATTGACCTTATTGGTTCATATAGACATGGAAAGCTTTACTAATTCACATCAAAGTGCCGACGCATATGGACATATTCGTCTTGTCAGCAGCAGGGAAGAAACTCAACACCATGGCGTTAAATCCGAACATTGCCCATGAGAAATCTTTGGACGTGTCGTAGACCTCAGTGAAAATGTATGAAAATGTCAGGGGCATGGGTGCGAGCCACAGCATGGTGCTTAATTTCTTCCTGGCCCAGCAGACCTTCCATTCGCAAGCCAAAGGTGCCGCCAACAGCTTGCTTCACGCTCTCTGCGATATCCATTCGCTGGCGCTGGGCAGCAGCAGTTTGGGCAGCTTGGGCAGCAGGGACAAGGCCAGTTTCAGATTGGAGCACCAATCTCCCTTGCACAACCAGCTCATCTGGCCCTGGCCCATCATCTCCATGCTCCGCCTCATTGTAGTCCTCAATCAATGGCGCGCCATCAGGAGGACCAGCCTCAGCAGGTGCTTCGGCGGCAGCTTCTGCCGCAGCAGGGGCTGCTTCAGCAGGGTGGGCTGCTTCGGCAGCAGGAGCTCCGGCAGGATGAGCTGCTTCGGCAGCAGGTGCAGCTGCAAGACCAGCAGCGTCTGCAGCCTCCATGGCGGCCAATGCCTCTGCCAGGGCAGCAGCAGGAGCTGCCATCACCGGCACAAGAAGGTGAAGTGAACGCACAGGGGCGGCTTGGGCAAACAGTGGTGCTGGGGATGGAAGAATGAAGCAATCAATGCAGGGCTGCTGAAACTAGAATGCACTTCATTAATTAATAAAAAACATTATCCACAAACACTGCCGACCCCAGCACTGACAAGTCCAAGCCTTCTCCAAGTGCTGTTGTGGGAAAGGCAGGGGCAGCAGGAGCAGCAAGGTCAGGCCTGAGCAGGATGTAAATGTTATACTTAGACTAGAGGCTTATGAATGGAAATGGGATTGGGTATTTATAATAATGCATAATTTGACCCTTCAACGCGGCGATATGACCCTTCAATGTCACATTTTAGTTTTTTTGCGCGTTGAAAGGTTCTGAGGGTGCGGCGAAGGGTCAGGATAATCAGGAAGATGAGGAATGCAGAGCCGCTTGGGCAGCGTGGCCAGGCAGGGATGCTGGAATGGAATGAACTACTACTAACTCAACCCTTTTGACTGGACAGTGGCTCACAGGTGTGAAGAAAACAGCAAAAAATAAAAAATGTCCGAATTGCCAAGGCAGTACAGTATATATGTATATATATAGAATTATATTATCATCATTATACAGATGTTCTTCTCTCTCTCTCTCTCTCTGCGGGATGATATATGAATTAGTTTCAACCCTTTCTAACTCCTAGTGATGCCTCCTCCACTCACTGATGCTGAATCTGCAACGTCATCATCTGATTGTGATGGATTGTCTCAGAGGTTAAAGTCCACAGGGTTGAAATGGTTTCACCTATGATTTGGGGTAACAGCCCCTGTTTGAGACAAACCCATGATGGGTTAAATTTAGGATAATCGTCTGGTTAAATAACATTAAATACAAGGTGGTGCCCCCTAGATAGCTAAGTTGGTTTATAACTCCAATAACTATGGCTTATAGGTGATATATCTATAGTTAATGGGATTATAAACCAACTTATAACTGGGGGGCACCACCTTGTAACTACTATAATTAATTACTGTCAATGGCACGTGGATATCCCAACTTGCCAGGTTTGCTTCATCTGATCATCTCTAGTCATCTGGAAATTGTCTGGAAATGACCGGTATACCGCCTCTACCCCCGCGCTACGGCCAGGCGAAAAATGCGGAAAAATGCCATGAGTGGAATGTTACCCTCTACCCATCTCTGAATCTCCATCTCTAAGCGGCCAAGAGGATGGCGGAGAGGTAGACGTGCATGTTCAAGGGCATAAACTCCATCCATGAGGGAATAAACCACCTCAGGGCTCGAAGAGAAACTGGAGATGATGGAGATGACAGGGCAGCAGGTGGCCAACATGCGGTCCACGTTGCGGATTTCGCGATGGTGATATTTGGTGATTCATTCCAATTCAAGAGAAACACAACTACATTGGTACTGCCAACAGGGAATTGTTGTTACACAGCTGTTGATCATTAAGCGGATAACATGTTCATAAAGCAACTGAATGCAACTGATAACTATTGAAGGGTGAAACGCTGCTGTCTTGGAACCAAACCCATGGAAGGTGCGAGTCAATCAGCACATCTTGATCACAACAGAAAGGGACAACAACTTGAAGCAAGGCTGGGACAAGAACTACGTTGATCAGAACACAAATAAATGGGGAATAAAGATCTCAACCTTGTATAAAGCAAAGATCTCATGCTTCATATCAGAAAAAAAACCTGCCAGAGGGATTCTTCGGCCCAAAGTAGACATACCACGTTCGAGCGCCAGTTCCGTCGAGTCGCGTAAGCAGCCTCTCTTCCATGTTTGGTCCACGAGCACGGTTTTCTCGACGCCTTCCCCTTAAGGTCCATCGATTTCAGGTCACAATGGGTCACAGTCAAGTCCTTTTCTATTGTCGTGGACCCGCGTGAAGAAAATAAGGCGATCCAGGCTATGCTGGAGACATCCTGACTGTAAGTAGAAATTTCGGAATCTACTGTAATCTCCAGAAGATGGAGATGTTTTGAGACAAACACGGTTCGTGTTCCTGGAAAGATGGCTGGCGACAATTCAAAAAAATCACAGGCCGTCATGCCATGGCTAACCTTAGGCAATTATCTCCCACAGTTATGGCCATTTATTAGTTATAACTGGTTATAAATGGGATTATACAGTCTATAAATGGGGTTATAAGTACTTATAACTGGTAAAGGGCCATAACTGCAGAAAGTGTCTATTTCCAGATGATATCACTTATTCCTGGACGTGCGGCTAAAAGACAATGCCTTTCATCTATCAAACCAAGGTTCACCAAGATTCGCTAAATCAAAACCGTCAATCAAACTATGCAAGGGCAAACGCAAAGAATGGAGACAATGTCAACTCCAGATGAATCAAAAGCAAATCAAACAAGCAATCAATCAGTCAACCAATGAATAAAAGTGTTGAGTGTAAGATCGATGAAAAAGGTGCGCCCAAAATCTGATGCTCAAGCAGCTAAGCAAATATATAGCCATCCCGCCATCTTTGCAACCAAGCATCTTTGTTTCTCCTCGTGCCTGTTTGGAACAAACTCACCAACAAACCTGGTCCTCAAAACCTGGCAATGTTAAATCCGATTTTTCGGATCCTCTGGCAATCCAACCGTTATGGAAAATCACAATGTTTAAGAATACAATATTTAATGGTATATGATCTACAAATAGTACATTTTCCATACTTACCATAGTTCCTGTTTTTATCTAATCCTCAGCAAGGCTTTTATTACTAGAGGCTTCTGGTCAACTGCTGAACGTGGCAGGGCTGAGATCCTTGGTGAACGTTGCGGTGAAAGTTCGCATGGGGGCTGCGGTGAAAGTGGAGATGTTCCCTGGGAATTCGCATGGGACTCGCAACTTGGGATCATCCCTGGTATACATCCACGGAGAAGCTGGGTCGGGTGGAGCTTGTGTGAAAACTCAACTGGCGAACTGTCTGAAAATGAGAAAACTACCCCAAAATCCACTGGTTAATGATCATTTCCCCAATGAACATCCGACTTCGCGGGATTCGGTCGTGATCAAATCCATCCAGTAATAATTTTATAACCATGATATATCATAAAATCCCCATATTTTCCATCAATTCAATCATATCTTTCATGATATCGCAAGATTACATAATTTCCAAATCTTCATCCGGATTTCATTGGGATTTCATGGGGATCCCCACCTTTTCTCGTTTCATGGCCAGTTTTCGCCAACAAAATCACCGCGGCTGCGGCCTCGGCCTCATGGTCCCCGCCGGACAGAAAGCGCACCGAGCTTTTTTTCCTGGCGCTGGTGGATCGAAGGAACCAGCTTCAACGGGGAAAAAACATGGATTACACATGCAGGTGTCACTAGGTCTAACATGGTTCAGCATGGCTAAACTAGGTTCAACCAGGTGTTCAACCAGCTTCAACAAGAATAAACAAGGTTCAATAAAATGTGTTAACAGGTCCAACCACCAACATTAGTGATTTTGCCTGCAACATTTGTGAGAAAAGAAACGGAGTTGAGCAAGACATACGTTGCGGGTAGTTTAGCCAGACCAAAATGGAGGTTGCCCGAACCAAAAGTGGTGAGTTCAGCAATGTAGCAAGGAAACATATGGACTTCCCAAAGAAATAAGTAAGTCTGAGACTTTTGCACTCATATAACTGCTGGTCGTTAACCCCCAAATCTCTCATGTCTATATAAGATGTACCCCCCAAAAATCAACTTTGGACGAGGACTTTCCAGTCAATGGGTATGGCAATGGGGTTCATCCCTCCAATCCTCCTCCGCCTACGAACGCAACATGTTAATGCAATGCGCAACGGACCTGTTTCTGGGCGAGGCTTGGACACTCACCGTTTCCTGCGTCAGCTTGGGACGATCTGGAGATTTTCTGAGAAGGAACATATCTAAATATCGACATGTGTGAATTAATGTATTAAAAAACCCAACAAAAAATACAAAGGTATAAACGGATATAACGTCACAACGTTGTTTCAGCATGATTTATCCTTGGACTTTGGTATCGGGAATCGTGCGGAGGCCACCAGGAAAGACTTGCAACTAAAAACCGACCTGGAGTTGTCCTAATATACTTCAATAAATCCCCAGTAATATGAATGATATCGGACAATATGATGATAATATATGATAATTATATATACTATACATGTGCTATGGGTTTCCTGTATGTTTTCCTCAAAATTGGATGATCCTCCCATCATTCGATCAAGGCCCTCCACATCCTGTCCTCTGCATCCGGCGGATCCACGGTATGTCCCGAATGCTCGTCCGGGATCTGTGCTTCAATCTCCTAGTTGCGACGTTGTCCACATTTGGAAAGGAGGTGATTGATGTCCAACAGAAATCCATATTTGAAGACCACAAAAATAGATATAGAATGATATAGACTAGAATTTCAGCCGATCTTTTCCGACGAACATAAGTTGGGTATCCTATAAACCCCAACTTACAGTAATTGTGGCGAGTTAGGGGGTTCCTAAAATTGGGGATCCCAAAGTCACCAAGGGTTTTAATATACTAAGTCATGGTATGTCATGGTCATTCATGACTTCAATGATTTGGGGGTACCCCCATGGATTGGAAACCTCCATATTTGAATCCCGAAAAAAAACATAATTATAGAATAAATCCTATATCGAATTGAAGATATGGATCCTTAATCCATATTTGACTATAATGCCCAACAGTAGACTCAAGGCCATACATACCAAGCACTAAATTGATTATCAATCTAAAACTGCTTCTGAAACTGTAGGTTTCAGGCCAGTGGAAGTTGATGGTTGGCCAAATCCTTTAGCATTAACTGGTGATCGACAACTGGTGAGGTCAGACAAACGGCCAAAGTGACCATCGGAAGTCGACTGCAAGATTTCACGAGGAATTTGACCGATACTTTCTTGGCACTTGGTTCTACCATATAATGTTCTACAGTATCTATCCATAAATATAAGAAGTATTTCGGGAACTTGATTAGATCAATGATGCACAATGCATCACAATGCTTTTTTGTGTTTGGAGGTATAATTGCTAATGAATCACTGTGAAACTACATTGTCTGTGGGATACACCCTCCAAATGCAACATCCAAACCCACAAATTAAAATGGAGTCTGGTCTGGATGATTTTCAGCACTTGGATATGACATGATATGAGCATTTTGGGGTTCCATGTGAAATTTTACAGGGTGCAAATGCCTACAAGGCGAGGTATCAATTTTATGGGCACATTCTCATCCTCGCATTGCATGTCCCAGCCCGACATTTTCTGCGAGTGACTGATGGATAAGCTTCAGAATGACTCGGACTTGCCTTGCAGCGCTGGTAACACAAATTCGTCAAAGATTGGTTCCCAAAAAGTACGTCCATCCTCGCTTGCATCACGCTCTTGACCCGGGCAAGTTGAAAATCTGAGACTGCAAAAAAAAAACATAATACAAGTTCGAACATGTCACGTTTGCTTTTAGTGATTGGCCCTCCATGTCATGGTTCAGTCAATGTATCTTGGGAGGATCCAAGCAGGTTCCACCGTGTTCCCCTTGGTCCCCTTGCCACGGATGCATGAACTTCCAGAACAGCCATAGATTCGATTGGCACCTGCCGCTCCAGAAATATCCGCGGCTTTCTGAAAGTTGGGATCCTGAAATCGGACCTGCAAAACTATATTGAAACATCAATTCTTGGGGAGATACTTTTGAGCATTTCGCCATATTTCCAGCCGAAAAAAAAAACAGTTCATCAACCGAAAAAAACGAGATGACATCAGGTAATTTTTCGCCGGGTCGTCCGGGTCGTTCCTACATCAAGTTATGGAGACGTCGTGGTGAGGCCCAATTCAAAGGATGGTGGTCTCCAGCGGCCTGAACTTGCTCCATTGGGATCCAGGAATCCAGGCTGCGAAGTCAAATCGCAAGAGTTAGGGATTTCCACAACGTGAATTTTTTTCTACATTTTTCTACTGGTATACGGGCATCTAAGGGCAAATGAAGCCTAAATGCCTAAGATCCGTTCGATGTTCTACCGATGTCCGATGCGGAACATCTAATTAGGTATACTAAGAGTCTTGAACTTTGGTGATTTTGCAGTTGTTTGGGCATAAACTAGTGGAACCCATCCCAAAGACCAAGTCATGTTTAGAGAGAAACAAATGGTCACAACAATAAACTGTTTGCTGAGCTGATGACTTTTCTTGCCAGCAAAACTAAATCCCACATGCCACCCAAATAAGACACAATCCCGAAAATCACCATTTTTTATTGTTGTAGAAACCATCCCCAAATGGCATCAGCTCGTCTCTCCCTGGCCTCCTTGGCCACTTCCGCATTGGCTTCCTGCTGGAAAACTCATCACCGCGGATTTCACGGCTCAGTTTATTCATGACAATTTATGATGGGTTTCTGATGCTTTCTATAACATTATATAACTTAATTAAGCTATAGTTTAACCAAGGTGTTTGGTAAATTCACTAGGTGTTTGGTGGATACATCTACACTTGGATACATGAAAAGTGGGTATGGAAAGAAAAACAAAGTGCCAAACTCCGTCCGCTCATATCATCCCCATGTTCATCACCATTTTCCTCTCTATCTACAGTAACTCCCCGGTTCTCTGGCTTCAAAAATCAGGGTGAACCTCCCATTTTGTCCCCACTTAATTTCCATTGTTGTTGCGCCCGCTCAAACCATCATTTTCTCTAAGCAAGAAGTCCCCAACTAGCTGCTTGAGAATGCTTTCGGATGTGGGTATGTCAAAACCCTGGTAGCTTGGTGAACTCCAGAACTCCCCAATGGATGTTCCTCTCCCCAAGTATACTCACTAGAAAATCCCACACAAAATCATCAGTAGATACCATTAAAAAAAACATAAAAAAACAACTCAATTATCTCCATTATTTCTCCATTTAAATCACCATGAAATATAAAGAAAATCATAGAAATCCCCATGATATCCAAGTTATATAGGCCACTAAACTCACTAAACTCCCATTAAACAGCACTGAATCCCATCAAATCCCTATGTTTCCAGTCCTCTTCGGCCATCCGCTCCTGCCAGTGTGCGATGATCTCGTCCCGGTGATCGGCGTCCTGGCGGCGTTTTTGTTGTGACGGCCATGGGCACAACGAGGATTTCATCCGGGTACCCTCTGGTAAACCAACAGTTTGCTATTGAACATGGCCATAGAAATAGTTGATCTACCCATTAAAAATGGTGATTTTCGACAGTTATCTTAGTTTACCAGAGGGTATTCACTAACCTGTGAACAAAGCCATTTGGGGATGATTCCCCACAATCCAACCATGATTCCAGGCTTCGGTCACAGTGAGGTCACTATCATTTGCCCCGATTGAAGGGAAATGTGGCCAAATGACATGCGGATTACCATCAAACACTTGTGGATTTCCGCAAATCCATGCAAAAATCGGAAACAAACAACTTCTGAGTATAATTGTTCTATCATGTCCCATAGGATCCATGTATGCTATATGGGGCAACATGGATCCCATCAATATACCCCAGCCATGTTAGCATATATACCAGCACCATGGATCCCATGGGTGTTGTATCCCCATGGCATATTCCCACTGTTTTCCTATACCTTATCCCAGTCTCCCGGATCGCAAAACGCGATCCGGCCTCACGTTGGACCCGGATGGTGGCGATGATGGCCAAACGAGCCATGACCTGGTTTCATCACCGGTAAAATCACCAAAATGCTAAGTTGGGTGATTTTTCCATCACATTTCCATGTTTTGTTGTTTTTCTATGGTGATTGTAAACGTTGATTTCTATGATAGGTAAGCTGATTCATAACAAAACAGTAACATACAATAAATAAATAGATACAGGCTATGATCTAGGTTGTCTGAATGTGTTTGATGTAGTGTGCGATTCTTTGCCCGGATGACCGTTTTCGGGAGTTTGCTAACTTGGTAAACAAATCACCCATACAGTGACACACTTGTGCTTGGAAAACACAAAATCCTGGATTTGGGATGGTTTGGGTATGAATCATTCACACTCATACAAGGTGGTGCCCCCCAGTTATAAGTTGGTTTATAATCCCATTAACTATAGATATATCACCTATAAGCCATAGTTATTGGAGTTATAAACCAACTTAGCTATCTAGGGGGGACCACCTTGTACCTAGTTTACAAACCAAAACAGCTGTCATATTCATTGGATGCTTAGGGGTCCCCACAGTCCCCTCCATTGCCCGCATCGCGGAGCATTGGGGTTTAATAACCTGAAGATATGAGCCTTATTAAAGGTTACAAGGCCATACGGCCATAGCAAACTTCCTTTATAACATTTTATAACTAGCTTCATTCTGGTGATGAAAGATGATAAAGATGACATAAAACATATAACTAGCTTAACTAGCTTCATTCTGGTGATGAAACATGTCCATGGAATATTTAAAACATGAACATACGTGAACTAACTATATGACTATAGGGCACCGCCTTAAAAAAAAAAAAAAATCCCCAAAAACGTTATCATCTTGGGAGTTCCCCATCGATCCAACGAGCTGCAGGGATGATGCCCAAGAGTAAGACCTTCATCGGCGGGTCCTTAAGGGCGAAACGGGCGCTGGATGGTTTAATCACGGAACATCTCATTAAATATTAGGATGGATGATTTAAACTAGGGCTACCCCTATTTAATAATGGAAACCCCCTTTTTTGGCAAATAGATGAACAAAAACATATCGATATGGAAAACTAAGAGAAAAAAACATGTACTTCTTGGTGCTCAATGTCATTGGGATGATTTTTCGGGAAAACTCTTAACCGGAAACCATTGCTTTTCTGATGTTTTCCTCTCAACCATATGAGGTTCCGGTAAAATGTTCTGTAAAACAAATCCAAGGAAGATATGACCAAAAAAAAACATCTGGAAACACAAATGAAAAACTATGTACATGGACGACTATGAAGATATTCTGAACATGTCAAAAAAAACGCATTGGACTAGAGTTTAACTACAAGAGCAAGCCTCCTGCTTCGCAGCATGACTTAAGGTATTGTCTACCTCACATGAGACAAGTCGATGTAAGATGATCATTGAGTGGACCTACCTGTAACTGAGAGTGGGCCCCACACTAGTTATACACTTTATGATTGAGCCCCACCCCACCACAAAAAGTTCTGGTTAGGTGTGATCTAAAACCTGTTCATTCATCGCTACAGGGACCTTGGATACTTTGGTAAAGAAACCAATAACATGTTCCGTGGAATACCTAACATTCCAGCATGAAAATGAATCAAATGAATCTAATGTAAATATAATATTACATATATATATATAATTATATATATAACATATAATCCTGTCAGACCATGGTCCAGCCAGTCTTTGAATTTGCCTTTTGAAAAAAGATCAACTGTCCCCTGAAAGCGGATTGATCCCAGTGGATGATCAAACACCTGGAATGCTACATCCTTCCAACCATCTGCTTATTGAAATCCATCCCATTATAGCTCTTACCATGAGGTTTATCATGGTTTATAGCCACTATCAGCATATTGTTCAACATCCAACCCATCCCATGTGACCCATACGTGCTGTGACCCATCCGTGCGGCGAAGGATCCCAGAGCGGCCGCACCACGCCCAGTTCGCCCAGGGCGATGGGCCACTGACGGTCATCCGGCCACTCGATGAGAGCACTGGCTGCAGTGATGCGAAAGGTGAACATCAAGACCTGCCACCGCTGGAGGATGGTGATTTAATGAGGTCAAAGAGATTTCATAGTGATTTAATAGTGATTTATAGTGGATTTACCCATTGAAAATGGTGATTTTCCATAGTTATCTTAGTTTACCAGAGGGTAACAGTGGTATAATGGGATATAATGGGATAACAGGCTAATCAATGCTCAAGACCTGCACCAAACGAATTCGACGAACATTGCGGAACGATATGTTTTGTGTCTCGCTGAAGTTGTAACATGGCAGAAACTCTGATGAAAAAAATGAACTGTTGATAGTGTTCATATTGAAGTGAGGTATCTTGACAAATCTTCACAACAATTGTTCATGAGCATGGAGATGAACTGGGAGTAGTTCATCGACTGGTCACTAAGATTAAGCCGGTTTTGAACCCTGGGGTTGACAGGACCAAGCAATTTAGCCATAATGGGGTCAACAGTTTCCTTTCAACATGTTATGTTTGCAGTGTGTAACAATGTAGTTGAAGTGCAACAGTTCAAAATATCTGCAATATGCATTTGAACACACAGTGGGATACAAGTTGGATACCAGTCTTAAAAAAGGTGCAACACACTCAAAGTATCTCCACGTGTAAATACACATATTATGTCATATTATGTCATATCATGTCACCCATCGTGTACAATATAACCCTCTGGTAATTGATTGCTAATTATGGAAAATAAACCATTTGTATATTATTATGATTTACTATGATTTACTATTATGATGTTGGTGGTGTACATGTTATTTTCGCGGAAAGATGTGTCAAAAGTGTGTGTTGGCCGTTTCAAAGTCTGAAATCATTCATGATCTCAATTCCACACTGGAAAGCGTGCACATCACTCTTCGAGGCCTCCATATCGCCAACACGGCACCGGTGCTTCAAAGCCCAGATTCTCTCATGAAGCGATCCCAACCCCCATCCCGACTCCCAGCCCACCGTGGAGAAGCGGAGGATCAAATAACCACAGTCCAACTTGCGGCCGCGATTGGTGCCCCGAGTGTTGTACATTAGCAGGGCCGGTCCTCAGTCGCGCACCATGGTGTAGCAGGCAAAAACCAGTGCTGGTGGCTGGAAAAAACACATCCATCGGCATTGAAAGATGATCCGAAACTATATGAAGTTTGTCTCAAAATACGGTACCCCAAAAAAAATGCTGGCCGGAGAAAAAACAATATTGCCATTTATCGGCCAATAATATGTATGGATTAGCCTCTGGTAATCCATACATGATCTGTTCGCACTTGAGATTGCGACTAGTTGGTGGTATACCTGCCCCTCTGACAAATAGAAAAATGATGGAGTTTGTCAGTTGGGATGACGACATTCCCAATCTGATGGGAAAGTCATAAAAGCCATGCTCCAGTCACCACCAACCAGTCATTCATATTCCATTACCAGAGGGTTAATCACCATAAAATCACCATTAATATCCCTATTAAATCACCATTAATGATTGGTTATCCACTATTCATATTATTCACCATTAATGATTGGTTAGCCAATACATTGGTCCGGCGAATCCCCAACTATAAAAGCACCAGTCCAAGTCACCGGTCCCCAGCAGCAAAGCCAAGGAATGGATATCTGTGCCAGGCACCTGGCCAAGGTCCAGCGTAGTGCTGCGTTTTTTGAAAAAAACACTGAAGAGCTGGATGTACTGAAGGATAACTAGGGTTTATTCTCTATCTATCTATCTATCTACCTATCTATCTGTCTATCTATCTATCTACCTATCTATCTGTCTATCTATCTATCTACCTATCTATCTGTCTATCTATCTATCTACCTATCTATCTGTCTATCTATCTATCTACCTATCTATCTGTCTATCTATCTATCTATCTACCTATCTATCTGTCTATCTATCTATCTACCTATCTATCTGTCTATCTATCTATCTATCTACCTATCTATCTGTCTATCTATCTATCTACCTATCCATCTGTCTACCTATCTATCTATCTACCTATCTATCTGTCTATCTATCTATCTACCTATCTATCTGTCTATCTACCTATCTATCTACCTATCTATCTGTCTATCTATCTATCTACCTACCTATCTATCTGTCTATCTATCTATCTATCTACATATCTATCTGTCTTTCTATCTATCTATCTACCTATCTATCTGTCTATCTATCTATCTATCTATCTATCTACCTATCTATCTGTCTATCTATCTATCTACCTATCTATCTGTCTATCTATCTATCTATCTACCTATCTATCTGTCTATCTATCTATCTACCTATCTATCTGTCTATCTATCTATCTATCTACCTATCTATCTGTCTATCTATCTATCTATCTACCTATCTATTTGTCTATCTATCTATCTATCTATCTGTCTATCTATCTATCTACCTATCTATCTGTCTATCTATCTATCTATCTACCTATCTATCTGTCTATCTACCTATCTATCTATCTATCTGTCTATCTACCTATCTATCTATATATATATATTTTTATCTCTCTCTCTCTCTTTAGTTGGCTGGAAACACACCAGATTCTATTGCTAGTTTTCTCCAAGATCGTGGTACCACTGGTGGTTGAGTGCAGTGAGTCACCCCGGCCCGTAGCCAAGCCACTAAGGCGGCACCAAAACTCAAAGCCAACACCTGACCAGGGCATGGGGCAAAAAAAAGCACCGTTTTGATCTCGAGATGATAGCCAACGCAGCTGGACACCATGGGAATAGCCATATCTGGTCAACATTAATATAGAACAGTATCCCATAGGATCCATGTATGGTATATTTGCTAACATTTACCATCAATATACCCCAAATGTTAGCATATATACCATACATGGATCCTATGGGTATGGGAATAGATGCGTCATGATGGTCATAGTGTGCATGCCTTGACCCTACGTATCACGCGAATAGGTCTGCTTCGAAAGAATAGTGTAAAACAACCACGATGACAACAACAGCAATACCAGCAACAACACAACAACAGCAACAACTCAAAGAATTACTTTGCATGTGCACGTTCAGTTGTACGTCGTACACATTTCGGCATCATGGTTGCGCCATTTGAGTTTGGTCACTACAAGTGGACATGACCACTTTCTGGAAGGGATATGGTGAAGAGATCCTGCATAGTGATCATTGACTTGTAGCCAACTATTCGCAGGAAAACTACTCCAACACACCACAATGATTTTAGCTCAACATGATTGTATATATATATATATACACATACACACATATACACATCCATATACGGTATGTGTTTACGGTTAACCCAATGCCATTGTCACTAATCATTATGCAATCATTATCATATATAGTAGGGTTTCCAACATTATTCCTTTATGGCTACAACTCGTAAACGTCGTAAACCAAACCCGAAATCCGTGCCGGGAACTCGGGAACCATCGGCCAGGGCACGAAGATACAAATCAATTCGTCCGTCCACTTCCTTCGAACGACAGAAGAAGCGAGGCTACTGGGCCCTGATATATGACACCTTCATACACGTTCATACAATTGAAATCAATGTAACATGAAATATAATGAAATCAGTTGAAACAGCTCTGGCTATCTCCTTTGTTTTTCTTTTTGCATGTCTATCCACATTTGGGTTATCTCAGCTTCAAGTATATAATTCAATTCTTCACGGAGTGCGACTATTAGCGACCATAACATAATTGGAAAAAAACCTAAAATAAGGACAAGTACGTCCGTGGTACCAAAAATACCACAATACCATCACATCCAAATCACAACCCGAGCATCCAAGCCACATCATCCACAACATCCACAACTGTTTCCCCTGTTTCCCCCTACAAAAGTGCGAGATCTGTCCTGAGTTTGGCCACCACCAGCACCTTGTAGCGCATGATGCTGCGCAGACATCGGTTCTTCTGGGTGCCCCAATAGGTGGTCGACCTGGCCCCACATGGCCATGGGCATTGGGGAATTTCATCAGCAAAACGCAGGGTGTTTTAAGTGTTGAAGTGGGGTGCAGCGATGATTCTATATAGTATCTTATATATATATATATATACCTATGACATCCAAATGTTGCATTTTTTTGGCAGTTTCGCCAAACACATACTTTTTCAGGCAAACGGCGATAATTATTGTCTTCTGCTCAGAATTGGATTTTGATGGAATTTTGGAGACCTGCAAGTATCAAAGAAAGTGCACCAGAGTCAACCACATTTAGCTCAGCCTACATGCATTCATTGCCCACAAACATTGCTCACAGACTTACGTTGCCAAAAGTAAATGCGAATAGCAACAGTTATCTGATGTTATCTGTTGGCGCTTGATCATATTCACTTCTGAAATGACTGTGTGTCAATTCTCTAGCTACTAGGGACAGTGAGTTTCTTAATAGAGATACTCTTCATGCTTGTTGCCATGTTCAACAAATCAGGCACCTAAATCACCCTTACCAGTCTCATGATCAATCATAAAAACCGACTTGGCACCACACTGCGCTGAAACTACGCAAAACTGCGCTCAAACTACTCAAATTATTTTGGCAAATTTAGCTTCAAAAAAGTTGATCCTGAGCGTGTTGGCATGACCAAGTCGGTCATCATTCGACACATGTCTCAGGGAGGACTGAATGACATGTTGCAGAGACAAACTCAAACCCAGTTGTTGGTCTTATTCGCTTTCAACTGTAAACCTCTATCAATTTGAGCAGATTGCACATGTCAACGTGCACAAATTCTGTTCTCCTCCAATAGACTCAGTTGGTTGAACATTTCAGCAACATGATGGGCAAATCAAATTTCATAGTATTTTCACAAAGAAGTTTAAGTGCCCCGGGCGCAAAATCCATTCAAAATCACAGAGTTCAAACGACGTTTTTTTTTTTCAAAACGACATTTTTTCGAAGAAACGGCAATAATTCGTGTAGTTTCACGAAACTACATTTTTTTTTGCATACCTGGATGTTGCAGGTATATGTATAATTTACACTTAGAAATAGATGATTGAAAGATATTGAAGCCAACGACTTGAAGCAATGATATGGGGAAAATGCGGGGGTACCCCCATTTCATTGAAACTTAGACCATTTTAGTATTGAAACAAGCATGGTTTAAATTTTTCAAGAAACCACCATTTTGATATTCCTCAACGGGGATTGGTGAGGCTCCGCCAGGCTCCGCGTCTCTGATAAACACATCACTACCAGCAACAACAGCAGCAGCAGAAGAAGAAGAAGGATATATGGGAAAAACACAAATAATAACAAGGGAACACGACAAAAACAGAGTCAGAACACCACGAGGGTAAACATCATACCATGCAAAGAAGCAACACGTACACACGCACACACACACATGCTGAGGGATATGATACTGATAAACACAACAGCTGCTCATCATCTTGTTTCAATCAGAAATCATATCCAACCCATGCCATCATTAACCCAGGTGTGGTTATCGCGCAATTCGGGAGCCTGTTGTAGATCTCTGAGGAGATTGTATCAATGCTTTCCTGCAGCAGAGGAGGCTGGAGTATATGATAGTGTATTATTCATATGCTACATCCTGGAATATGATCATATATTATCCCAATATGGAATTTGCAGAAACATAACCAAACATGTATGAGTGCCGGGTATTTTCTGGCTCATCCTCGATTCTCCACTGATCCCCCGAGCGCGGCACCAGCGTGTCTGCTCGTAGCCGGCCCTGGTGTTTCAAGCCGGCAACCTGGCAGCGCCAGAGCGTGTTACCACTTTGTGTTCGAGGTTTCACAGCGCTTCATTTAGTGGTGCCTTTCAGACTCCCCGTGCCCCTGATGCCGAGAAGAACTAAGACAATCTCTGATAGGCTAGTAGGTATTGAACTCTATTGCAAGCGCCTAAATAACAATTAGTATATCAATTACTTATTTTCCAAGCTTTCCATGTCTTTCCGGCCGTCCATTTCTTAACGACCGACAACCACCTTGGCAATTCGCAAGCGTTCCATGTAGGCGCACAACGCCAAAGCTAGGTGAGGAAACTCGGTCGCTGCTGGGCATGTTCGAGCTACCGATTAGTTCCTAAAACAGGGTGGAAACTGGTGGTTTAATGGGATTATAGTGGTATAATGTGGTATAATGGAATTAGAATGGGATTATGAGTGGGATTTACAGAATGAGGAAACTAAACATTACCCTAACCTTCCAGTTACCTCCGAGATAGGTAACCAGGGTGATTTTGCCGAACGTAATTTTGGGTTTGGTTGCTTCTCTGCAAGATTACTGGAAGGTGACCGACTACATTCTTGAAGCATCTCGACGCCATCCACCAGCGATTTAGAATCATTCCTAGTGTATATTCATCAGGATTAGAAGGCGGAAACTTCCAACTAGCCAGGCCCTTCTTTAGAACTGGAATCGGCCTGCTTGCGGCTGGCTTCCGAGGTTGCCAGGCGCAAGACACATGCGAAAGCACTCACCAGAAAACCCACTGAAAATCATATGTGAATGGTTCTTGTCTGAAATTGGGTCAACAGTTTCACTAAATTTGTCAAACTGAGGGCACGGTATCTTCCTTTATCCCATAATGTATGAGTTGCAGCAAGCACTGTTCACTGCGCATCATTATTGCCTTTCTCTCGCTTAACCCCTATCTTTCGACTGCTACGAGCTCTTCGCAAACCATTTGCATTCAACTTCTTATTGCTCAAGTTCATGCCCTGCTTAAAACATACTAAAAGGATGAAACCTCAATTTTTCCCCATATTACCCTCTGGTAATCAAGCATATAGCTATGGAAAATCACCTTTAACTTTTCGGTTCTAGGTATTAATAAAATCATCTATAAATGGTCCATGTTCCATAGCCAGGTGAAAGCAACGAACCCATGGACCCCACCCAACGAAGCATCACAAGTTCTCCGAGAGACCACGATGCGAAGAAGCGACTGACGATACTTCACTTCAGGAAACACCTGGCGCCGATGAAGACTATGAATCATTTACCCTTAGATGATACAGGTATATGGTTAACTCGTGTTAATTGTGACAATAATGACTCATGATATATTATGGTACATTGTATTTTTGTGGTGTAATATATTATATATGTATATATATATGATGGATACAATGGATAATTAACAGTACATAGAATGACTTTAAAGGTGTTAAGATACTGTACGCCAATATCTTCATTGCATAAACGCAGAGTCCCCTTTCTCCATCTGCCTTTGGATGGTGCAGTGTGGAACCCAGTTGACATACACCACGATTTCAGTGCAAAGTTTACCGGGTAACAAATGCCCAATGGATATCGGATCTACCAGTGACAGTTATATGAGTTATATGCGTATGTAGAGTATGATGATGATGATGGTGATGATGATGATGATGACGATGATGATGATGATGATGATGATGATGTGGAGGATATGATGATGTTGCTAGCATCCTTTCGCCCCCACCCAAAAAAAAACTGGAGATCTAAACTGCAAACATGAGGGACTGAGTAGCAACAATTGGGGAGCGCGACACAAATAGAAAACTCAACAGACCAAAGCTTTCGACGGCTTTCGAACAGAAAATAAACATTTGGAGGTTTCCTAAAATAGTGGTACCCCTAAATCATCCATTTTAATAGGATTTTCCATTCTAAACCATCCATTTCAATCCATTTGGGGGTACCCCCATTTATGGAAACCCCCATTTAATCATTTAATCTATTCACTGGATTGACTGAAGGACGACAAAAAAAAATCCGGACCCAAAGGCTGGCACCAAATACGACGATCACAGCACTGAGAATCATCACAAACTCTTGGGTCGCATCAAAGACTATGAGGATGTCATGTGCTAAAGTACCCTCTGGTAATTTAACATAGCTATTGAAAATGGCCATTTATAGTGGATTTTCCCATCAAAAATGGTGATTTTCCATAGCTACGTTAAATTACCAGAGGGTATTTATGGCTATAGATATGGTCACCATGTCAGACCCATGGAATCGCCTTGCCTAGCTGGAATTTATGCAGCTTCATCCCTCCAAATATGGCATTTCATATAGGATATGATCCATTCTAGCGGTTAGGATCCATGACCTGGGGGATATGAAGAAATCATACACCGCCGTACTGGGAATGTTGAGATCCGATGTACTGGGATGATGCCTCTACCGAACGTCGTTTTTTTTTGGCCCCTTTTAGCGGCTTCAGTCCTGTTCCAATTACTCAATATGTTTTTGAATATGGGAAAACACAACAGTTGTTTAAGGCTATTGTGTAAATATACTGATGGGTATCAGGGTGATCAGTTGACATGTATATACTGTATATATTATGTAACATAACGATACAGCGTCTTACAATCATTTAAGTAGCCTCCAGGGCTCATGCCGCCAGGAGTGTGCTGGAGAACATTAATCAGAAACCGATCCAGCGTCATCTTTTCCACAAGCATGAAGGGTATGGATCAACCGATGTGATGCTGGGCAAGCTGCTCAAGATGAAAGAAGAGTCTACATTAATAACTTTATCCATTTCTGGAGGTGAGTTGCCTAGATCCAAAAGCCATTTGCCATAGTCAATTCATCTGCAAATAACACTTTTGTGACTCATCAGATTGCATATATTGTTATGTTATATTAATATATATATATATATATTATCTTATGTTTCAAGATTCATTCCCTCCGCGGTCATCTCCTCACAGCACAACCGCTGTCCATGTGCTGTCCATGTGCCTTGTACATCAGCTGAACTGGCGGAGTGTTGTTGGGATGTTCCAGAGGTGCCACCAAATAGAGCAACATCACCAGGACCTCAGCACGGGCCGCACGGGACCATCTTCCTCTGATCATTTCTTACATAGCTATGGTATAGATGACCCATTGAGTTCAATCATTTACAGATTTCAGTGATGAGATTCCCATTTTTTTGCCAAAGTACGAGAGGGTAAATGGTTCACTTCTGGAAGAATCAAAGCTTGGTAGAACTGCTGAACCCTCCCAAAAAAAAACGATGTCTTTCATTCAAGATATGGCCGATGTCAACTGGGGTCACCGAAAACCACTGTTTTTGGATGCAACTAACGACAGTCTGTTTGACAGGACGGCGAACCAACGAACATTCGGTGAAGACATATGGCCTATGGCCAATCATGAGTCCGGAGCTAGGATCATTTCACCCAACCTCCAAAGTGATTCACCGATTCGTTGCAGTGGGATGACATCACTCATCACCCCGAAAAGGCCCGGGCCCCTGCGTTCTTAGTTGGTTCCATAGTTTGATAAATCCAACATCTATACAATTTACACAAAATCTGAAAGGATACCATAAATTACTTTACTTCGAGTGATCCCCACCATGACATTTATCGATTTGTTACTGGCAAATCTTCTGGCATTCTATCTGACATATCTTCTGGCATTCGATCCGGCATTCTATCTGGCATATCTTCTGGCATGTCTTCTGGCATTCTATCTGGCATATTATCTGGCAAATCTTCTGGGATTCTATCTGCCCGTTGAGATCCAGCAGTGCACACTGAGCTGGGGAGGTCCCCGGTTGAGGTCCACACACTGCGCTGGGCAAATCCCAGAGGTCCAGCGGTGCACACTGGGCTGGGGAGGTCCCAGGTTGATGTCCCAGTGCACACTGAGCTGGGAAGTTGGCAAAGGGCTGGCGAAGAGTTGGCAAGGCGGAAGTGGAGGTGGAAGTTGATGCAGACATGGTCGAGGAGAAACTAGAGGGGGAGGAGGAGGAGGACGAGGAGGAGGACGAGGAGGAGGAGGAGGACAGCTAGCCGAGGAGGAGGAGGAGGAGGAGGAGGAGAACAGCTCTGATAAAATCTAACAACCCTCACCTGGCAGGTGGGGAATAAACCGAGGTACTCAAGTTGTAACTCAACTGAACCTAGCATCATTAAACCCGAGTGGAGATATTATAACTCAGCTTAGATATTAAACCAACGAACCAACTTATTGGTTCAATCACAATAAGTTACTACCCTGAATTAAGGCAACTTGGGGGAAGTTACCCGTACTAACAATAGTCCAGTAAGGTCACAGTGAGGTCGCTGTAATCAATCCATATATATATATATATATTATAATTATAAATATATAATATATTATATATATTATGTATATTATAGATATATAACCATTATCTCATCATCATATTTTTTTCTATAACTTGTCTTTGCTTAAACCCCACGGTATCGCTGTGTAAACCCCAGACGATTTTCACCATGTTCAGAACGTTTATGAAAAAATCCCATTCTGTCACAACTGTCATTTCAAATCCAACATTCTCCCAGCCTATGGTAGAAACCAACCTATGACTTTGCCTAGCGATAAACCAAGAAACAAACAAACTTGCTGGACAAACTATCATGACAAAAACAATCTTGGTTGTTTAAATCCCAAATGTTGTTGGCTACACCTCAGATTCATCAAAATCTAATCCAAAAAAATGGATCTACGGGTATCGGTATGAGTCAAAATCAGGTACCTTCTCTGTGAACCCTACAATACAACACCTGATGTATCTGGGATTGATGGATGTTCATGTCCCCTAAATAAACAGATTTCGATCCATCCGCATGATATTCCGGTAGATTCCCATTGTATCACCATGTTTTTGTTTCTTTAAAGCCCGGGTTTTGTTGGTTAAACCCCTCGATTAATCACATTTTTTTTATCCAGAAAAATGATTATCATGCCCCCACTATATCCCACTTATATAACTAGCACTTTGCCACATGTCACATGTTGTAGTTAATTAAACATAATCACCAGTTTTGTTGCTTAACCCCCAGATTCATCGCCATTTTTTGATCCAGGAAAATGGGGATCTTCACTGCAAGGGGCAAAGCCCAGCTGAGCCAAAGCTTGAAGCAAATGCCAAGTGCGAGGCTGTCCCACCTGGCTGCGTCTGGGGGCGGGTAATTCCCTGGAACGGTAATTTAAGTGGCTAACAACCGTTGAGAAAGCAGTGATTTTTCATAGCTGTCATATATTCATATAAGAAACCCTTCAGAAACCGTTAAAATGCCGTTAAAAACCCATATCTTACTGTAGGCGTGTTATCACATACAACTGGGGTATATTGTGGTCACATTGCCCACTTGGTAACTGGGATCCACATCTAATCAATCTGCCAAGCCCCACCAGCTCCTGGGAACCATCCCGGGGGGATGGAAAACACCAAGTGAAACCATCAACAGAAACAACAAAACTTCTCAGTAGATCTCTAGGTTTCCCATGCATTACCTGCATATCTGCAAAAAATCTCGAGGTTTCCCATGTTTCCCCAGAAAAACATGAAAGAACGATGGGGAAACCCATGCTATTTTGAAGAGATTCGCCGTGCCTCGAGTTTGAAACACACCAATTTGGCCCAGACCAAGGAGTAAGCCACCAAGAACGCAGGGGTTTCACCTGCACCCGTCATCTGACCATGGGGGATCAGGTTCAGAAATATCAGGTGGGTAGGATGAATACATCCAGGTTGAGGAAAAATATCCATTCAATTATCAATGTCCAAACTTGATGTTTTCTTGGGCCATTGCCAAATGCATTTGTTCAGATGGGTAGTAGATGTACACCCAAATTGATGTTTGAAACATGAATTAAACTCCCCAATCAAGGTTTACCTGGTATGCCTTGTTTTGTGATATACCTGCCGCCGTGATATACCTGGGGGTTGGCAAGGTCCATATCATATCGGAATATGTAGATCTACCGGGCCTGAAGTTTAAATCGGAACCCACGACAAAGTGATGTTCATATCCTGTCATGTACTTCTGATTGATCTTTTCTAGGATTCCACTTCGAAGATATGTTTGACAGGTGCATAATCATCTCAGTATATATGTACATATCAAGAAATGATTGGAAACAATGTGACTCCCTTTTTGGATGAATTAACTGCAAATGAGAGTGCAAAAATCCCAAAACCCTACACAAAGAATACTTTGGTCCTGGACAAAATTTGACCACATCAAAATTCGAAAGACACATCCTTCAACTTGTCTTGACTTTCAAAAATTCAGCCCCAAAGAAGAATGCCTATGTACATACTATATATATATATGAAATATATGTACCACCCATCTTTACTTGGCCCTTCGGAAGGGGAATGGCGGGGAGGCGTTTGTTTGAAGGACTATATCTCAGTTTTGTTGTTGGCTTGAACCAAACTGGACATGAACAAACCATGAAAACGACTGGCATACAGTAAGGCATATGGCTGAAACTGCCTCTGTATAAATGTTATGTTTGTGTGTTTGACACACGTATACTCTTAATTAGTTTTCGAGATAACTTTACGATAGTACGCATATATATATACTGTATCCAATACTACTTATTGATATTAAGTGATAACCCCTTATATACTCTATACATCTCTATAATAAGCACATCTAGCCACGATTTATTGTGGGTTTTGATCGGCCCGGCAACATTCTCACACACCACATACACCCACCACATGCTACCCACCTCGTGCGGCACTGCACAACATCACGAAAATGGTCAGTGCCTGAAGCTGCGACGCCAGAAAAAAGCAAGGGCGTGGGAACCCCAGTCGATTGGATCATCATCATCATCATCATCACTAATAGTAATAGGGTTATCAATATATAACAATTAATAATACTAATTACTAATAATATCTAATAATAATCATCATCAGCATCATCCTTGTTGTTCCTGCTCTACGATCACGCTTGTCAACAATTTAGGAAGGAACACTGGGGATACAAAAACCTTCCGTGTATCAAAATTGGCAGGTCTCCAGCACCACAAAGCGTTTACAAAACCAACCTTCCGTGATTTTATCACAGAAATTGTCAATCTGGTTGGTGGTTTTAACCCCTCTGAAAAATATTAGTCAATGGGAAGGATTATCCCATATATTATGGAAAATAAAAAATATTTGAAACCACCAACCAGCAATTGGCTTGAGTTAATAGTGAAATTATGCAGGGTAGTATCATGGTAAGGGTGTGAAATACATCTTTGTAGTGAGGGATCAAAATCACCAATCAATCCACACAGTTTATCAATCTTAATCCAGCCATTTCTGGAGCTTTGTATGTTGCCCCACCCTCGGATGACCCTTGAGGCTACCTAAGTCGTTGCAAAAAGGCTTACTCCCTTGAAACTGGGATGAGTCAAGTATCATATTGTTCAAGGTGGTTCCAAAGCCCATTTACCAATCATTTCGTCGAATTGTTTATCCATTTGTAGACCATTTACTTGCGCAATGTCGCCCATCATTTACTCACCATGTTGGTTGCAATTTTGCCGGCAGACATCCATTTAGATCCTCACCATGTTTACTTGGAGTTTCCTCGTTTACTACCCTTTGGTTATTTAACATGGCCATGGAAAATGGCCCATTTATAGATGGTCTACCTATTACAAATGGTGATTTTCCATGGCTATGTTAAATAACCAGATGGTAATTCTTTTGGCAACCATTCACCCATCATTTCACTTGGAGTTTTCCCCACAAAATCCTCCAAGACACCACCAACATGGGAAGCTCCGCTGGACACTGGCGACAGATGTAGACCTTGGCAGATTTCCGGGAGCCAAAGGGCTGGAGATTTTATGTGAGTTGCTGAGTTACTAGCGTTTAATGGGATTTGATTGAAGCTTTATGGGGAGTTTCTTCGATTTCATCATCATGATCATGATCAATCTTTGCTCCGTTTTTTAATGTCCACACGAAGTTGTCATCTTTTGCTGGTTGGCTTAGCTTATATATTCATAGCAAAAAACTCTCCAGGATTAAACGATCCAAGGAGCCATCGACAGAAACCTGGTTGATTTTTGTTTGCTTAATAGGCTTAATATGTTGGGAGTTATACTAACATAAATTATTGGAAATTATGATATACCTTAAGGAGATGTATCAACCAACTAGTAGAATGGGATTGAGTTAGGAGTATGCAAATTACCAAGATTCATCATGATTCACAGCTTGTTTCCTGCAATGTCACCGGCCAATTGTGATGTTGATTTAATCAAATCACAAAAAAATGGCATGGATACCAAGTGTTCACGGAAATTTGGTGCGGCTGATTCAAAATGGGAGATACATGTACTGGGGATATATCATGCATGATGCCTTATATTCAACTGTAGCAAATCCAACAGTTATTATTGGAGTTATAAACTAGTTTACCTTGCGTGGGGTCCTCACATGTCATTGAAAACAACAATCATCGGGTCACATGAGGATATGTGCGAGTGACACCTGGAAAACCCTGGAAATATCAAGGAATGTATGGCTATGGGCCAGCCGGGCCAGCCCTGTTCGGTTCACCCACCCATCCCAAGAAGAATCTAGGCTGAAATGATGATGCCCACACCTGCCATATTGAATACAGTCAAAAAAAAACAACATATTCTCATTAAATACCAAGCGTCATCTACAGTGAGGTCTTAGTGAAGTTGCTTTGAGTTTTGGTTTTGGGATCCTGCCAAGAATGGATTTGACATAAACAAAGCATGTTTGAAACCGTCAATGTATCAGCGGGGTGCAATCCCACTCTGGGGCTTGGCACTTACGGGCCAGCCGTCATTTGCGGCAGTAATACTCCATCACTTGCGGCAGTATTCACAACATCACTTGCGGCGGTAAAGACCACTCAAAAACAATCACCTGCGGCAGTAAAGCCTACATCATGGGACCCTTTAGGTTGGGGAGGGGATAAGGTTGAGATGGTAACTCATGTTAAACGAGGTTAAACATTGATAATGTACAGAAGGTTGATATGGAAAGTTATATCAATCGAAGAAGTAGCGGCCCCCGGCCCCTACAAAACAATACGCTGATAAACAAACGAATGTTGACATGGTAAATTCTGTTTTTTTGGAGCTTGGGCATTTTACGGCCATCCTCAACAAAACATTGATAGGGACCCAACCAGTCAGACACAACGAAAAACCGGGGCTTGGGACCCAAATGCTCAGGGAGTATTTCTCCAAAGAGGCCAACCTGAGAGGTGCACGTGGCGCTTGCAGACCTACAGTTATGGCCATGGCTATTAGTTATAACTGGTTCTTTCTATGGGATAACAAACAATCTATAAATGGGGTTATAAGATGTTAGTACTTATAACTGGTATAACTCGGGCCATAACTGTAGAAATCATCACTCTTCGGGCTTGATATGTCCGAACACAAAAAACATCCAGTCCGAGGATTCGATGATGCCATAGAGACAAGCCATGTCCACTGCACATCCACCGTACCGGATACCTCCGAGAATCCCAATCGCAGGTCATCTTATGTTTAGTGCTTCAAAATGTACCTGATTTTTCTGAGCTTGTTCAAAGACATATCATAATACAGTTACACATTCACATATATATATATATATTATATATTATACTATTAGGTATGGCTGAATTCAGGCAACTCACCAACCTGAAATCAGACCTGTTCCCTTCTGAAATCAAACCATTTGGGGATGATTTCCATTACCAACCAAAATCTACAGCAAAGTGACATCATTGTCAGGCCGTTATGATTCAGCCAAAATGAATGTGTGCAAAGTACTGAGAGAGCAATCTTAGGGGAATGCCACTGATTGCCATCCTAGAGATTGTGAACTCTTATTCGGCAGCTCAATGACTTCACATGTGTATACGTGATGAGATTTTCCAATTGCATTCAAGCAAAGATCATAACAATATCTGATTGATTATTAATCATTAATCCAATGTTGAAAATAATGGAACAACTGTCTGCAACAACCCTCTATTAAAGAGACCAACATCGACCATCTGGGTCCCCAAACCATGGAGACACCTCAACGGTATAGCCGCCATCTGCAAAGGCCTTGCGACAAGGAGTACAACAAGGCCACATGGCTTTGGATCAAGTCAGTCGTAGCCCAAAAACTGTTAGTTTTTGTTTGGTGCTTTTAACAATCTTGAAAAATATGAGTTCGTCAATGGGAAGGATTATCATTTCATGGATTATCCCATATATTGTGGAAAAAAAAGTCATGTTTGAAACAACCAACCAACAGTAGTTTTTGTTTTGCATTAAACTAATGGTCAAAACCTGCGGGTTTGTCCCAAAAAATCCCACGACCAAATGGATGGATTAGCATTCAGGTCACTTGGGATCGGTGACATTGTCAAAGTGGGGCATCACATGAGTAAACTCAACATCAACCAATTTTTTCTTTCTAGAATTCCACTTGAATGAGACCTTTGGTTGGAGAATTCCTCTGGGTCAGTTCACCCACCCTGTAGCTCACATCCCCGCAATGCTGCCAGCATGGTTTATGCATCGGAAGAACACGCTAATTTAGAGGTTATCTGATACTCATCCATGCACAAATGCATTGTAACATATTGCCACTTGCAACCCGAAATGTTGATGGGTTTGGAGTTTGGTGAGCTGCATTCCTCGTTTTCACCGGTGACATGGCAAATACCATATCTGATGGGCTATAGCTTTATCCGTACTATTCACTCGCGAAATACCCATAGTGTAGAAAACCAAAAAATAAACAATCCCCAATTTCATGAGTTTACTATTACCCTTATTGGTTAATAATAGTGTACTCCATTGTGTATTACTATTGCCATTAATAAACAATCGCGCCATATCGCGCCATAATAATAACAAACCCTTCTATTTGCTGGAGTTCTCTTTGGCATTGGGTCAATCCCACATTTTGAAAACGTGCCGCGCCTGAAGTAAGGCCACCAACAAGAGCATACAGGCCTGGCATCGGCTGTGCAACGGTTTCAGTTTGTTTACTATGCAACTTGGACAAAAGCAACATACAGGTTGCAGGATGTTGCAGGTATCACCAAGTCAGCATCACATGCATTGACCAATGAAGCCAGGCATGCAAGAGAATCACATGAGGATCCAGGCTGCGACAGTAGCATTCAATCAAAAATCATGAGGGAAACATGGGACCAGAGGGGATATGAGCTGTCGAAAATCCTGAAGCTGTCGAATCACTCAGAAGCATGGGGAACAAGGCCAAAATACAAAGAGGAGAGTACTGAGAAACATTGTGATAGAACATGATCGAACCAGCAAATATAACGACCACATTTGACCACATAGTCACATGGTGATTTTTCATGTGATGTGTGTGATGCAAAAGACATCAATTGAATTGTTTACCCTCTGGTAATTTAACATGGCGATGGAACCTCACCTTTTTAGGATCATGTTCCTATGTTCGATTCCCAAAGGGTAGCCGCATCGCCTGTGGAAGGAACGCGGCGGCCGAACTGTGGGGCTCATAGAAGCGGTAGATGTTCAATCCAAAGAGCTGCACCTCACTGGATGAGTTGCTGAGACTCTTCCGGCTCTGCCTGCTCAACACAAACAGCAAACGTTCATAGAATTGCTTCCAAAAGCATGTTGTAGCCATAGTAGCCATGTCTGAGCCCAAAAAACTCAGGACTTGGATGATGACCTGGAGTTTCCCATGATTTTGGAAACCCCTATATCAATAGAATCCAAGACTTGATGATCATATCCCCATTCTTTATGGTTAATGAGCCATTCCATTCACCATATTCCCTTCTTTGCTGCTTATATAACCGTTTATATTGCTATTTCTTTGTTAACATATCCATAAATTCCAAATATTGATGACTGTATTTCTATATAGCTTATGTCCCGGATCCCCCATGTTTTATGGCTATTTACTTGCTAATACAGCATCATATCTCCTATCGCCAATTGCACATGTTTTATGGCCCCCCACCCCACCCCATTGGCCCATGGGCCCATGGGCCCTTCGATGTTTCCAGGGCGCAATGTCGATACCCCGAGGGCCGCTGAGGATCATCAAGCGTAGCGAGGTGAAACTCTCCGCTGCCTCTCACGGAGCTGTTGACATCTGGGGAGGAGGTAAGCGCAGAAAAACATGTGCATGTTATGTGTATATATATATACATATATGTATATATATATACATATATATATATGGGTAAAGTATAATATTTCACTAACCTGAAAAAAGGCCATTTGAGGATGATTTCCCGCATTAACCATGATTCCCAGTGAGGTCGCAGTGAGGTCGTTATCATTTACCCTGATATGTACGTATGAATATAAATGTGAACTATGTATCGCATGATGATATAGGGGGTTACTTTCATTATGATATGTTTTCAAAATGATGATATTACTAACCCGATTACTTGCTTGAAATAAATGTGCTTTAGTCATGACATACTGGGCTTGTAATTATGGAAATTGCAAACCAAATCTCGATAAAATATCTCATAAATTCTCATAACATCTCCAGTTGTGGAAATGGTTCACAGACCTGACCCGTTTCTGCTTTGTTATCAGGATGGTTTATGAATTTGGATTTACCACAGGCACATTATGTACAGGTTTTGCAGTACTTGGTTTGGCGATGTTTGGAGATGTTTGGAGCAGTCTATGATGAAGCCATCAATCATAATTTCTAGGTGTCTGCAAACTGCATCCACCCCCTGCATGCTTGGATTACAGTATACGGTTCTCACCAATCTCCGATGCCATTTCCATGTCAGCTCGTCTTCAGCAACTTGTTTCTTTCCCTTCAAAACCGCCTAGACCGATATGGCAGTGTGTCAAAACCTTGTACCCCTGGTGAACATCAAAATAGCTGGTAAATGGATGTTCATCCCACTAAAAATGGTATTAATAGGTATTGATCCATAGCCATATGGACATCCCCGCTGATCCTGACACATCCAGACCTTTTTGCTGCGCAAAACATGGCCGGGGCCGTGATGGCCAAACTCAGTACCTGCTGCCATTGCCCACCCTTCTCCAAAGAAGCCATCACAGCATTGCGGCCTTGGCGATAGATGCAGTCGGAAAAAAAAACATGGAGGATTCGAGGATGGAAATGGATGAAGCTTTAGTGGTTGGTGGTTGAGCCCTACCCCTCTGAAAAATATGAGTTCGTCAGTTGGGATTATTATATTCCCAACTGAATGGGAAAACAAAAAATGTTCCAAACCACCAATCAGCTTGGTGGGTTTATCTTTCTGGTGGTTGTGCAGCCCATGAAAATATCCCCAAATCTGGTTGCTGGTCTCAAACGCAATAGAAAGCACCAAGAAGTTGATGATCAAACCACCAGTTTTCATGGCTGTTGAATGGTAGTAACCATGAACCAACTGAGGCATAGAAATCCCAAAAACTCCACCTTCATTGGATTGCGCAAAGATGGACATTGGATTTACAGGACATCTCAATATGTTGTGGGGAAAATCCATGGTTTCCGGAGCTCAGATTTTCCCAACTCAACCAATCCTTTCAGAAGATGATTGTTGGTAAAACCTCCGATTGTTCATGCTTCCCCCCTATAAATTCGCAAAAAAACACCATGGTATGAGGTCATGAAGGCCATGGTACTGATGACATCTGGCTGAAGGCGTTCTTCGAAAATTCCTTGGAAGAGATTGAGGGCCACCTGCGAGCCACAGTCGCTTGATTTTGCCAAGAAAGATTGGGATTTCACTGGATTTCACCAAGCCGAAATGTTGATGAAACCTGGGGAGCTAAGCATCTAAGGGAAAACAACATATGGATTGAAGCATTGAAACATAGAGATTTCACCAGCACCTGGGATTACTGAGATTCTTGCAAGGTTTCCCTGGAGATTTAAGGTTTCAATTATGGATTTACCATGAAACATTGGGATTTAACCATCAACACATGTGATATTTTTGGGAGTGTAGAACCAATGATCTGACATTGGGAAATTACGAGAATGGAGGTATACCCCCAAATACACTGGTTGAACATCCTATTACCAATTCAATGAATATTTTCTGGGCTATCTCAGTATGTTCCAGTTTCAAATTTTGGTGAGACAAGTCTAGTTCGATCAAAGCGCCTGCCATTGCCCAGCTTTCTCACAAGCACTGATGGTGGCATTGAAACTGATGATGCTAGGCTCCAACCTGGACAGCTTGAAGTGCCATGACAACTGGGACTTTTTTTAAGCTTTGAAAGACCGTACCCATTTCTCTGAAAAACGTTTAGAGATTATGTTACAGACATTCCATTCCTGTGCATTGGACAGATATAGGAGAGAACATTGCACCTAAGTTTAGGCATCATCCCAGTATCACCGAGTATCACCAGTCAGATGTTTAAAAGAAAGTTGCAAATTCTGCACATCACCAAGTTGTTTTGTGTCAACCAACATATTGTTGTTGGTGCAACATGGTGAAACCCCCATTGCGGCCAGGATAGCCCGTTTCATCTTCCCAAGAACCAAGGGACTTAGCATCGCCAATGGCATCGAAAACGTGCAATGCTTGCCGCCACTGACGGCAGTTTTCACACGCACTGATCACCTTGGCCCAGCTGGTTTGAGATTCCCAAAAACCTCAGCAAATCAAGGCCAAAAATAAGCTGATGGGATGTGATTTACTAGTGGATCTATGGGTCATGTGATCTTTATAGATCTTTTACGAAATTGGAAAAGGCATAAGAAAATCTTCATAAAACTGAACCACTGAACCATTCTTGAATGCATTTACGGTGGAGGTAATGGATTCAGATCAAAATTGGTGGCACTCACTGGCAGATATCATGGCTCAGCCACTATTTTCCTCGTATCTGCTAGCTCAGAATCATCTGTCCCAAAAGGAAAGTTAGTTGTCCAACATCCATTTGGCAGGGTCTATGTTAGATGGTAAACAACTAAGAAAACCGTCTCTATTTAGATGATCACCCACTTTCGTTTGAACCAACCCAATATGTGTGCTCCACCAGCAGGGTGTCTCTGAAAATCAACATGTTGATGCTTCATCACCATTTCCCCAATGAACATCACGAGTTCGCAAACCCAGGACCCATATGCAACCCATGGTGCTGGAATATTTACCAACATTTACCCCATAAATGAGCCAGTTTTGTAGGTAAATATTCCAGCACCATGGAGCAACAAACCCAGGAGCATTCACCAAAAATCCACCCAACATCTGCGGTCCAGGGACGGCATTGTAAGTGATGACGTGCGGTTCCACCTTGGCCGAAGCCATGTCCTCCAAAAGCTGCAGGGCCGCGGTCCAGTGCCGCCCCTTTTCGCAGGCACTGATGGCTGCGCCTCAGAGGAAGATCTGAAAGAACGCAGCTCAAAGGGAAAATGTGGGATTCATTGTGATTTATGATTTATTAGTGATTTATGGATATTTATGGTGAGTTATGGATGATTGATGATTTATGCTGAGTTCTGGTTATCTAGCCATCTAAAATGCTGATTTATAGGCCCAGAATTGGAGCGCCACACTTTGGGAACGTTCAGGTACACACCGTCATCTGCCTGTCTTGTTTGGAAACAAAAGGCATCCCAGGGTCATTTGACCATATGCAAATTAAAAATAATGAGCACATGTCACCATCATAGTCCTTCTTGATTGTTGCTGAACTCCCTATTTGAAGTCAAATTCAAAATAATCAACTTAGATAAGATGGGTTTGGACTTTTCCTGGGTTTAAAACCTTACTCTATATCTTATCATGGCCAATCTTAGATACCCAACAACATATCCCCAAAACAAAAATCCCAACAACAAATTATGTGTCTTCCAAATTTCCCGAGTTCATCATATCTTCATTTAATGTGGTAAAGCCAATTAGGGTTTCCAACATTCATCGAAACGTCACCCACAGTCTCCAACCGCGGCGCTGTAGCTGATCACATCGGGCGCTGTTCGCCTTGGAATTCGCTCCGCCAAGATGTGCAGCGCCCACGGCCAGGTGCGGGCCTTGCAGCTGCTGATGACGGCGTTGTAACTGATGAGGTTCGGAAGCACCTCAACTTTGGTGGTCAGGTGGAGAAATGTTGGTTGAAGTAACTACAGGAAAGAACGAAACGACGAAACTCATGCCTAAGTCACGCCTGCGTGCTGAAAATCTGCTTTCCCCCATCTACATGCAGTTTCCAGGAAGTCATGCCTATGTAGTATAACTAGATGTGACTAGGGTTTATGATGGATATGCCTGAGCTAAGTTGGGTTTATGATCTGGCTGAATGATGGCGTTTTATGGAATAAATATGGAAAAGAAACTAAATCTGGTATATGGTACTTGGTACAAGGTAGCGCCGCAGGTCGTTGGCTAAGATTCTATTAGTATGACGAGTTGGTTTATGGTATATCAAACTAATTTAATGGGGGTTATAAGCCAACAAACAAACCAGACTGGTAACACACTGTGACAAAATAGGGATCTTGCTGATTTATGACTGCTTTGCGGGATAAACAGAGTAAATGGTAAATATAATATGTCAATAATTGTAAATAGGGTAATTTGGAAGAAGTTCACCTTCTAGAAATAAAATCGTATTGACCAAAATGGGGTCTGAAGAATGGATGACAATGAGAGTACCCCAAGTACCCCTGTCAACCGGCACTGTGACATAAGCGCGTCAAACATCATCATAGAATGAACTTCGCGGTGCAACCAACCAACATAGACAAAGGCATCAGTCAACTCAGTCAACATCTTCATGTGTATTCAATATAACATAAGATGAAAACAAAAATCAGGTACCACATGATTATTCATATATATATATATATATCTGGGCAAATTATAATAGTTCACTAACCTGAATTAAGGCCATTTGGGGATGATTCCCCTTACTAACCATGATTTCCAGTGAGGTCGTAGTGAGGTCGTTATAATTTATCGGTGAATCAAACCTGGCAATGCAATCTCCGTTCTTTTGGACTTTAAACATTGAGATGTTCCATCGCCACCCGGGATGTCGGCCTTCGCTTGGCACATGCTGCGGAGCCCTTCGATGGCCAAGTGCCACTGCCCGCCCTTCTCGAAAGCACTGAGAAGAGCGCTGAAGCCTGGCCACCAGTCACTGCTACGGAAAAGCTGGTCTACGAAAAAAGGTACAAGTTATAGCCCAGTTGTAAATGGTACATGTAAATATTTTTTAAAAAATACTATACCTAATTACAATAATTTATTAGTTCATTAAGTAAGGGATTATCAATGTTTCCCGATTCTGTTCTCATGATATCATCATTACAATGGGACCGTTGTCGTTTGATCTCATCCCAAGGATCTATTAGGGTTCTTCATCCCAAATAGGGTTTTAAATGGTTCTAAGCAAATAACCATGTAAACATATGTCAACCCATGGTAAAAGCATCAGCCAAACACGATGAAATCAGCCCAAGGTTCTGATCACATTGGGCTGCACCTTGCAGAAAGCCATAGAGCGGAACAAACTCAGCGCCAGCTGCCACTCGCTTGCCTTTTCCAATGAGCTGAGCATCGTACTAAAGCCTTGGGAGAACGAGCCACAGCTGGTGATGACTGAACTCACTCGCCCAATTGTTGATATTCCATGATATTCTTACTGGTAATCACCTACAATAGTTATCTATAATGATCATCTAGAAACATTAACCATTGGAAACGTTGGATTATCTATAATCTATATTTGTTCTAATCATCTACTTACTGGTGCTAAACGTAGGGAATGGATGGGTTGCTGGGGGTTGCTGGGATGATTATTCATAGTTATTGTCAATCATTCCCGAAAATTCCCTGCATTTAGCACCAGTAAGATGATATTGGGTGAAAATACAATGTCAGGACATCATGCAAAGTTATCAAGTTGGGGAATATCATATATCATGTTGCTTCCTTTTGAGATATTAGTTGAGCCATAGCGAAAACGACTGGGTAGGAAACTGGTGATCAATGGCCAATGAACTTCAACGAGATCAGAGGATCAGCGTCAACACTCCTGAGCTGCCGAACATTCTCATACACACAAGTGGCCAACTCACCCACACCTATCCCTGAATATGCCCCACATGTTGTCCAACTAGCAGGGATTGGTAAATGTCCCATTTTGGGGCTATTGGACATCACCTTTGAATGGCAATTATAGATGAGATACCTCATGGTTGGGTGATGTTCAGTGGTGACATTTAATGACCCATGACTTAAATCGATCAAGTATGTGCCCTCTGGGGGTTTAACATAGCTATGCAAAATGGCGCATGTAATTTTCATGATTTACCTGTCAGTTTAATGGTGAATTTCCAATTTGCAAACTGCCGGTCATTACCAGAGGGCACACATAGCACCATGAATGATTACCATTGCAGTAGTTCCAAAGAGGCTCTGATTTTTCAGAAAACGGTTCCGGCCAGTTAAGCATCGTTGAACACCGGAAAATATCATCCCGTGAAAATCTCTGGTTGAGAACATGATTCTCATCATGAGTGATACTAATCCCCAATAAACAGCAACAACACATGAGGTCTTGTAAAAAGCCCGAGCCCTTTCAAATGGTTTTTCCAGGCGTTATCGTTTTGTTCCCCACCTGCCAGGTGAGGGTTGTTAGATTTTATCTAAGTTGCCTTCTCCTCCTCCTCCTCCTCCTCCTCTCCTCCTCCTCTCCTCCTCCTCTCGTCGTCCTCCTCCTCTCGTTGTCCTCCTCCTCTCGTTGTCCTCCTCCTCTCGTTGTCCTCCTCGTCCTCCTGCTCAACTGCGACTCGCGATCCACAGTGTTCGCTGCCGGACCTCAACCACGACCATCCACGCCCAGTGTTCCCTGCCGGACCTCAACCACGGCCATCCACGCCCAGTGTTCCCTGCCGGACCTCAACCACGAGCCATCCACGCCCAGTGTTCCCTGCCGGACCTCATGTAGGAAGATATGGGACAAAGAATGTGCAGAAGGAAGTTAGAAAGAATGTCAGAAAGAATGTCAGAAGATATGCCAGAAGATATGCCAGATAGAATGCCAAATAGAATGCCAGATAGAATGCCAGAAGATATGTCAGAATATATGCCAGAAGATATGCCAGATAGAATGCCAGAAAATATGCCAGAAGATATGCCAGATAGATATGCCAGAAGATATTCCAGAAGATATGCCAGATAGAATGCCAGATAGAATGCCAGAAGATTTGCCAGATAGAATGCCAGAAAATTTGCCAGAAGATATGCCAGATAGATATGTCAGAAGATATGCCAGAAGATATGCCAGAAGATATGTCAGATAGAATGCCAGAAGATATGTCAGATAGAATGCCAGAAGATATGTCAGAATATATGCCAGAAGATATGCCAGATAGAATGCCAGATTGAATGCCAGAAGATATGTCAGATAGAGTGCCAGAAGATATGCCAGATAGAATGCCAGAAGATATGTCAGAATATATGCCAGAAGATATGCCAGATAGAATGCCAGATCATATGCCAGAAGATATGCCAGATAGAGTGCCAGAAGATATGCCAGATAGAATGCCAGATCATATGCCAGAATATATGCCAGATAGAATGCCAAATAGAATGTCAGAAGATATGTCAGATAGAATGCCAGAAGATTTGCCAGTAAGAAAATGTATATATGTCATGGTGGGGATCACACGAAGTAAAGTAATTTTTTTTCCTCTTATCATTTTCCAAGCGCTGGCTCCACACCTTGATCAAAGAATTCACATGAGCGAGGAAAGGGAAAAGGAAAAGGAATAGTAAAGGAAGGGAAAGGAAAGAATAGGAAAGGGAGAGGAAAAGGAAAGAGAAAGGAAAAGGAAAGGGAAAGGAAAGGGAAAGGGAAAGGAAAAAGAAAGCGAAAGGAAAAGGAAAGGAAAACGAAAGGAAAAGGAACGGAAAAGGAACGACAAAGGAAACGAAAAAGGAAAGAAAAAAGGAAGGAAAAAGGACAGGAAAAAAAGGAAAGGAGAAGGAAAAGGAAGAGTAAAGGAAGAGTAAAGGAAGAGACAGGAAAAGGCAAGGAAAGGGAGAGGAAAAGGAAAAAAAAAAGGCAGTGTCTCACACGGACCATTTTTGATGCCAAAAGTTATCGTTACGTTATCGCTATGTCTACAAACAAGGCAAAGGTAGTAAAGCAATAGTACACCATCCCCAACTTTACCATAAATGATGGGTATAAACTATCAATCCATATGGCTGGTTGGCTGGTTGATTGCTTTCTTATAACATTATTAGAAGGCGGCGCAGAATCGCCCATCAACCAGGTGCAACTGGGACCCCAAGTAACTGATGACATCAGGCAGTAGCTGCGATGATGGCATCTGCTGAAAGAACTCCAGTGCCAGTTGCCATTGCTGACCACGCTGACCTCGGCATCGTTTCTTCCAGTGGTCTTGGCCAACATTCATGTATGTGCACCCAAAAAAGATGCCGAAAAGTGTGAAACCAGGTAGTTCGAGGATATATTTACCTCATATTTCAAGGTTTCAAACTTTTCTATTTTTTTGGTGGTTGCTACAGAGCCTGTCCTGAGGCGCTGCTGCTACATGCTGCCATGTTCTGCCATGTTCCACTGTTCCATGTTCCAGGCTATGCAAAACACACGCCAGAGGCTCCTGACATTCAACATGTACCCTCTGGTTGTTTAGGATAGCTATAGAACATGGTCCATTAATAGATGCTTTATACAATATATATAATATATATTTAATATACGTATATATATAATATGTATATATATATGCATATATATATATCATGATGTTGATTTATCTATTACATAAGATTTAAGAATGGTGATGTTCCAGTTCGCTACGCTAAATCGGGGCTATCCGATAAGAAACACCTATTAGTTTGGCATCGTAAGAGAATCATCTACGCAGATCCAGTATTCCACCTTTCTGTAATATCAACTGACAAAAATTATGTTGAAATGTTTCCCTAAAATAGAGAGTGCAGTTGTGAATATAATTGCTGCAATCACGGTGTGTGTATATATATATGTATACACCATTTATCATGATTTACACCTTTTTTATTATGGTATTTTTTCCCACTGATATCCACTGACTAGCTGAAACTGCACCTCTTGTTTTTTCCCCCGCAGGTAATTTCTTGGAGCCGACCCACAGGCCGTCATCGTGGCGTTGTACGTGACGACATCGGGCTGAAGTCGTGCTGACGCCACTTCTGCGAAACAGTGCAGTGCCTGCCACCAGTGACTGCCCTTGGCCAAGCTGTTGATTGCACAGTTGAAGCTGATGATGTTCCTGAAGATCAGCAAATTGCGTCTAAAGTCAACAAGAAAAACACAAACAACAAAGAACAACATG
The DNA here is from genome assembly GCA_947184155.2 of Cladocopium goreaui. NCBI lineage: Eukaryota > Dinophyceae > Suessiales > Symbiodiniaceae > Cladocopium > Cladocopium goreaui. The sequence goes on from CAMXCT020004657.1 coordinate 289,129, forward strand.
AAACACATCTTCAATATTTTCAGAATTCCATACTTAAATATTCGCAAGTACTAGTATCATCTAGTATATTCGTATACAAGTGATAGAAGCAAAACTTCAACAACCAAAGTCATCCCCGTTGAACACCACCCAGGTACGGGGGAATCTTTGCCATGATGGCAACACCATCCTTGCGGATGACCTGGCCCCGCTTGGATGATCCACGCCCGGTGGTACATAACGAAAAGACGACGAAGTTGCTTGAAATAACTCGTCTACCTATATATATATATGTATATATTATATATGTATTATATTATATGTATATATATATATATGTATATGTATATATAATAAAACAGAACGGCCCCTCATGGGGGAGTGATTTTTGCTCTAAAAATGGTCGAAAATACTGGTATTTACAATATTTTGTGACCAAAGTGGGCTTAAAACAGATATTTTAGAGCAAAAAATAGAGTTCACCTCCAAAGGCTCTCATATGCTGTCATAAATCACTGGCATTTACAGACTCTTGTGGCAGGATTCAATTTTTCCTGTGAGGCTTGCAAAGAAGTACAAACAATCAGCACATAACAGAAAACATCTGCTGCGCAGCATGCCATAAGAATGGGTAGCTGCACATCTTGGAACAGAATATACAGTAGCAATAGGTGACTAGTATGATGGAGGTGATGGAGAAATTCTATTGTTAAAAGCAATTGATATGATATAGGTGTTTCATCATGAACTTGTTAGATTGATACCATCTTAACATATATTGTATATAGAAGCATTTGCACTACATAAGAAGTATGGTGGGAAGGGCATACATTATATAGGTGGATATAACACAAGCACATCTAACACTCTGGATAAGAAGGATGGTGGGAATGTTACAACTCAAGAAGTAGGTACATATCTCGTTTATCATTGTTATCTCGCAGAGTCTTGTCAGCAGTCTCATTTCAATAGTTAGCAGTCTCATTTCAATTTTTGTTTTTTTTGTTTTTTTTTGGTGCCTGTCGATGTTTGGTGCATGTAGTGGTTTGTTTTTTTTTGTTTTTTTTGGTGCCTGTCAATGTTTTGTGAAGTCAGAGTCACCAAACCTGCACAGGCACCAAAAAAAAAAACACTAGATGCACCAAACCGGCACAGGCACCAAAAAAACAAAAAAACAAAACTATGTGTCCACTTCTGAGTAGTTGCTGGATTTTTTTTTTGTGCCTGTGGATGTTTGGTGCATCTAGTGGTCTGTTTTTTTTGGTTTTTGTTGGTGCCTGCGAATGTTTTTGTATATCTCATGTCAAGATCATGATGAAAAAAGTATGTTTTACTAGGATTTTAGACCCTCCAAATGCATAAAACATCGGTATTTACAGTGTTTTATCATCATTTTTAATGAAAATTCACTCCCCCACCGGGTGCCGCCCTCTAATGAAATATAATATAATATAATAAAATACAATATAGTAAAATATAATATAATAAAATAAAATAACATACAATATAAAATAATATAATATACTATGATAAAATATGATATAATAAAATAAAATAAAATATAATATAATATAATACAATAAATTATAATAAAATATGATATAATAAAATATAATATAAATAAATATATATATATATAATATAATATCCTATAAAATATAATATAATAAATGATATTAAATTTTAATATAATAAAATATAATAAAATATAATATAATATACAGCACCCGTCAGAATTATGGAAACAAAAAATTACTTTACTTCGTGTGATCCCCACCATGACATTTATACATTTTGTTACTGGCAAATCTTCTGGCATTCTATCTGACATATTTTCTGGCATTCGATCTGGCATTCTATCTGGCATATCTTCTGGCATTCTATCTGGCATATCTTCTGGCATTCTACCTGGCATATCTTCTGGCAGATGTTCTGGCATATCTTCTGGCAGATGTTCTGGCATATCTTCTGGCAGATGTTCTGGCATATCTTCTGGCATATCTTCTGGCATATGTTCTGGCATATCTTCTGGCATATGTTCTGGCATATCTTCTGGCATATTATCTGGCAAATCTTCTGGCATTCCATCTGGCATTCTATCTAGCATATCTTCTGGCATATTATCTGGCAAATCTGCTGGCATTCTATCTGGCAAACATTCTGGCCTTTATCTGGCATATCTTCTGGCATTCTAGCTGACATTCTATCTGGCATTCTATCTGGCATACCTTCTGGCATTCTATCTGGCATATCTTCTAACATTCTATCTGGCATATCTTCGGGCACTCTATGTGGCATATCTTTTGGCGTGGATACTCGCGGTTGAGGTCCGGCAGGGAACACTGGGCGTGGATGGTCGCGGTTGAGGTCCGGCAGGGAACACTGGGCGTGGATGGTCGTGGTTGAGGTCCGGCAGGGAACACTGGGCGTGGATGGTCGTGGTTGAGGTCCGGCAGGGAACACTGGGCGTGGATGGTCGTGGTGGAGGTCCGACAGAGAACACTGTGGATCGCGAGTCGCAGTTGAGCAGGAGGACGAGGAGGACAACGAGAGGAGGAGGAGGAGGAGGAGGAGGAGAAGGCAACTTAGATAAAATCTAACAACCCTCACCTGGCAGGTGGGGAAAAAAAAACGTTTCAATTTACAGGTGCCGCCTGTCTATGATAGAAAAGTTACGAACCTTTTTTTTTCCATAATTATTGTTTCCCATATGTTTTTCCATAATTCTGTCGGTGACTGTATGTCCATCGATTCGCAATTTGAATGCATTTTAAGGGGGAATATTGAATTATAGAATATATGTGTCTAAAGATCTGGTATATGCCCCTAAGTCTTCCATTGATATACATAATATCATGTGATGTTCGCAATTTGAATGCATTTTAAGGGGGAATATTGAAGTATAGAAAATATGTGTCTAAAGATCTGGTATATGCCCCTAAAGCCTGCCATTGATATACATAATATCATGTATACGGGTATGTACATGTAAACCCCATTTCACCATTAGCTTCCATAACCCCAAAAAAAACCGGGTTTGCATTGTGGATCCATGACATGTCCAACAGGTGGAGCCCCAAACATTAATTATGGAAAAAATAATTATGGAAAAACCGGTCAATCTGCCCTAGCCCCCTGATTTCACAGGAAAAATCAATTATGGAAATAATGGCCACCTCCAAGAATTATGGAAAAAAAAAGTTCGGATCACTTCCGGGATATTTTGAACCCCTATGGGGAAAATCCAATTATGGAAAAATCGGACGCAGGCGCCGCCTGTCTAAGTTGAACGTTTTTGTTTTTCCATAATTCTGTCGGTTACCATAATATAATATAATATAACACAATATTATATATAATATAATATAATATATATTTATATGTATTGAGGTTTCCTAAGTCATAGGGCTAACCCCTAGTTATCATCCCTTTTTCTCTTAGGATTTTCCATGAAATAAACCATCCAGCTTTTGGGGTATCCCCATGACTATGGAACCCCCCCTAGGGGCCAGGCGACATGGAGATGGTATCGGTGAGAACCATCATTCCCCAAACATGCTCATAGGGGTTTCCATAGTCATGGGGGTACCCCAAGAGCTCGCTGGATGGTTCATTTCATGGAAACTCCCAGAAAAAGCAGTGACATTATATGGAGGTTTCCATAAAGTGGGTATCCCAAGCTCGCTGGATGGTTTATTTCATGGACAATCCTAAGAGAAAAAGGATGACAACTAGGGGGTAGCCCTATGACTTAGGAAAGTTCTATCTGGTTGGAATCAACAAAAATTGACGAGCGAAGTTGCGAAAAGCCCCAATGACTTGACCCCCCTTCCGCAATCCCATCGACCACCTGCATCCTGGTGAGCCCAGCGGATTGATCAGCCAATCTCCTGATTTTCGCAGCATCCTGGTTGGGGTGGTTTTTCAAATGGCCCGGATGACTTCCATAATAAACTCATCCCTATCTGCTTGGTGGTACAATAACCATCTGGAAAAATGATGGAGTTCGTCAGTTGGGAAGGATTACATCCCATATATGAAATGGAAAATAACAAATGTTCCAAACCACCACTTTGTCCCACTTTGTCTGTTGCGTTGCTAGAGTCGAAACGCTAACAACCCAGTTTCAGGCAGTAGCCTATACAGTGGAGATCACCAAATGGTCGAACATTTCATCACGTTCAGGAATGGGGAAACCTTCCAGAGCCTTGGATGTGCGGTGGATTCCTGCAGGGGCAAACGTAAACAGCCATTGATCTATTCTTTCCAGCCGCCAACGCTCCCAGGGGATAGCAAGACACCCCGTGTGCATATTCAAGGCTTGTGAAGAAGGTCGGCAGTAACCATACCGGCACGTCCATCCACCATGCTTCAAGCACTCTTTTAAAACCTTGCACAGCCATCTGGCACGCCGCTGAAACGGGATTGAAAGAATGTCCAAATGTGGATGAGCCCGACCATGTTGCCAACCCTGAATGTTTGTTGGTGCTACTCCTCCAGATTTAAGGAAATCAATGTAAAGGTGAAATTGAGAAACCCAAATCACTTCCTCCCGGCTTTCAAACGTCGCCTGCCAAAACCAGGAAAGAACTTCCCTCACAGTCGCATCTCCATATCTATGAACAGCTCCAACTGGAATCTCCAAGGCACCAAGGGGAGACCAAGCATCCCAAGGCACTTCCGCTGGCATGCCCACATCCACTCTAGCCTCAGGTTCTGCCTCGTTCCGGTCACTCACGGCAGCTTTACTGATTGTAAGCAACAAGTTTTGAACCACCCGGGAAATGCGCATGCAAACACAAGTGGCCTCAACGTGCTTTTGGAAAAAGGCCCAAAATTCAGTCGGACGTGAGTGTTGAGCCAAAAGAGCCGCCTGATCAGCGTAAGCATTGTGGGTAAAACACCATTCCTCCAGTGCAGTCTGAGCCCCATCAACCCGCTGATGGGCTGTCACTTTGTTAACCTGAACCATGCCGTCCGGAACATCCTGTAACGCAGCATGAATCTGAAGCCAAAGGTCAGAATGAGTGCAGTTGGGTTTAGGTTCATGGCCTTGCAACAATTTATGCATACGCCGGACAACCGCTCCGCAATCTGTCCAGATAGTGATCGGAAAGGTCTGGGCTCGCAAGCATTTCAGTGCGCGTAACACAGCAAAAATTTCTGCACGATAGGGACTTTGCATCACCCCTGGGAGAGGACCCAAGTCCAGCACATGAGTCAATGAAGGATTGGTGTAATCAGCCATCACTACTGCCCAAGCAGCCACCCTACAGGTTGGGAAGGCTTGATTCACACAACTACCATCTGTGAAGACATGTACAGCATGGTGCATGGGAGAAATCGGCTGCACATCCTGCACTTGGATCCGATCCAAAAGTCTGTACCAGTTCAAGAGTGTAAACGGTTTAAGGCTCCATCCATAACCAATCAAAAACTCTGGCAAGGTAGGGGCCAAAGCAAGCACATCACCTGGAACTGCGGCTCTGTCATGTTCAAACCGGGCACATTCCCAAAAACGATGGTATCTGCTATCTGAGCATGGGCAATACGGACACAGGCCATCGCCGTCTTCCTGGCAATATTTCTGACCATCCTGAGTAATGTGGCAACCATTAAGGCACTTATGAAACAACTGTTGTTCATCTACCGACAAAGTGCGGAGAAAGGAGCGGGTATCACCTGCATCAGCATGTTCCAACGACCTCAGGCCAGGCCTATGGGAGACCTGTTGTGCCACAAGCATCTGCCATGCCCACTGCGCGCGCAACACAATTTCATGCATGCAAGTCTGAAAAAGGTCAAACCGTCCAAGCAAATCACAAACACAACCCTCTTCGTCCACATGCCACCCCAAGATCTGAACCCTGGTGAGCAGCGTGGCGCTAATGCAATTCATAGGCAAAGCTTCAGGGTCAGCAGCTAAAAGAGCTAAAGCAGTCAGGATCTGGTCTGGGTTACCACAGTCTCTGGCACAGCGTATGGTTTGCACAATAGCCCAGAACTGAGGATCAACCATCGGGTTTTCAATCATTCCAAACTGGAGCCATGAGTTACTACCCGCGCCATCAGTTTCAAGGCCACGCATCGCCCCCGCTCGCAGCGAGTGAAACAAAGCATCACTGATAGTGGTGGAAGCCACCGCATGTAACGCCCTAGGCCAAGCAGAAACCATAATGGCACGAATCTTTGCTGAGTACCGGCAGGCAGAAATTCGCATCCGATTCCACAACTCTTGCGTGCCATGCATTCGCTCAACCAAGGTGAAATTGGTGTGCTTTTTGGAAAACTGCATGTGTGCCCCCAAATTTTTGGCAGAGAGAATGACACGAAACCCTTGCTGTCGCAGCATCTGACGTCCACCAGGTGTGAGACACCATGCGTAGGTTTTCTTGGAATCCAACTGCAAATCAACAGCTGTGATGAACCGTTCCAAACATTGCATGGCACCATTCAAAAGTGAACTATGCGGACAGATCAATTGCCAGTCATCAACATACGAAATGGGGGAGCACAGTGGGAAATACACCCTATACCAAGCATGGAATGCAGTGTCAAGTAGCAGCATGGCAACGCAACTGAGACCACATCCTTCTGGAAAACCTGTCACGCTTGGGACTCCGGCTGTCAATGAGCCACGAAGAAGAAAACGCCTTCTCATTTGGGACAAGGCACCTGCCCAAGCCAAAAGGACATTACCTGGAATACCCATATGGCCCGCAATCTCAAAAATGACCAGCCTCGGCAGCATGTTAAATGCCTTCTGCAAGTCGGCCACTAACCCAGTGAGTTCATGAGACTGCTGAAAGGAGTTTTCAACGCACCAAAGCAATTTCGCCCAGATCTGAGCAGCATAACGTCCCGGTCTGTTGCCATAGAGGCCATCAGGCATCACCGGATCCAAAAAATGCAGGGCTTTCTTGGCATGGAACGAACTCCAAACCCTGTACAGGATGCTGAACACTGTAATAGGGCGAAAATCCACAGGAGAGCCAGGATTAGGCACCTTGGCCAAGCACACAACTTTGCCTTGCACCAATTGAGTGGGCCACCTACCATGAGATTCTGATGCAGCAAACATGTCACAAAAGGCCTGTTGGACTGAGCAGGGCATCTTAGTCAAATCCCCAATGGTGACTCCATCAAATCCAGCTGACGTAGTCTTTTTCTTATGGCGCACAACATTCACAACATCATGTGGTTCCATGGATGGCCAATGGAAGGAACCCCGGGGCAAGTGCTGCTTGACAAATGCCACAATGGTTGCCCACCGCTCCGGAGGGACATCTACATGCCTCATCCAACGGACTTTCCACGCATTGACAAACTCAGCTTCCAAAGAGGAGAGGTTGCCTACAAATTTGGTTTGGAGGATCTCAGCCCCGATAGTTGCATGCTGGGGATTCTCAACCCAGAGTGCATCAGCTTCATGGTGAATAACCTGAAGCGCTTGCCCCGCACAGGAGATGACGCCCTGGGGCGCAAATTCACAGGGTTCAGTCAGTGTGATCTGGCCCGTTGAGTCATCAACGTCTTCCACAGTGGCCCGGATAGGTTGCAGCAAAACGTCAACCCCTGGCACCACGGGTGGGCTGATATCTGCAAAAACCAAATTGGGATTTTGATCTCGCCGGAATCGTGCATATTGTCGGGATTGTTGGCGAAGCTGGGTCTCAAACTGACGTATAGCATGAGAAAGGGAGTCAAACATGGCCCTGGCAATCCCAACACTCGGTGGAGCCCCTGGACAAATAAGAGGCGCATCACTGGTTTTAACATCACAGAGTTGCCACCATTGTGCAAAATTAGGATCAAATCCTGGCGCCCGCAAAATTGCACTCCATGATTCCACACAAAGCAGCCCAATCCCTTGCTTGGAACTATCTGCCAATCGCATGTATGCTTGAAGGCGCCGTACTTGGCGGATCCATTGAGCATGTCTAGTTGAGGTTCCAAAGTATTCAGGCTGAAATTCCCCTTGGCGACCAATTTTGACAGGTGAGACCAAGTTGGGACGGGTCTTTTTGGGGTGCAAACGCTGGGCTCTACCACACATGCGTTGGGCCACCTGGTGAGGGGTGGCATGAGCAGCTGCAAGTTCAATGGATTGCCAAAGCTGTCTATATCCCTCAGTCATGTCACCATCGGGTGAAGACCATGCAATGTCATGCCCAAATTCATTGGGCCATGGAAAACCAGAAGGGGCAGGCCAAGTCCACAAAGGTGGAGCATGAGCGAGACTACGAAAGGTACCAATCAACACGGAGTGGTCAGGCCAAACATCATGTAACACCTCCACATCAACCAAAAGCTCTTGGAGTTCAGGGGAGATGTAAAAGTAATCCTTTCTTGTACGACCCTTACAGGTATGTTCAATTTGATATCCCCATCGGTCCAATGCAACATCTTGCAAATCACGAAAGCCTGCCTGCTGCAACAAGGAAAAGGCCGGCAGTGCATTTTGCGAAACGTTCCAATCACCGGAGACATACCGGGGACCACTGCTCAAATTGCAAATGTGCGACACAACATGATGCAAAAGGCGTTCATTATTCTTCATGAAGGCAGGATAATGATGTCCATTTGGTTCACCGTATACCACAGCACCTGATACCCATGCATCTCCAAGCAATGAAGAAAAAGCAAGGCACGCCCTGAGTCTTGGAGATCTTGCGGCAAAGATGACGGCACTGCTCTGGTGGGATGTTTGGCAAGGACACCAACTCCTTTCCAGGAAGAACTTGAAATCAAACTGCGTTTCAGGGATGGTCGATCAGTGATACAATATCTGTGTTCAGCACCAGCTGTCCGCAGGCCTGCTTTGAACCTGGAGACATCTTTGCCATAAAAGTGAGTTTCAGAAACTGTCCAAACATCCCCAAAGGACAGATGAGAGTGAAAATACTGAGCTTTGTTCCTCAACCCTGATGGATTGAACGTACCCAACGTAAAAAGTTCCTCAAATTGACCAGCTGGGCCAGGGTTTGAGGCCTCCCGATTGGAAACAAAAGGGCCAGCAGCAGCAAAACAAGGCTAAATGGCTTACCACCTCTTGGCCGGTTCGGACAAAACTGGACATCACGAGGCCGGCTGCAAACAAAGGGGAACAGGACCCAAATAAGCCACACACTGCCAGCACCAACGCACCAGGCCAGGAAAACAAGGCCAATCCATACCAACAGTGCAAGGCAATTGGGGCCTTCCCCACACCATCATTCCATCGTATCATCCTCGCGTGGCCTCTTCGCAAGCAAATTGCGTATTTGTTGCATCTGTGCTTCGAACATGGCCTGGACACTTTGCGTTTGATTCTCCAGTTGGCCATGAAACGTTTGGCCCTGTTGCTGAATCTGCTGTTGCACCACTGCAAATTGCTTGGTGCTTTGCTGTGAAAACTCTGTGAACTGGCCTTCGAGAGACTGATTCTTACTCATCAACATCTGGACCTGATTTTCCAAATTGACAATCCGGTCAGGAACGTCATCACGTTCAATGGCAGCAGGCAACTTCGACAGCACGGCAGTTTGGATCCTCTCCTCGAGCTGCTGAAGCCCAGCATTCGCTGTGGTAGGCATAGGGGGCTGTTTTCCCTTGTTGTAAGGGCCCCATGGATCGGCTTGCAACCAGGGGTCAACATCGACAGGGACATCCTTCACACCATGTGAGCAGAGCGTCAAAGTGCTTGCTGAGCCAACAGTGGACGGTACCTGAGCTTTGCCAACTTCATGCTGCTTGTGCTTAGATACAACCACTTCTCCATGAGACATCAAAAAGATGGATTGCGGTGGCGGCTCCACCGATTGTATGATCCACATGGACCCCAATCCGGGTACAGGCTGTGTGGGCTGCAAGGCTTTCACACTCCAACCTGATTGCCTCAAAGCCTTAGTGATTGCATTGCGATCTGAACCCCAGGGGAATGGGCCCACCACATACTGGCTGCGTGGGCCACTGGGAAGGAAGGTGCTGTCTGGTCTGAGAACCTGATGAACTGTCTGCGCATGGTCCTCATGGACTCTCAGTCCTCTGCGCTCGCCCAAACGGGCCTGCCCAATGATAATGGGGTTCGTTTGCATGACATGTGCCAACTCACTTGGGGACAACTTTGATGCCCAGATGACAACATACTGAGATAGGACATTGCGGCCGTCCGGAGTGCGAGGCTCAGTGAAAGCTCCTGAGGCACCACTTTGAGAAAGCAACGTCATGAGAATGGCTGCAGGGATTCGCACACACACACAGAGAAAATGTCTGCCTTCATTGATGGCGCCTGCTTGAAGCTGGAGGAGAGATATTGTCTCCTCCAGACGTCCATGATCGGCTCTCGAAGGGGCAGGTTGTCCACATTATGCCAATGTCCACATTCGCATGCATCTTTGTCACATTTCTTCAAAATGGGGAAAATTCGGACCAGTTGCTTGATGGGAGATGCAATGAAGTCTCCCCAATCTCCCGGAAATTCGTCTTTGTACACCATTATTTTCACCGTCACAACATCAAGCTGATCGAGAGAAACTGCTGAGCTGATCACCTGCTTTTCAACAAACCCTGAACCAAGTTGGACCACAAAGGCTTCGGTCAAAATGGGCTCGTTGTTGGCAATGCATACACAAGGAATCAAAACCTTGGTGTGAGGAAGCGCTGTTTCCAAACTCATCCCTGGCGGGGTGAAGACTGCAAGGGCCAATGGTTCACTCGAAACCTGCTTACCAGCTTTGAGGTATGGAAGTGCTTCTTCCAACGTGACAAGGGCAACCCCACAGGCGAGAGGGCCTATTTGTTTCACAGAAAGCTGGGGCATCACACAACCTTTGGCTTGGAACACACCTTCAGGCAAAGACAACTTGCTCGGGTCAACAACTTCAGGGACAGGCGGTTTGGCCTTCAGCGCAGTGGATTTCATGCGTTTCCCCACCGGCAAATTCTTGTTATTTCCTGCAACTTCGGCAAGCTCTTCAGGAAGCAAGAACTGAAAGCGCACATTATTGCCCAGAATCTTCAATGATCGCCACACATTCTTTGCACTTAAGGCCTGCATGACCTGTTCACTGCCAATTGCACGAATGGCTTGCTGGGATCTTTGTTCCAACTTCTGTTCAGGCACCCCATGCTTGGCCAATTCAGCAGACAGGGACTTGACAAGGGAACCTGTACCTCCTGCACTCCATGCAACTGGACATATGCAACATTTGTCATTAAACAGCGCCTGGACAAAGCTAGCCTTCATGTTGGCATGGAAGTCAGCCAATGCATCCAAATCAGCCGGAAGCTCTGCTCCTACAATGATATGACCAAGAAATGCAATCGCCGCAGCTCCGCACATCATGTGATCAGGCAATCTTTGCGGAAAAACATGAAGCACCGCATCCAGGAAATCAAATTGCTCCTTGAACACGTTCAACATGGGTTGTATGACCGCAGGTTCGATGACACCATCATCAATCAAATGTGCAACCAAAGTGCGCCCATGAGGAACAAACCAAGCCGGGAACCAATGATCATCTTGCAGGAGGACTGCTACCACATGGAAACCCTGTTCCGAGACAACTTGGTGACGGCGACACCAGGCAGTACACAGATCTTTCCCAATGGAGTCCCATGTACACAATAGCAGTGGGTCCAACATCACAAAACCAGGAACATGTGCATATGGCAGGTTGCTAACATTGGACGAGTGGTTGATCATGTGTGTCAGGTGGAAGCGAATTTCATCGTCCCCCCACATCTTTCCCTTGTCACGGAGCATGGTCATTCTGTCTTCCCTAGGAATGCATTGGTGTGAAAAACTGGTCGCATGTGGATTCTGAGCAGGAGCATCAGGAGCACCCCGATCGGTTGAGGACGCCTGGTTCATTGTGAAACCAATCCTGGTCAGCATCACCAGCGCCCCAGATCCAAGGTCTTCGGGCCAGCTGACATCCATGAACTGCCTGCTTGAATGCTGAGCGAAAACCCTCATGGATCACCTCTGCTTCTTCATTGTTGGTGGGCAGCATGGAACCCAAAACCCAATGGTGAAGATAAGCCATAGCAAGAGCTCCGCATTTGTTGGAAGTGAAAAACATTCTTTGGTGTCGTAATCGAACCACATTGTCAAACCCAAGAGATTTGGAAATGGCCTCGACCACCTTGTCCAACACATCATGAGAATGTTGGGGAGCATCCCAAGTGGTAAACGAAAGCTGATTCCCATTGGGTGCCAAGACAACAGGAATCCAATGGCCCTCAATCATACAAGCTGAAAGGATACAGATCTGGTCCCGTGCAATTTCAGGGTGCGATCGACCACACGCATCGCAAAGGTGGTCTCCATGATGAGCCCAGCCTGTGATCAAAAGAGGATCCAACATGAAAAGCTTCTTGAACTCAAATGTTTTGTCAGCACAAGCCCGTTCATTTCTCAACTGAAACAGCATGGAAATGTGATACCGGAATTCATCATCAGCCCAAATTCCCTGTTGGTGGTCAAGGATAATGGTTCTATCCTCAGCTTTCAGGAGTTGATGTTTGAGTGACGACACCTGTTTGGTTCCAGTAACCATGGGGACATGCAGAGCCAATAACTGCTCAGCTTGAAGGCTCAACAGAGGGGCTGCAGAAATCCATGAATCACAATCTGGCATAGGTTGAGACGGCTCAGGGCACTCACCTGCATCAAATGGTCCAAAACGTGGCACTTCCGCATCTTCATGAGCCGGAGCTGTCCAGGTGGCAGTTGGACTCACTGTACACGGCACTGGCAAAACAGGCATGGCTGGCTCAAGACCAGGCTGACAAGAGACAGGGACAAGACCGACAGACGCGGCTTCGACAGGCATGGACACTTTGGGACTTTCTGGCGTCGAGCATTCTTCACATCGGATGCAAATGACCTGACCAACTGACAAGACATGTGTAAATGGGACGGAGTTCCCAATGCGATCACAAGCATGAGTAGCACGCAAACCACCTACAAGTTGTGAGTGGGCATCCAGAAAACTTTGGATAGTTCCACCTTCAGACACCTTGATATGGATGGGGTTCGAAAACTCATGATAAAAGATCACAAGGCAAACGTCAGGGAGAGCCTCAGGCATTTCAAGGATGTCACACTGGGTCGATTCAAACCATGGTGTAGGAGCATCATCAAATCCATCATCATCCAGGACTGTCATGGGCACATCAAACCCCTCTGAATGTAATGGACGTGGCACATTGCTGAGACACTGATTTCGGCAAATGAGAAAGTCCAAAATGGTGGCAATGTTCAGTCCATGGGGACTCAAATTTGCCAACGGGGAGGGTGCATGAGTTCATGCAGGGACAAATGACACACCTCTTGCCAAAAACGAACCAAAGACTGACTCTTGACATCAGAAAACATCCCATCACCGGGAGGCCAAATTTGTTGACCTCTCATGAGCAACCATGTCATGTACGCTTGGATTCTGGCCTCAGCATTGAAAGGGACAGGGAGACCTTGCAACTTCTGGATTCTTTCATCCAAATGAGCAAACATCCATGCTGCCTGGATTGGACTAGCCATCTGACCGGCTGCCGCCAATGTCAATCTGGGGTTAGTGCCGAAATCTACCACAGGGTCGAATGCACAAAGAAACATCACTTCGTTGGGATGAAGGTGACGTACAACCGAATGCTGAAACTCCGTGGCACAAGATCTGACCAGACATCCAAACAAACCTTTTTCCTTCAGGCGATGATCTGACAATCCGAACAAGCGGCAACCACATTCACAAGCAACCAACTGCGATCCCCATGAGTGCAACGCGCATGGAGCATGACCTTCAAAGTTAAGGAGAAACCTGTGAAATGTCTCATCCTCAGTCCCAAAGGCAGCAACTTCAACTGGTCGAAGGGACAAAGCAATCTCATCATTCACATCCCAAGGTTGAATTGTGGAGAAATGGCGGACTTTCGTAACCACCTGCATTTTTGGCCATGCATCAACAGGGATCTTGCCCAAAAAGGGGGAAGTAATCAACCACCATGCCCTAGATCTGCGACAAGGCCAAATGTCGGACAAGTGAGGGTCACATTGCGAACAGTGATAACCAGTCATCTCAAGGAATTTGTTCACTTCCCCTACCACGAAGGAATGCTGGGCTGCAGGCTGAACGCATTCCAGCACAATCGAATGCACTTGGAGATAAAAGGCCATTGCAAGGATCCCTCTCAGGCAGAGAGCTCGGTTGTCTTCTCCACCCCTTTGATCGCCTAGGCGGGAGAAAGGCTGACATGCAAACCCTGCTGCTAGAGTATTGGCTCCTTTAGCAACATCCCAGATCTTAAGCAAGGTCGAAACCTCATTGACATCACCTGTGATCACCTCTGCACTGCTTTGAGAAGCAAAAAGCTGGGTCATGCGAGGGTTGGAGTCCACAGCAACGACAGTATGAAACCCCGATGTGGCAAGTCCCTGGGTAAGACCGCCGAACCCTGCACAAAGCTCAATCACCTCAAACATGGAATTCCAGGAAGGGATCTGGTGCTTCAAAACTCTGGTCTGTTCATCAATGCCCAAAACGGGGATCGGAAACTGTCTTCGAAACTCAGCGTTGATGAGTGAAAAACGTTCTCCATCTCCATCCAAAAGTCCACATGCAACAAAGTCCACCCCACTATGGATTGCCTTGAACCGGTGACAGTCATGGTTGGGGTCCCAACATTTCAAATCAGCTACCAAGTTGATACGTTGTCCAGAGGAATACGAACCGAAGGATGCTGGAAGGTCCGGCGACATGGCAAACATTGACACTACCACCTCCCGATCTGACAGTACGGCTGTACCTGCTGGTAGGCGGTTTGAGGCATCACAGCTTCCATACCACCAACCAGCTAATGCCGCTGTTGCAGTTCTTGAACATTTCACAATTCTTCCCAACTGGAAATGTTATCCCTATTCTTCATACGATAAGGGTGAGCGATTCCGAACCAGCATCTATGGGGATCGCAACATCCCAACTTTTGCATCTGAAAAATATCCCCTTCTTTGCGGCCACCAATCCCATATCAGAATTCTTAAATCCCCACATTCCAAGTTTCAATTGCCTGGTCTGAACAGCTTGACATCGGTTTTTTCCAATGAACCAAATAGGTGGAGGTCCGGCACAATAAAAATAACATGTCTGTCAAACGAATCCAGGTGTTTTGTCAGTATGGGGAACCAGGATACCAGGGCTTCATTTTTTTGGCGGTGTATAGATTTGTCAGTTGTTCAACAAAAGTTACTGTGATGAGGTCAAAACAACAATAAACCACCCCATGTTTGATCGTTTATACCACCTATAAAAATGGTGATTTGGGGATGGCTTATTATTGTTTTAACCACATTACCTGTTTCTGCTCCCTCAGTTTCTGGTCCTCAGAATCTTCAGCACTTCACTGTTTCCACGCGGCAGGCTGGCCAGCGGATCTGCTTGTCAGAAGCATCAGCACCTGAGGGTAGGAGCTCCAAGGATTATCCGAATTTATAGGAGTCTATCATAAGATAATCAATATTTATAGGAGTTTATGAAATTTATTTTTGCTTTGCTGTATATATTTATAGGAGTCTTTCATATTCCATCACAATCTATCAATATTGAAACAGCAAACTGTCTGACGGTGAACTTTGAGCTTTGCGCCAAGAACACCAAACTCTATGGAGGCAACAGTTACTCTATTTTTCCCCAGCCATATTGACAAGAGGGTTCGAGAAAATGGATTTCCAACCATGTTTTACATTGCGAAATGTGTTCATCATATTTAAACAGCCAAGAGTGCAAACTGGCTGTATGAAGTCATCATAATTACCATGCCCAGCTGGCATCATCATTGCGAAGTTTTCCAGTCACCAGGCCATCTGCAAAGATATATCTGGATTGGATTTGTTTGGTGTACCCAAAAATGATGAACCATCACTGGTTGGTGGTTGAGCCACTCCTCTAAAAAATATGAAAGTCAGTTGGAAAGGATTATCCCATATATTATGGAAAATAAAAAATGTTTGAAACCACCAACCAGATAATTTTCCAAATTCAAATTGCCATTTGGAGGCTATCCGCCATGCTGAGACATAGCCACTTGGTGTCACTTGGTGTCACTTGCCATTCAGCAAAGGGACCCAACTGGAAGATCCTGTCACCCGCCACGATGCTTTTGGAGGTGGACGTCACACTTCGTCGTCGGGTCGTTCGGCTCCAGCGACACATCGCCGGGGTTTCTTGGGATATGATTGGATCATGCTGCTATCCTTTACACTGGAACCCAGTTCTGACTGTGATTTTGGAGGCTTTGATCCTTACCATTGGGGCTTTAGATGTAGCCAGCAGAAATATTTTGTTGGGGTCATCTATCATATTTGGTTTCCAGGTATTGATAGATGGTCTTGGATTATCACTGTCTGTATTGGAGGACCATCCTGACGCTGACACTCTCAAGTCTGTGGTGAAACTGAATTCAGCTAGAGCATCAAAGCTGCGAATCGTCAACCCCCCAGCCTCTCTGATGATGTGAATGATCATGTGCATATTTGCAAAGCGCCTTTGCATATAAGTCAAACTTGGATTCCCAAAGAAAGAGCTACAGTAGATACATAATCCCATCCCCATATCATTTGAAATACCCTTGACATGGGACCCCCAAATGAATAGATCGAATACTAAAACCAGGGTGTCGTTTGGGAAGGTTATAAGATATTAGGTTTCTGTTCTTGCTCTACTAAAGGGCAGTAGCATCTGTCGCTGCTTGTGCCTCTTTGACCTCTGCGCAAGCTTTCTGTTGTGATTTCTCCAAGCTCACAAAAACTTATCACACATTCAGGATTCTACAACGCACTATGCAATCCAACATTCAAATCTCTTCTTTACATGAACAGTTGGGTACCAATTTCAATCCTCCAGTTCTTTGGCAAATGCAAAGGCTAACATGACCGTTTGTTGCATAGCCTATACCTTCAAGTACTCCCAAAACAGGATCTCCAAAATACCTCGACAACCTACTGACTCATGAAATAATAGTATCTTACCTCATGTGTTCAATATTATTAAATGCCTATGTATATATATATATATATATCTGGGCAAATTATAATAATTCACTAACCTGAATTAAGGCCATTTGGGGATGATTCCCCTTATTAACCATGACTCCAGTGAGGTCGCAGTGAGGTCGTTATAATTTACCCAGATATATCTATATATATATGTATATATATATACACCATTTTTGAAAGGCTACTTTGAGTGTCTTGGTAGCCGCACCAAGCTCTTGCGCCTGGGGCACGAGGCTGTCCATGAAGACCTCCAAGACATTGTAGACATAAAAGATCAAGAACACCACCGCGGCATAGCCTGTGCTTAGATGTTTGTTTTTTTTCCGCATTACCATGGAATAATATACTTACTATATATATATATTAAATATATGTGTACATTTGATATAGTATTACATATGTATGTCTATATATATATACACATTGTATAATATGTATATATATATATATTATGTATTCACAATTTTCTAAACCAATCAATGATGTTTCACCCAGTGCACTTTTGCACTTTTTGTGCTTGATGTTTGTTTTAAGGATATCGGAAAGCACCAACTGTGGCATATACCACTCTGAAGATCAAGATGGAGCTTTCCAGACAATGGAGCGGATCGGGAAGATCAGGAAAAAACAAAGTCTAGAAGTACCCTCTGGTAAACTAACATAACTATGGAAAATCACCATTTTTAATAGGTAAACCATCTATAAATGGGCCATTTTCCATGGCTACGTTAAATTACCAGAGGGTAACAAACTATGTTAAATTGGTTTTAAGGATATCATATATTCACGCTTTGTCTAGCACAACTCGTCTTCTCTGCGCCTGGTGGAGTTTTTTTCATGTTGACACCGAGAGGCTGGATCACAACGAGCACAACCAATCATATATTGAAATACATTATATATATACACATATTATTGTAATAATAAACTAATCATTCGATTTTGAGGTTCTATGTGAGTTTTTCGGCTGCCTCAAGGAAGACCAAACGGCAGATCTGGATATGCTTCTTTTTGGAAGCAGACTGGGAGGTGGGGCCCTAGTTACGTCTATTGATTTATTAACTAGCCAACTAGTTCGTTATATCTACCATAAATCCATATAATTCCTAGAATTTTCTGAGCCAACTGAGCGATTCCAACCAACGGGGCCACACCTTGCAACGTCCTGCCCAGTCCCCCGGAACCCCGCCGGTGGCGTCCAAGCGACGTGTCCATCCCAGCGGTGTGTGACAGCCACTGCCATCCAGTGACTCAGAGCTCGTCACAGGCAGCTCCGTCTCCTGGTGGCGCCGGTGCCGAAGAAATTTGTAAAACAACTCCGGTGTCATGAAACAGAAATATTTCATGGATACTATATGGATAAGTCATGGGTACTTAATGCATACTCAATGGACAGTTAATGGGTACTTTGATGGATAATCAATGGATACTGGATGCAACTTGATGGAGTATTGATGATTAGCCGACAATCATGGTTTCATTGATGGAGTATTCATGGACAATCTTCCATGATTGTCGGATTTGTTTCCATCAAAATCCATCAAATACATGGACAAGTTCCAAGCGGTTTTTTGGCGAATTTATGAATATACAATCATTCTGCAATGCAGTGGGATGACCATACAACCAATGAGGCGAATCTTCGGCGTCAATGGATTCACAACAAACGGGCTTCCTGAGGATTTTCCCGTCCATTCTTGGAAACGAAATAGCCCCAGTTGGACTGTTGGTGTGTGTGTGCGTGTGTTTTTTGAAAAAAAACATGGAATATTAAGGACATATTGTGGGATTTATATCGCAATCAATTAGGAAGTGGTATTTTGAGCAATAATGGATGGGCACTTAACAACTACACATGCAAATTGATAGTTCATTTATGGGTAAATCCCAGTTCGTAAATCCCCATGGTCATCAACCAACAGTGGTTTTTGACACTGCTCACGTGAAGGTTTTTTCTTGTGATTCTCCCCACACCCGCTGATGCGGGGGAATAACCCAACGTATATCCTAGGATTGTATTTGATGCCAACACAAATGCGCAAGGAGATGCCAGAAACAAACAGCAACTATGAATCGGCATTTCGGCGAGCTGGTCCTGCCTTAGATTTGGTCCTGACCCTCAATTTAACCAGATTTCTATGTTTTTTTTCTGTTATGGGTATTCGAGGGCCAAAGGATGGGATGTACAGTGATCACTGTGTTTTCAAGCAGCAAAACCATGGCATCCATTGTCACGATCCATTGTAAAATCCCCGTCTGTACTCCAACGTGGGGTACAGTCCTAGAAAAAAATTGGTCTAAAATTATGACCCCTAACCTTTGAGAGAGGTTTTAGAGTTTTAAATTCCTGGCTCCTAACCTCTGAAGCCGAAATCTCACTTCCAACCACCTTTTTGAATTTGCTTTGCTAATTTCCTGGCACCCAACGTCCAACATCCAATAAATTTACCCCTCTGATATCCAAGTAAAACAATTATTTCCTGGATGCTTGCGTTGGTAACATGCCATATCTTCCCCCCCTCAATCTGATACGGAAAAAAATGAATTCCTGGCACCTGACTTCCCGGCTGACAGCTCGCAGTTTTTCAGAGTCCACGGCTTCACGAGTGCGGTCCGGCAGATGCCCACGGCAATGCGCAACCCTTTTGCATGGACAAATGTATCTTCAGGAAAAAACGCCTGTTTTGCAATTTGGCCACACGTTGGAACAAAATTCTTCAATTTGTCCCAGCATTTCCTATCTATGGATGGTTGACCTGGTGATGCGATTTTTTTCCTGTGGGGCCAGCCTTTGAAGATCATCCACGAGAATTCGGCCAAAAAAAGGTCCAGCCCCTTGGATTTTATTTTTGACACCTGCGCCTCGGCCTCTTCAAGTCACCTTTTTTTGGTTGGTGAAGCTGAACATGTGTGGTTGTACCCCTTTTGCAAGGACAAATGTATTTTCAGAAAAAAAAACGCCTGTTTTGCAATTTGGGCGCGTTGACACAAAATTCTCGAATTCGTCCCATCATGTCCTATCTGTGGATGATTGGCCTGGAGATGCGACTTTTTTCCTGTGGGCCAGCCTTTGAAGATTATCCGCTAGTATTCAGTCAAAAAAAGGTCCAGCCCCTTGGATTTTATTTTTGACACCTGCGCCTCGGCCTCTTCAAGTCACTTTTTTGGTTGGTGAAGCTGAACATGTGTGTCTGTACCCTTTTGCAAGGAAAACTGTATTTTCAGCAAAAAAAACATGTGTTTTGCAATTTGGGCTCGCGTTGACACAAAATTCTTGAATTCGGCCCATCATGTCCTATCAGTGGATGATTGGCCTGGTGATGCGACTTTTTTCCTGTGGGCCAACCTTTGAAGATCACCCGCAAGTATTCAGTCAAAAAAGGTCCAGCCCCTTGGATTTTATTTTTGACCCCTGCGCCTTTGCCTCTTGAAGTCACTTTTTTGGTTGGTGAAGGTGAACATATGTGGTTGTACCCCTTTTGCAAAGTCATTTAAAAAATCATACCCACTCAATTAATCATGGTACATTTTTTCCTGGAGTTTGACATTTAGATATGTTCTAGTAAACTCCCATTTGATCCATCCACCTTCAAATTCCTGGCTACTAACCTTAGGAATTCTACAAACTTACCCATTATCAGAGTCATTCATGATTGATTTCCTGATGCCTTACATACACAGACTGATAGATCAACCCCCCCCTCAATCACAACAGGCAGAAATTGATTTCCTGTCACTGTACGTCAGGAAGCTTTCAGGAAAAAAAATCTGGGCCTTTTTTGGTATGATATTTTATTCCTGGCCCCATATCATGCCCCAGGGCCCTCACCCACTGTCTGCTAGATTTTTGGAAAATAGTGTTTTTTAAAAAGCGTACTGAACCCCCAGGAAAAAAAACTGGTAGTACAGAGGAGGGTCATTGTAAAAACACGAAACAGCATGCATTTGTTTAAGGGTGCTATTGGAAATTGACTGGGGGTGCTAGGGATGTAAGACACAACCACTGGAAACTTCACCTCAGTTCTCTCGTCGAATTGAATCAGCATGGTAATGCTATCAACAAAAACCGCGTCTATAAATCATTCATTAATCTTCAGGCAGAATCTGAGCAGTCAATGTACCAGGCACGCTCAGGTGTGAGAAATCAGTTACATCAAGGAAACAAAACACTGGGTGAGATCAACCTAGCAAGCGTTGTGTATGCTGTAAGAAAGAACAGTTGAAGAATGTAGAGCAAAATATTTTTGAAACAGATATTACATATATATATATATATGTATTTTCACTAAACATATGCCCTCCGGGAATCAGCTCCATGG
Source organism: Cladocopium goreaui (assembly GCA_947184155.2). Classification (NCBI taxonomy): domain Eukaryota; class Dinophyceae; order Suessiales; family Symbiodiniaceae; genus Cladocopium; species Cladocopium goreaui. The sequence goes on from CAMXCT020004657.1 coordinate 310,459, forward strand.
CTTCTTGAAAAATACCCCAGCCATAGAAAATAGGATGTTCCCAGCGAACGAAACCGCCATTTCTGGGATTTCCCAAATCTGGTTGGAGAGTCATTCACCAACTTGAAACGTTGACAGACTGTCACTCATGGCACCGAGGATTTACGCTTTTTCGTAGGGGTCGCACTTAGCAAGTAGTGTTTACGTTTACATGTGTTTACAAGTGGAATTAACTCGGGTTATAAACTACTTATAACAACTTTTAATCCCACTAAATCCCACTAACTAAATCCCAATATATATGTACGTATATAAACGCCATCAAATCCCATTGAATCCTATATATTGGATGAAATATATTCACCGAGAGATCCCCTCATGGCCTGACTGGATCTCCTGCAACATCTGCAAAAACCTCAGCGAGATTCGATTCTGCAGAAAAGCCACTACGATATACGATATGTACGTATATATATACATTATAATAATTATAATCATTATTATTTAATATGTATATATATATGTGGATATCAATAGTATCCCTAGAGTTCGATATATGCATATATGTATATATGTTGGTACTACAATATTGATCTTATTGATATATTGAACACATCTGGAAAACTGAAGAAACAATGTTGATCCGCAAACTCTGGTATTCACAAAACAATACTACAATCAATACCAGTACTGAATACTGAAGATGATCAATTGGCATTTTGCAGCATACTTAGACATCTTAAGACAAGATGCGGATTGCAAGAAAACAGTGACACATATACTACCAATAATTTTGCACAACAAACATACTACTCAAACATCAAAACACTGGTATTGACCACAAAAAACATCGACAGGAATGCAATAAATGTCAATCGATATCTGTCACCGGGTTGACTTCCAAGAACACATTGCTGGAAACCAACGTATTTTGACTATCCAAATGTATTGTTCAAATAAGTACTCTGAAAACAATGTTGAGGTCCTTTTATTCACCAGAAAAAATGTAGGTGTCCAGTGTCCGTGAATAAGAACACAATATCACAGCAAACACAGCACAGTTCCACTGAAAATCATGGTGATCCTGTTCGTCAACAAGAAAGCAAACATCAGTATCACAAGAAACAACAATGCTCAATTACCCTCTGGTAATTTAACATAGCCACTGAACATGGCCATTTATAGTGGACTTACCCATTGAACATGGTGATTTTCTACAGTTATGTTAGTTTACCAGAGGGTACAATATTACAGCAGTTCATCACCTTGTTTTGCCGCAAAAACACACAAGCACATGAAGCAAATTCATCCCTGACATGTGACTTAGACCGCTCACAGCAGCTGGGATTCACTGTCAGCAGCTTGAATTATGAACATAAGCATACATAAGCTGTCACAAACTATAAATATTGGGATATTTACCCAGTCATTTAAACCAATGGATGGTTACGGTGCAACATGACCAACATCTGTAGCCCCCTGACCCCATCCCCCACGGAGGGTTTTCATCCAATGGGATCCACTGCTACTGACGACCACTTTGGATAGCTAGGTTCAGCTAATTTCGATCATGACTATAGGATGGCAACTACTGGAAAAATAGCTTACTGTTTTGCGTTTTGGGGGTTGTTTTCATACATTGATTGCTTACAAAGTGTGTTCAGTAGGCTTAAGAATCTTATCCTACTAGGAGCATCTTGAAGGTCCATAGCAAGCCCAAGAAGGATGGAGGTGGAGGTTTCCGAAGTCATGGGGGTACTCCCAAATCATCCAGTCGTCAAGAATGATCATTTTAGTATTGATACCCATGGTTTTTGGGATCCCCCATGACTTTAGAGAAATCCACAGGTGAAAAGTGCCATCAATTTCTGGATTTTACATGATTTTGTACATGTTTTTTTTCTGGGTTTCCTCTGAAGCACCAAAAATGGTCAATCTTTGATAGTCCACACAATTTTCTCATCTTTTGCTGGTTGGCTGATGATTTTCCATTTATTGCCAAAAACTATCCAGGATTAGTTTCTACCCATCCAGTCGGGTGGGGATGATACACTAAAAATTAAACATGTGAAAACCATTTATAGATATCTTAGTTCCTGGGAGCAGGAGTCATTTTGAGTCATTTTCCTATTTGTTGGTTTACATATCTTATAGATTTTATTTCCTGGGAATAGGAATTGTTTTCCTATTTTCTTTTACCATCAAACAATAGGCCTCCGCGGTCCAAGGCTTCAAAGTCCGAGAAACCGCTGGAGTGGCTCGCCTGCTGGGTGAAGGCTGAGCGACGACTGGGGATGCATATGCAACCATCGTGCCGTATGAGGTTATAGAAATCTTATATACATATATATATATATTATAAAATGTAATATGTATATGTGTATATATATATACATATGTTTTTTGGAATCCTAGAAATCCTAGAAAAAAATAGAATTTAAACAATTCTTGTAAACTTTAGAGCTAGCACTTGGTCCACTAAGTTTTTTTTTTCCAGGATGTAAATTATTGGTTGCACATGGCCAGTAATTGATTACCTCTTACTTGGTGGATAATCCAGAAATTGTCTGGTTTACTTACACTCCATTGACCCATTCAGAACTGGGGATATTCCATCTACTTAATTATAAACAAATGAGCTACGTATATATATATATATATATACATATATATATACATGTATCGCTATATGACTATGGGCATTCTTACCCCACTCAATCATTTTTATGGAGCCCTATAGCTATATTAATAAATATAATTAAATATATATATAATATGTAGACAGATAGATATGGTCATGCTGAAGTAGATATAATATTCATTGTGCAATAATATTTCCATTTTTGTGGGATGTTTTGTCATATTCATATTTGTATTCTATCTACTCCAGGATGACTCACATGGCTACCCATATGGCTGCCCACTCAAGATTGCATCGGCGCCTCGGCATAGATCTCCGCCTCGGCATTGCTAGCGGACACAAAGGTCCGCCAGACGTACCTGGCACCGGAGAGGGCCTGATAGGGGGGGGGGCGGGCTCAAATGGATGGGTTTAAGGGGAAACATGCAGGAAAAAGTGTTGTTTTACAGGTGTTTATCAAGTCTACACTCTGGTAATTTAATGTAGCTATACGGAAAATCACCATTCTTGTAGGTAATTCACCTATACATGGGCCATTTCCCATAGCCTATTTTAAATTACAGGGGTAAGATGTCTTCACGCTGCAGATCGTCAGATTCGAATTTGAATCCTCTTGAAAGATATGAACAGACAAATTTAGAAATGGACCTCATGACTCTGATTTGCTGAAAACATTAAGAAAAACGTTCTTGCAATCACCACCCTGCACCAATGCACATCTGGCAAAGTCAAGAGATCTACAGTGTTCAGGATGGATCTTTTCCTACGAGAGTCCTAGAATCAGAATTCTCAAAACAAAGCACTACACATACTAAACATATCTAAACATTACTAAACCACATCAAGCTCCCCATGGCGCATGGTATCATGTTACGCCCCCACCATGGTTTTAAGCACCGATCCTTCGCGGCTTCACCGCGAAGCTTCCTTGCCCCGGTCGCACATCATGATGATTGGCACGGTCAGTAGGGAAGGAAAGGCCAAGGAGAACGCCAGCAAAATCAGCACGATGCAGGTGCGCAACAACCTCCCGCAACTTCGGATGATTCATCTGCTGAGGCTGAGCTACCCCTCCGTTCAGGAAACGAAAACAAAAACGTCATTGGGTTGAAACCAAAAATCTGATATCAGAGATGAACTGAGGCTTCAAGGGGTGAGAATTCGATGGTCGAATTCATGAATCTGTGTCCCAAAAACTATGTGCGAACGGGGAAAAAGGGGTGTTGAGCCTGGATCATGCGTTTTCTGGCACTTGCGTGAGATTGTCAAACACGCGACTTTATTTCATGCACATCCCAATCCAATAACCAAAATATGTTTGGATTGTCGAAACGGCCGCCCAGTTTTGTCAACTGTTGAGACATCCGGGCTCTATTCCCAGTGAGAGATTCAACAGTTCGCCAGCTGTTGTTCCCTGACTTCGGTTTGCTTAAGGAGCCTCCAAACAATCCAAAGATATACATATATATATATTCCTTATAAGTTTCCAATTTATAGAACCATGATTTCAACCCCATTCACGACATCTATCGACATCTCTATACCCTCACAGATCCGTGACTTTCTATAGATTCCCTTACGCTTCCCCCGGTTCTGGCCTGATCGCCACCCCAGAGATGCGGCTAGAGGTTGTGGAGGATGCCTCAAAACTTGCCAAAAATGTGGCATGGGGATGCAATTGGATTAAACATCCTGAAACTTGGTGTTGGAAACACGAGAAGTACCGGGGAGGTCGCTTGCGAATTTTGAAAAAACAAACGGGAAATGGGATTTCTCCAGCAAGTGGAGTTGACCAAGAAAAAAGTGGGATTGATGCAAACAACACATGATTTGGCCAAGACACATGTGGATTTGGCCACCAAAAGTTGCATACTCAACTAGCCACAGGGAAGACTTTGGGCTCAGCCATTCAAGGATGTACAAATTGTTTCTTTTTTGGCATGTGAAATACTAAAAAAAACAACAACCTTTAAAGACACAATCAAAAAGACATTGCATTCCGCATGATTATTGTGCAAACGTGCAAATACATCTTCCCAAACAAAAAGAACAAGTATGTAGTTTCAAACAAATTCCAAACAGAGATATAAACGCCAGACGTGCGTTGGAATTATGTAATAGTGTGTACATGTGTGTACAGATCCATGTCTTTTGAGATCAAAATGATCCATGTCGCCATCCGTTTGACTCATGTTGGTCCCGTATTGGATCAGATCATGATCACCATTCATCCAGCCAGTCCCAACTAGTCATCAACCACCCAGTATGTGCAGTGATTTTATCTTCATTTTCTGGTTGGTGATATACCTACTCCTCTGAAAATATGAAAGTCAAATGGGAGTATTAAGTATTAATTCCAATATATGGAAAAATAAAAATCATGTTCCAAACCACCAACCAGTTTTTGCTTCTTGAATCCTTCGCTTTCACTGGTGAATACGCTAAACTGTTCACACGATATTCCTCTGTGTCAACATGAACCACCTCTGGGTCAGTCTGAAAACAGGAGGTAAAACCAATGCCATAAACCATCAGGACTTACAATGTGGGACCCCCAGCTATAAGTTGGTTTATACACCCTCTAAAGTCTAGTTATAAGATATTAATAAGTATCATAAACCATATAAACCAACTTAGCGATTTATGATAGTATCATAGTATTGTAAATTATAAACCATATAGTATCACCAACTTAGTATTATAAACCATAGTATCATAATTATTAATAGGGACTTAAAAACCAACTAGTTACGATTTCCCAGCCACCGGAGGCTCCCTGGGGACTCCGACGCTGCTGGCGGTCTTCACCAGCTTCGGACCCAAGAACTTGGTCGTTGAGAGTTGACCTATGGATTCCATGGCCAACATGGGTCATAAAATGTCCCCATTGAACATCACCCAACCATTAGGTATATGGTCTATAATGGCTACTATAAGGTGATGTCCAATATTCCCAAAATGGGACAGTTGACCTACAGCCATGGCCAATGGCCAGTGGATGGCCAGTGGATGGCCAGTGGATGGCCAGTGGATTATGGGAGAACAAAACACTTCGATAGCCATGACGGATCCTAACGGTGCTATATATGGTGTGCCATGGATCATCAAGAAATACCCCCTTTATGTTAGCATATATAGCAGCACCATGGATCCGTCATGGGATATACTATATGTCTATATATGTCGACGTGTAACAAAAACCATAAGTCATTTTCCCATCCAAAAAAACAACAACACATATCTGCAAATCATAAAAGAATCATATTGAAATCATAATATATATATATATTGCCAAAAACGGCATCCTAAAGGATTTAAGAAGTCTCAAATATATAATAATATATATATATATATTATGTATAATATAATATATATAATATAATATATATATATATATTGTATATGTATGCATAAGGATATACATATCCCATACATATCATATGAGTCATCAAGGAAAAACAAGCATGCACATCCAAAAACGCTTTTCCCAAAGAAGGCGCAATTGTTCAATCACGATGGTCTGTGGAACTTTCATAGAGGCCATGTACATCAAATGATGCGTGGATAGACGAATTGTGACCGCAAAATCTACATGGATGGACGACGCTCTAATCCGAGCTGGCAAGGGACATTGAAATCAAGTACATTTTTTAAAGTAAACAACAAAGGTATTTTTCCCATTTTTACCGGTCAAACATCCATTTATATATCTAAGATTATCTAAGTATAAATAAACACTGCCATTGTTCTGTTTAAGTAACAGTTGCTTGACCCACTGTAAAGATACCAAATCACCGCCGAATCTGGGTGCCTTGTTCCACATTTGTAAGCACAAAGTGAAGCAAAAGCACCTCAGACACACGAAACAGTGCAATAAACCCATGTTTTTTTTGCACAGCACTTTCCCATTCCTTCCAGACTAAAGAGCCATTCCTAGGCCGTGCGGTTTTCTTGATCGTTCAAAAAAGAGCCTCTGGTAATTCAACATACAAGTAGCCATGGGAAATTACCCGCCTGTAGACGATTTGCACATATCATTGCCGCGGAACCATTTTCCATGGCAAACTGTCACTGTCAGATTACCAGAGGGCCCTGCACGACCACCTGTCAGCATTTCTCCACAAGAAAGTCACGATAGTCACACTTTTAGGATGTTTTTGAAACCTCCTTCATCTCCATCCATTTCAATTCACTTGGGCGTGCATCTCAGAAATCGCAAGTAGGCAAATACCCTCTGAAATGCACCAGGTTTGTTCCCTATATAAATCATATAAATATATGTATATATATATTATATTGGCTATACATGTGATATGTCTATATCCGTCCGTATATTACATCTAATTACACACATATATATATATATTATGTAGATACTGTACATACACATGGGTTATACATCACGACTGTGCCCACACATCCCGTTTTCCCTAGGCGTCCCCTGCGCATCCCAAATGTAGTCCCGGCCAAAGACTCGCTTCGCGAGACATGCATTTGGACGCCACATGTTCAGAGATACCTTGGTTACCATCTGGGAACCTAACGTAGTGGTGGAAAATCACCATGAATTAATAGGTAAGTCATGAGGAACAGCTATCTATCCATCTATCTATCTAATCTAATCTAATCTAATCGCATCTAATGTAATCTAGTCTAATCTAATCTATCTCTCTACAGTATATATATGGGACATGTTCCATGGCTATGTCAAACAACCAAAGGGTATGATTTTTGTGCCATAATGGGTGGTTCTTCAAATGGGGAGGGAAATCGCCATGGTGATTTAACCAACACAAATTGTGATAAAAGACATGTTTGTTGATGATGAAAACCCACCATTTGATGGGGATACCATGGATATAATAGGATATATACAATATATATATATATAGTATATATATATATATATCACAATATGCACATACCGTCATATATATATATATATATGTATCTATGATTTTATATAACATGCATTGGGGGTGTGTATTCCAGGACCCCAAGTTCCAAGGTATTTGGCATTGTATCCATGGGGAAAAGAATTGTTTCTGGGGGTCCCTCATTGCCGGGAAACAATATTTCAGTTTATGAGTGTTTGTGATCACTAGTTGATGATGAACAGCAAACTGTCTTTCAGCATTAAAATATAATACATTATATATATACATAATATATATCATAATGATATAATGTATATATATAATATATAGATATATTATAGTTCATGGTGGTCTCTTAAATGTGAAGACGGGTAGACTCGGTCAAGTAAAGTCATCGTCTTGATCAACACAAAACATGAGATAGCTGACTATGCTTGGTAAATGGTTCTGGTTGGTGATTTCACTGTAACTGAGGTGTGTCGTCACACAGAAACAGCACGAGACGTACAATAGGCACTATCCTCTGGTAGTTTAGCGTAGACATGGAAAAAGGATGAAAAAGGCCCATCTATAGATGATTTACGGATTAAACATGGTGCTTTTCCATGGCTACCTTCAATTTACCAGAGGGCATATTGAGACATTGTGACCGGTATTGTGTGCAACGAGTCCTACGCTCAGAAACATATCTAGCACCAGGGCGCAAAACAATGTTTTCGCAGGTGAGATCTGATGATGGCTGGCCATATTGGGCAAGAAAAACACATCGTGAAGCCAGTCAAGTCTCCAAAAGTAAAACATGGCATCTGAGCAAACTATAATAATTCACTTAGCTGAAATAAGGCCATTTTGGGATGATTCCTCTTATTAACCATGATTCCAGTGAGGTCGCAGTGAGGTCGTTATAATTTACCCAGATGGCATGGCATTTCCATGGCGGGGTGCAGCTGGTGATGGATTCTTTGAAGAGCACCGTGGTTCGGCCCATCTCACCAAAGATTCCTCTCATTGCTGAGAGACGGCTCTTGCATTTTGGGTGGCATGCAGTTGATCAGATAAAACGAGACTGAACATTGAATGTAAAGCCAGTTATACATTTATACATAATTTGCTGGGGAAAAAAAACATGTTCCATAATTCTTGCATGCTTTACGGCTTTATATCAGTGAACTGACCTATTACGAGTACCGGTTTCAACTTTAAGCACCATGTTTCACGATTTTGGGATGACACTGTCCAATGAATCAATCAGGATCCATTGATCTGGGGTGGGCGTCTCCGGTTGGAGTTCTGAACCATGTCAATCATCATCTTGTTTTTGCCATCATTAGCAGCATTACAACCATCATTATCATGTATCACAATTCCAACCATTGTCATCATCATGTTATTGAAATCAATATGTTGATTTGCTGCCATATTTGTCTGTATTCGCTTCAAAACTTCTATAGATATAGTCAATATGATGTAATATGCCGGAAATTGTAGTTGTATTATGTTGTATTAATCTTGCCCAGCTTTACCTAACATCCACCAGTGACTGAGTTCCAAGGTTATTTGATCTCGTGTGCCTATTCCAAGGTTGTTTGTCCCATTTCCCAAGTCCTTGGGGGGGCGCAATTGGGATTCTTCTTGGCGGATATAAAGAGAGTAATGATCCCCATAATCCCCATAAGTTGAGATTACTCTCTGGTAAACTAACATAGCTATTGAAAATGGCCATTTATAATGAGTTTTCCCATTAAAAATGGTGATTTTCCATAGTTATGTTAGTTTACCAGAGGGTAAACTCTACAAAACACCGTGGTGCCAAATTATTAGTGGAACTGCAGCCCCAAGTCCTTCACCCTCCACCACTCCTAACATTGCATCGGGAATGACGAAGTTGCTCCAACTCATGAAGTTCAACACCAGCCTCGGCTTGGTGTTACCTTTTAAGGACAGTGGTTGGAAGGGATCTATCAGATCTATCATCAAAAAGGTCGGCTTGTCCAAGTTGAAACAGAAACCAAACTGGTTTGATGTTAACTCAACTTAACTCTTGAAGAATGAACCATAAGCAGAGTATTGGTTTATTTGAACCATACACATGAAAAAGGCATGCCACAACACGACACAACGTCCGCTCGATCTCCTCGTTTTATCTCTCGAATGGCCAAGGAACAAGGAGATGATGTGCGTGGTGGTCAAGAAAATAAGCCCCAAACGGGAATGACCGGTCAAGGATCCTCGGGAAATCTCGGGAATGGATAGAAATGCTGACCTGGAAAGTGTGACCAGCAAGTTGCCATTACTGTGAAGTTAATGGTCATCTAATGGGACCCCAACTTTCAATGGCGAAACTTAGGTTGATGGTTAGGATTAGTAAATCATGAATTGGTGGAATCAAAATAGGGGGATATTTCATGTAGTTTCAAGTTATCGACCCAAAAAAATTGGAATTGTGGTCCATCGCAAATACCATCGACCGATTTGGAATTGGTCCATCGCTCGTTTTTTTTTTTTTTTTTTCTGACCATCCCAAATGTAAGTTTGACGAAATGGTAACTTGGCACTTGACGAAATGCACCTGACAATAAGATGGTCACACCAACGTTTGACCGTATTAATATGTATAATTTTTGTGTTGTATATTAATCATATTCTCTCTCTATATATATAAGTATAAACACTATATATAGTTACATTTATATGAGTATAACTATATGTGTATATGCATATATATTACAGTGTAACTGTACAAACTGTAGTATTATACATATCATCAGACCATTACGCTGCATTTTGAATATATATATATATATATAATAATATGTTATTACATTATATCTTATTATATATATATATGTATATTATATTGTAGTATATTATATTATAGTATATATCATTATAAATTATATTAATATTATATTGTATTATACTATAGTATATTAGATTATATTATACTATGAAAAAATATATTCCATTTAACATACACGGGTATCACATAATTATAATCTATACATTCAGGACAAGTGAGTGTTCACCCACCCAGTCTGAACAAGGGAATGCATCAGCCGAGTCACTTCGCCAAGCTTTGCGCAGCCTTGGACTTCTGAAAGTCATCAAATGGTTGAGAGGCGCAAAGAAAATGTCTTAATTAACCATCAAAAATTGAGATGGATATCTGGCTATGATAGGTATCTTTGTTTATATATAACTTAAAACGGGGGATACAGAGGGGTTAGTTGACCGTATGTGATATTTGACTGTCTCTCAACATTCAAGAAATCCTGTCATGCTGGGACTTATGTGGATTACCAAACGCGCGAAACACATCACAACTACGACCATAATCTTAAATTTAAAGAACTTGGAACTATGAACCACAACTTTGAAGGTTGGAAGATTTGTTGTGGTTGGTTCACCGCATGTCATTCTTAACTTTCAACTTCTCAGTTTTCTCTCTACAGAACTCCACCCGCCCTCAGTTCTGCCAAGGGCACAGGGCATCTCCGTACTTTAAAAAGACCAAGGCATATGGTAAGGAGGACAAAGACCTCAGAAACGGCCGGCAGTCTTTAGAGCTGGATGTCTATGGGAACTTGAGCCAATATTTCTTGCTTGTGATACTGTATATACATCATATATACATTATATATACATTATATATACATTATATATACATTATATATATACATTATATATACATTATATATACATTATATATACATTATATATACATTATATATACATTATATATACATTATATATACATTATATATACATTATATATACATTATATATACATTATATATACATTATATATACATATACACACTATATGAACATATGACCGTATGTGTGTGGTTGCTTCAATCTTCAGGAGCTGTTGGAGTCCCCATGTTTTGTTCTTTGGTCATCGTGCATCCTTTTGCCCTGTTTGTTGGTTCACTCCCTGTCCCCTATCTTTGGGTCCCCTATCAACAAGTAGCCTTTAGCATCAAAAATCAGCAGGTTTTACCATATCGTTTTCCATGGTTTTGCGACCGTTTTCCATCGTTTTGCCACGTCAAAATGCCTCAGTTCACCCCCAGCCGCGCTGTCGCCGAGGCCACGGTGGCGCCAAAGTGGCAGCTCCCAGGCAGAGGAGAAGCACAGGTGTGGCAGGCACCTCCCCAGTAAGGGGCTTATGTTTTTTCGACTCAGAAACATGTTGGAAACATGAAAACTAACCATTGGACAATTAAGTTGGATTATCTGATGATCTGATTATTTTTGAAAAAAAACATCGATGGTGAATGACTTACTGGTGCTTAGTGGGGAATGAGGGAATGATCCACAATAACTATGAATCATCACCCCAGCAACCCCGAGCAACCCATCCATTCCCTACGTTTCGCACCAGTAAGTAGATGATTAGAACAAATATAGATAATCCAACTTTTCCAATGGTTAATGTTTCTAGATGATCATTATAGATATTGTAGATGATTAGATGAGATAAGCCATCTGTAGATATGGTCTCATACGTGATTGATCCGTTAAAACAGATGGGAAAAACCACTGGAACTAACCAGTTGGCTTATTTAACAACAACAAAAAACACTGACCAAAAAAAACATGGATTTTCACTAGTAGGAACGGTGATTGATGGTCGATATATATATATATAATTATATATGATGATGGGCCAATCCTCAAAATACTGGTTTGAATATGTTTGAGTTTCCACGAATGGAATGGGATGGTCCCCTTTATATTGATGTTGATAGTGCTGAATTGCCTGGAAGGACATCTGGGAAAATGGTCCTGGGTCAAAACTAAGAAAATAAAGGTATTAACAAGAACAAATTTGTTTTAATAATATCTACATGTTCATGTTTTGAAGGTTGATAAATTAGCATGATTCACTAACCTGAAAAGTTCGGCTATATTGGGATAATTCGCCTTACTACCACTATTCCAGGGAGATATATCCCAAATAATATGGTTCTGGGCCTTTACGATATGGTTTGTTTGTGGTAAAACATGAGCAAATTAGCCTTGAAACAGGGCTGTTCACCCACCTGTTCAGGGAATAAACATCGAACATACAGTAACTAGAATAACTAGCGAGGAGATCAACTGATTACTGACTGTACATCATGGGTTCCATTGTATCATGAAGACAAGTTGTGGTGAAAAAATGGAATATGTGTAGCTGTGGGTCTGAACCAAGAGAAGCCATCAAACAGCCATCGTTTGCAACGTATAAAGCCAAGTGGTGCCCACTTGCAATTGGGTTCATATTCCAAAAGTCACAGAGGGAATAAGTGTAATCAGAGGCATTTCCGCAAATTCGATGTAATATGTTTTCGTAGTTGCCTCTATCATCCTCTACGACTAGAGGCCTTTGAGAAGACACACCTGGAAGATCCAGTGGTCCAGGTATATATATATATATGTATATGATATTGATTTTTGTTGTATATCACACAATATCTTAGATATTCAATGCATCCACTCACTACTCTACATGTTTCTCCCGATGACGGCCCGAGTCTCCCGGAGCCGCCTTTCGAAACTCAACCGCTTCGGAGTTGTGGCTGTGATGGCTACTCCTGCGAAAGGACGGGGATTTTTTCTTCATGTTTTCACCTGGATAATCACATGAGCCCACATGGATGGGTACATACATCAACTACAGTTATGGCCCGAAATACCAGTTATAAGTACTAACAAAACCCCATTTATAGATTGTATAATCCCATTTATAACCAGTTATAACTAATAAATGGCCATAACTGTAGGTGAATGTGGTCCCCTGTGTCTGATATTCTGACAAAAGCCTCAGATGGAACTAATGGAATATGCTGATCTAATGGAACCTTGACATCCTTGACCATCAGATTGCACATGGAAATGGGCCAAACGATTGCAAAAGTATGAGCACAAACTGGTTAACTAGGCGCCTTTTTTTATTAATATTTATTAAAAGGTATAAATATAATGCATAGCCGCCAAACAAAATGGGTGTGAATACCCCCTGGAAGTTGGATATGTGGATTTTAATGGGACCTGGCGGCCGAGCGGGATGTACTTCACCAACAAATCAGGATAAGTGATGTAATACATTGGTGAAGTATTAATATCATTTAATATCCTGATATTATATTAACGGCTGGTGATATTACAATTCCTGCATTAAATATTGAAGTAATTCAATACAGGCGATTTCCTTCGCAAGAAGCCTTGAGTTCCATCCTCCACAAGTCCTATACTTTCAAATTTAGCGAATCACCGGGCCCCTTCTCCAACCAAGTCCACCAACCCTCACCTGACGACGCAGCAAATACACGCAAAAGTCGTTGACACCAACTGGGTGCGAGAACCGACCGGTTTTCTCGGCCCCCAAAAAGAGAACGGGCCACCCAGCTGGAGAACTAAGCTGCTGTTAAACTGCTGGTAATTTAAGTGTTTTCTGAAATCAGGAGGGCGACGAGGTTCTTTTGCGATCATTGAAAAAACATCATAGGTGTAAAGTAGACCCCTTAAAATTGGATGTCACTAAAAATCCTCAAGCACTGTGGTTGCCTGAGCAAGACGTACAATATCATAGCATGCCAGAGTCGGCTGTTTCCTACGAGACACCTTGATTAATAAGCGCATTGCCTTTGGGTATGAGCAATACATTGAAAAACAAATCAAAAAAGTCAAGTCTCATAGTTAATAAATAAAACCTGATCGATTGTTGTTAAACATAGTTGGTATATTAAAAAAACAACAAACAGGACAATGGAATCGATTCATGTTTCCAACCCAGTTCCTGTAGGCATTGACTCGCCAACCCCATGTTACATCGGCCAAACGATGTAGTTTCTCCACGAAACACGGCCCCAGCCAGCAGCTGGACCAAGCGACATAGATCACATCAAAGAACCAAACCTCTCTGCCAGAAGTTTGTGCGATCCGCACCTAAGTCATTCGCCCGTGCCCACCTGAAGAATTCTGGTGGGACCAACAGGTATCAAATCTGTTGACATGGGGACATCCCAAAAATGGGCGGAGAGGCAGCAAGGGGCCCTCCTAACATGGGCGTGGATTCACATATC